>JACEVL010000388.1:919059-1176559 GCA_020284085.1 Aporrectodea caliginosa | reverse complement strand
AACTATAGTTGGAGGGATTTATTTTTTCCACCCATGCTGTAGGCCCATATAGAATGTTGAAAGACTGCACTGGATGTTTATCTGTGGCCGTATTTGCTTACACTTTGGACAAGCAGTTGTGTGCGGAGTTAGTCGAAAATAGTCTGAACGTCGTATGACAATAGTTGCCTGCAGTCCTGAAAAAGGATCAAAATATTGTAGCTAGACTTTTCTATCTCTCTGGTGTTCTGTCAACCGGACTTTGTTCTTCGCTCGGCATCTTTGGATATCCCCTCTGACCGTAACGCAGCGCGTGAATAAGCGGGTGCCCTGCATGCGCTTAGTATAAATAGCGCTTGGGGAATTCTGAGACTACGATTACTTCATTAGTTTTGTTGGATGTTGTGTCGGAAACTGTTGGATTGAATTGGTGATTGTTTGACCGAAAAATCTCTGAACTTTGTGTAAGAATAAGTTGTTCAGAACGACAAGGAGGATATAATATTGCTGCAAGAGAGAAGTCACTGTGGATGAGATTTTTAAAGGAGGCTGTTACAAATTACCTTTGGAGTTCAGTAAGGAGGTGAGTAAGATTGCAGAAGTTCTGTTTTCAACTTTTAGTTTGTGTTAGAATCAGTTGAGAAGAAAGGTACTATGTATAGATAGAGATGTCTAGAAGTGTCTGTCTCAGTGTGTCTGGCTGGCTGTCTTTCTGCTAGTGTGGTTATCTTAGTTTCATTGGGTTAGTATATCTGTCTGTTCGTCTGACTGTTTATCTGTCTGTCTGCATCTAAATCTGTTTGTTAGTCCGTCCATATTTCCGTATTATTTGTGTGATGGTTTGAGTGCTTTTCTGTTCCGTCTGTCTGTCTGCCTGTTTGTCATTGTCTGCTAGACAGTGTCTCTCTGCCTGCCTGCGTGTCTGTCAGCTTGTCTCTATCTGCCTGCCTTTCAATCAACATATCTGCGTGTCTTTGATTGTGTTTGTTTATATGCCGTTCTGTCTGCCTGTCTGCCTGCCTGTCACTGTGTCTGTCTATCATCCGTCTGATATTGTGTCTAGCTGTAAATCTCTGCATGCTATTTATCTACTGTGTCTGCGTTATATAGGCCTATGTCTGTATGTATGTATATCTATCTGTCTGTCTGTCTGTCTGTCTGTCTGTCTGTCTGTCTGTATGTCTGTATGTTTGTCTGCTTTACAGTCCGTTGTTTGCATTTCTGTCTTTCTGTGTGCCCATTTGTAACTTACTATCCAGCAATGCCTGTCCGTCTGCATATCTCTCTGCCTGTCAATCTGTCTCTTTGCATATTTGTCTTTAGTTATGTACTCTGTGCCTGTAATCGTCACTCTCTCTGCATGTCTCTCTGTCTTCCATTCGTTTGGTCTGCCTGAGGCTGAAGGGCTAATGGAGCAAAGGCGCCATCGTGGTCGTGGTGGTGGTCGTGGTGGTGGTGGTCGTGGTGGTGGTGGTGGTCGTGGTGGTCGTAGTAGTGGTGGTAGTGGTGGTGTTCGGTCGTTGGTATTCGGATGATGAAGTTGGAGTAGATGGAGATGATCAATGGAGATGCTGTGCAAACGAGGCATCTTCATCCGTCGTTCGTTCACTGTTGCCGCTCTCTCTTCCCGGTTCTACATCAATAGGTCCTCCGTTAGAGCCTCAGGCCACACTCACCCGTCATCAGGTACCACGCCCTCTCTGTCTATGTACCCTTCTCTGTCTGTCTGTCTGTCTTTGTCTCTGTCTCTTTCTGTCTGTATGTCTCTGTCTGTCTCTGTCTGTCTGTCTGTCTGTCTCTGTCTGTGTGTGTGTCTCTCTCTCTGTCTCTGTCTGTCTGTCTGTCTCTGTCTGTCTGTCTCTGTCTGTGTGTCTCTCTCTGTCTGTCTGTCTGTCTGTCTTTCTCTGTCTCTCTCTGTCTGTCTGTCTCTCTCTCTCCCTCCATGTGTCCTTCTATCGTTGCCTCTTTCACTGTCTCTCTGCCCCTGTCTATCCCTTTCTATCTATAATTTTCTGTTGATGTCTCTTTTTGTGTCTCTATCTCACTATAGCGTCACAGCAAAAGGTTCAAAGGCGGCATATGGTGTTTTGACATGAGCAACGATTTTTGTGACCCTTCGAATTTACACCGAACTTTCCTTTTCTCTCCAGGGAGGGGGATTTCTGTCGACGATTTTTGTACTTGATGCCCTGTGCGTTATGACAACGGTGCCGTAGTGTCCATTAGATTGGATTTGAATGGATTAAATCGGACTCGACTGGATTAGTTTAGATTAGATTGGATTGAATTAATACAATCTAATCTATTCTACGTCCAAGAGCATACGACCGATAAATTCAGACCGCCGACAAATTGGTTAGAAAAACGTTCGTGATAAGGATGTTATATGAATCAATTTAGTTGAATGGGAAATTGGTAAGATAATCTATGTGGGACCTATATCGACTATATGCGACATAATGGCAGGCTTAGGCCTAATGTTATTTGTATGCTTCAGTTTTTGTACACCAAAATGTGGTATGCAATTTGTGTCAATAAGGAAAATTCATCATCATCGACATCGTCATCGTCATCGTCATCATCATCATCATCATCATCTTCATCTTCATCATCATCATCATCATCATCATCATCATCATCATCATCATCATCATCATCATCATCATCATCATCATCATCATCATCATCATCATCATCATCATCATCATCATCATCATCATCATCATCATCATCATCAACATCCTCATCAACATGATCATGATGATGATCATAATCATCATCTTCATCTTCATCATCGTCTTCTACTTCTTCTTCTTCGTCAAATCTCTTCAATCCAATCCAATCCATTGTATTATATTGTATTAGATGAAGTCTCTTTCAACTGTTGAGTGTTGAAGGAAGTTCTCAGAGAAGTCTGACGGGTCCGATGCCTCTGAGTCGTGATTGCTGTCTCCCTCAGTCTGTCTTTCCCTTCGGTCTCATCTCCGTTGCTCCCACCTCCTCTCTGTCCCTATGTCTGCGTGTGTCTCACTCTGTCCGTCCTTCTGTCTCCTCTTCTGTCCCTCACTCCTTCAGGTGTCTGTACTCGTCCATCTCTCTGTCCCTTTCTATTTCTTCCACTCTGTCTATCTGTCTATCTATCTGTCTGTCTATCCGTCTGTATGTATGTCTGTATGTCTGTGTGGCAGGCTGGCTCTATGTCTGTCTGTCTCTATGCATGTATGTATGTATATATGTGTGTATGTATGTATGCATGTATGGGTGTCTGTCTGTCTGTGTGTATGTCTGTCTGTCTGTCTGTCTCTCTCTCTCTCTCTCTCCGTTAATTTCCTCACTACTCCCCTCCCTCCATACTTCGGCCCGCGTGACCCTGTCGCGCATGTCGATAAATTGACGAAGCCCAGGCGCGTGCGCTGAAGCCGAAAGCTGCTGGTGCCTGAGCTGCAGTGGCTGCAGAGCATGCCAGTAGTAGTAGTGACGGTGTTGCTGATGCTGGAGATTGTGTCAGAGTATTCGTCGTCTTTCTCGATGACTCGCCTGGATTAATCTCTACATCAGTCGGTGCCCTGTCAGAGGGGTGCGAAATTAGACCCCGGTCGGTGGTCTCGACGCAGAAGGCGGGGTAAATTGAGACGGAGCGGTCTGGGTTCGACGCGTGATACGGCGAGTCCCTGCTCAGAAGGTGAGGATTCGTATCTGTGATTGGATTAGATTGTATCAGCGTTGTATCATTGAGTTAGCGTTGCGTAGAATGTATGCTTGGGTTCGTGGTGTTTTGGAATTGAATGCCACACTTCGCGCTAAAGGAATGTCTGATTAATGTATGGAATGCAGTATGTAATCAGCTCGATAGTGTCGTAGTTAGCGGTCTGGATTGTCACTTGAGAAGTCAGGGTTCAAATCCCCGCCAGGGTACAAATTTGGTTCGAGATTTCTGCGCCATCCGCACTCCCTAGCCAACTCGGCTATTCATTCAATTCAATTCAATTCAGAGGATTTATATAGCACCTCTTAAGGAGAACTACTCAGAGGCGCTCTCTGCGCTAGCCTATTATGATGCTGTCATTACGAACGAAAATATTACACCAGTCAGCAAAACAATGCACAGTGAGCTAGGAGAATCACCAGTGGCGGGCCCTCGCACACACGTGGAACCACCAACGGACTCCCGCCGAAAGCTGACAGATGACATGGACGTTCAGAGTCTGGAAGACTGTTCCATGCAGTGGGTCCTGCGACAGAGAAGGAACAGTCGCCAAACCTCGTAGAAGTCCGCTGGACCTATAGCAGATTTTTTTATGAGGATCGTAGCCGACTTCTGTTCCGGTTGTCTGCTACCCGAATGCAGAAGTCTGAGATGTAGTCTGGCATACAGTCATTCAATGATTTGTAGGCTATCAAGCACAGCTTGTAGGTGATCCGCTGGGGAACACGCAGCCAGTGTAGATTGTCGCGCAGCAGGTCTGTGACATGATCAGATGGAGTACGGCCGTATATATGACGCGTGCGGCATAGTTAAGCACTGATTGTATCCGATTATGACAAGTATACGGTTAAAGCAGTTTCTCCTATAACTGTTTTACAGGTTGTTGATGGTTTTCGGACCCTGTGTTGCAATGTTTCATCTGGCTTTTTCCCCTAGTAGATCAAAAGAAGAGGATCCGTCCCTTAAGATAGCCTGAGAGGCGACCATTGGTATGAAATGTTAGCGACTGCATTTTTTGGCCTTGGCACACAAGGGCGGGTGGCCAGTCCTCTCCCTCACCGTCTCATCTTCCCATCGACAGTGTATACGGTCAAACGTATTCGCCATAGCTGAGTTGCCTATAGGGGGCGAAGGTGGAGCAGAGATCTCGAAGAAGCAAATTTCTGCCCTAGTGGGAATTTGAACCCTTGATCTCTCGGTTGACAGTCCAGCAGGCTATCCACTAGACTATCGAGCACTCCACATGATACAAAGTTAAAAATGTTAATTTACAATGTACATGCATCACATGCCTCTGTGAACATGAGTCGCAATTGTGACGCATGAGTCGCAATTGTGACGCATTTTCCTGTGATTCGATCGGCTTCATGATGACAAAGATAACTCATACAGGTGCATCAAGAATTTGAAGTTGGGAGCGAATTAATTATCATTAATTAATTATTAATCAACAACTTCTCTGTGGTGTCTGTGATGTTGCCTAATCTTACCAATGCGATTCTAATCTGATTCTGATGTAATCAAATGTAGCCTAACCTTTGTTTATGAAACCTAACCCAGCCTGAACCTACTCTGGGCTATTCAATCAATCAATCAATCAATCAATCAATCAATCAATCAATCAATCAATCAATCAATCAATCAATCAATCAATCAATCAATCAATCAATCAATCAATCAATCAAATTCGTTTATTCAAAATCAAGTTGACAATATCGCTGCTTATTACAACATCAGCAGTAATACGGTCAGTAAGGAGGCGGCGAAAGAGAGCATAGTATTCAGTAGATATTTTAAATAGGACGCGTGAAATAAAGTTGCGATCATCTTTGGCAGGGAGTTAGCTAATCTTGTCTGTAGATCTGTGTCTACCTACCGTCTTCTATAGCGCCGATATAATATTTCAAGACATGAATCTATGGTCATTCGAAGCGAAACTCGATAGTCATACATGTCTAATCCAGACGAAGTTCAATGGTAGTAGTATCAGCCAGTTCAAGCCACTGATTTGGCCACATTAGTATCTGCCATTTCGAGCCATTACTTTCAGATGCATTCTGGGTTACGGAAGTTGGCGATGAAGATGGAATCGGATGGATTACAGGCGTCATCAGTCGACTTCCGTCTGTCACTGATACTTCTCATTTCCTGTCGCTGTGTGTGACACTGTGTTTGTGTGACAGTTGCTGCAACTGACAGCGGAGTCCGGCATCCGTGAAAGTGTCTCTGACATTACATCTTCCGTCCGTCTGTTCTTTCATCCATCACTTCCTCCCTCCATCTTTCCCTGCCTGCCTCTCAGCGTCCGTGCCTCTCTACTTCCATTCCTTTCTGCCTCTTTTATACTCTGCTCCTCTGCCTGCCTTTCTGCCTTCCAGCTTCCCAGCTTCTCTCCCTCCCTGCCTCCCTCTGTCCCTGCATGCCTCTCCATCCCTGTCTCTCTCCCTCCCTGTCTCTCTCCCTCCCTGTTTATCTACCTCTATCCCTGCCTCTCTGACTCCCTGCCTCTCTGACTCCCTGCCTTTTGCCTTCCAGCTTCCCATGCAACCTTTCTCCCTCTCTGGCTCTCTGCCTCCCTCGAAATGCGAATTCCGTTCGGACCGCAATGATAATTCAATATCAGTTTTATGGATCCGTCGCCCGAAATGGACTCTTTTACGATGCGAATAAATACTGCGACCTGAGCAGAACTGTCCTAATGATGTTCTAAATTACATCGAACGCAGATTCTGGGTCACAACAGATGATTTAGCCGGATTTTGGAAGACGGGTTTGTGGCGGAAACCGAAGCATCGAAAGTTAGAATCTTTTAATCGCTTTATTCATAAGTTAGTTTTGCCGATGTCGGATATGTTGGCTTTTGCATGATGCGTTCGGATTGAAGTTTCCAGGATGAGCAATATCCGAGATTAAAATCAGATAAAATCCGAGAGATAGTGTTTTAGCGTGGGAACGGATTTTTTTATAATATTGAACCGTGCGACAGTGACGACATTCGGAAAGATAGGACTAATTAGGAATGATAATTGGGATTGATAAATAGGAATGATAGTTGGGATTGGTAATTAGGAATGATAATTAGGAATGATAATTAGGAATCATAATTAGGAAGGATAATTAGGAATGATAATTAGGAATGATAATTAGAAATGAATGCATAATTAAGAATGATAATTAGGAACGATGGTGTGATGATAATTAGGAATTATGGAGTAGGCCTAGGAATAATAAGTAGGAATGATAATTAGGAATGATAATTAGGAATGATAATTAGGAATGATAATTAGGAATGATAATTAGGAATGATAATTAGGAATGATAATTAGGAATGATAATTAGGAATGATAATTATTATCGATGAAATACTGTCCATGTATGTAGGTCTGTGTATAGTCATGAACATTATATATGTTACAGTGAATGTGTATTATCAGGGAATGTGTATATACCCTGAAAGTTTTAGGTTAAGCTTATATGTATATTCCCTGATTCACTCGGGGAATGTATACATTCCCTGAAAAAACAAGGGTATATACATATACCCTGAAATTTTCGAGTGATTTCTATACACTTACCCTGACTACAATAACACATTAAGCCAGATTTACATACACATACCCTGAAAATTTCAGGGTATGTACAACATCTACTGTTACATTTCACATATCTATACACATACCCTGAAAATTTCAGGGTATACATGTAACATTTACTGTTGCATTTCACACTGTGTGATAGGCATCTGCCAAACCGGCAGATTACCTTAACCGCCACATCTTAACCGCGGTTCACAAAGCAATTTCTTCATTTTTGGAGACGTCAGCATCCAGCATGAAGCTCGTTTTCTCTGAGTTTATATTTGTTTCTGATTTGGTTCTGTTGCCACTTCACCTGGCGCTGGAGAGATGTCTATACGGTCGAAGTATAATCTGCATGATGTCAACTACTGAGTTGATAGGCAACCTCAGCCGCGATACTTTTTAGACAACGGACGAAGAGCACAGTATTTGGTCAGATGATTTTGGTATACCATGATCCATTTGTGATGTCCACTAGGCATGGACTGCATACATAATCAGGTCCACTTGTCCACGTACAGCCATAGCCCGTCATCACTCGTTATGTTGGCGTACACTTGACAGCCAATACATAAATACAAACAGATGTACATGCTTACAAAGTTCTTGTGAAATGGAACAGTAGATGTTACACATACCCTGAAATTTTCAGGGTATGTGTATAGAAATCTGGCTTAATGTGTTATTGTAAAGCATTTCAGGGTAAGTGTGCATACATGCATAGAAATCACATACAAACATCAGGGTATATACATACATGGTTTTTTGGGAATGCATACATTCCCAGAGTGAATACATATATATATGTACAGTATAATATAATATGGTGTGAAAATTATCTTGGCATTTGTGGACTCTCGTTATATGGTTGGATTGAGTAATAGTCATGAGCGCAGTTGTGGCATTCGGAGCAAATGTAGTTCTTCCCACAGTTTGTGTCGTTCGTTCGAGCGATTATCTCCCAGTGACTGTGTGTTTCTGGCATTTGCTGATATGCTGCAAACAAATATAATCTCTGTGATCGTACCGCTTTGGCTCAATAGTTAAGCACTCGCTTTGTAAGTAAGTAAGTATATTCTTTAATATAACCAGCTGCCAAACAGCAATCTGATGAACAAACATCAGCAATATAAATTCATAAAAACGTCAAAATTTATCTAGCCATATAAATTCATATAAACATCAAAATCTATCTATCAATATTATATCCACATAAACATCAAAATCTATCTAGCAATATAAATTCATATAAACGTCAAAATCTATCTAGCAATATAAATTCATGTAAATATAAAAATCTATCTAGGATGAGTGAGATTATGAGAAAAAACTAATTAGTATGGGAACAACATTCTGATTACAAATGTTTTCCTCGGTTTGGTTGTCAGCCTTTGGCAGCACCCGGTTATGGCGTCTGAGGCGTAGGCTGTACTGTCCTGTACACTTTGTAAAGCCTGGGGGAACAACCCGTGGAGGACATTGTAGTGTGCAACGTGCGGGTTTGAGCCTGTAGTGCAAAATTGATTGGATATGCCCACGATGATGATGGCGATAACGATTATGATGACGACGTTTATTTTGATGACGATGAAGATGATGACGACTATAATGATGATAGGCTAATGATGACAACGGCGATAACGACTACGATGACGAATATGACGATGATGATGAAGTTGATGGCGATGATAACGATAACTGATGCTGACGACGAAGCTGATTATGAATGATGATGACAACGACGGCGATGACGTTTGTCGATGGTGTTGATGATATTATAAGACACATCAGCCTTGATTACTGGACTACGCTGCTCCACTCTTCTACATCTCCTCGATATATATTCAGAACATGAGATGATGATGATGACGACGATGATGATGACGACATCATCAGTATCATCATCATTATCATTATTCTCGATGGAACACGAGAACCATTGTAATCGTAATCGTAAACTCGAACTCTCCAAAGCGCTACTCCAGATCCAAGCGGAGGGCACTAGCTTATTGAGGAGCGTTGCCTCGTGTCTGAGTAGCTGTTAAGGGGTGTCAATGGAGGATCCGAGTGGCCGGCTCTTCCTCTGTTGCTGTAGTCTGCCATTGCGTCTTTTATTATTTATCTAGCGCTATCGTTTGATGGTGACATGGAGTTTCTGCTAATGACATAGGAGCCTACTCAAAGTCTCTCTCGACACCATTACAACATGTCTGTGGTGAGACCTCCTATCCTTATCCGGTTAGCCTCGAAAATCGACGGTGGCTTATTTAAGGATATATATATATATATATATATATATATATATATATACCAAAAGCACATGTAATGTATGCATGTGTTTATATATCTCATGTATGTATCATATTCATTATATATATATAAAATATAAATATGTATAGAGTCTATATATATATATATATATGTATGTATGTATGGTGATGGATCTCACCCGATATGTATATATATATTATATTTACAGTATATATATATGGCGGCACTATATGTATTATACTCAGCCACATGATAACTGCTCGATACCTGTGTTTATATATATATACTAATCTTATTATCATCATATATATATATATATATATATATATCAATATATATAAATACATCTCGGGCTAGCAAGGGCCGTGCACGGGGATCTTAATTGGCATGTCACCCATTGAAACGGGCGGCGATGGTGATGGATCTCACCCGATCAATTCATTGAAACATGACCAGAGGCATGACCATGATACTTTCGCTGTAGAAAAAACGTCTACATTTATATTCCAAGACTAGCAGTTGAAGGCAGTCAGTCAGAGATACTCAGGTACAGTCCTGATTGGAATTGAAAAGTAGCATAGTTTGAATTCTAACGTGTTTTTGCTATAGGATAGAATGAATTGGAACACGATTATATGAATCAGAAGACAGAAATCAGCGAATAGCATAAACTGAATAGTAGCCTATAGAATGACTTCTCGGATGAACCAGCGAATAGCAAGGAATTAATTCTAATGTGAATCACAGAAAATCTTCTAGTTTTATTTATTAAATAGTAGGCCTATAGAACGACTTCTGAAGTGGTTCGGGAGCGCCTCTGAGTAAGGATCTTGAAGGGGCGCTATATAAATTTTGATTGATTGATTGATTGAATCGATGAGTGCAAGAGAATGAATTCTAAGGTGAACGAGTAAATAGCTGCAAACGAATTAGCAAATTGAAGCGCACCTATCGGCAAAGAGCATGGACCGTCTATATTGACGTGAATCCGTATAAAAACTGGCAGTTAGTGAATTACGGAGTCATTAGGAGCTGAGGCAGCCTTGTCCAAACAGTTTCAGCATTGATTCGATGCCCGATAATTAAACGAACTGGTCGGCAGTGATGGATGAACGTCGCTGAAATTGTACCGGTGTACACTCGGAGCGGTACACGTGGCCGAGCGAACTGAATCAATATGCAGCTACAAATTGCTACATGTATTTCGATTTTGCCAGTGCTCTGGTGATCCTAGAAAGTGCGTATCACACGCTTGAGAGGGTTGGGCTTACACCCAGGGTGATTTATTTGAGCAGGCCAGTGTTTCTGTGTATGTTTGTGTGAGTTTGTGTGTGTTTTTGGCGTGTTTGTGTGAGTTTGTCCATCAGGAATGAAATGATTTTAATGTGCACATACATGTAGATACGTATCGGTGCAGTTATAGATTTGCGCAATTTTAGGGATTTGTGTATTGAATTGGAAGGATGGTTATTAAGGTTAGATAGTTAGTTATCTAGGGTTTATATATAATAATAAACTTATATGAATTGAAACGGGCAGCGATGGGTATGTATATATAGCGCATATGCTCGGTCTTATCTAGCATTTATTAGTGCAGGTCATCCGGAAATGAAATAATTAATTTCATTACATAAATCATGTATGCATATCTGTAAATTTATGTATCTCATCAGTCATGATCCGTGTGTTTGTGTAAGCTTATGTGCGTGTGGCAGTAATTATTGCCAGTAAGATTTTAATATACGAGGCTCCCTAGGTTTGTTTTGTACTTGGGTGACTGGCTGTTTGAACACCTCTGTGCTAATAATTATGTAACACCTAAAGATACCCCATACCACTCTCCCTGTATCTCTCAGTTCTGCTCAGTCGCTTATAGCATTTCGTTCTCAGCTTAAGACGAATGTTTTTAAAATGTTTATTCACCATTGGCTGCCTCTCTGCTTCAATACCTCAGAAAATAGTTCAATTGTTCATGCTTCGCAAGTTAGTTCCAGTTTTTCAGCACTTCTGAAAATGGTTCCATTGTTCAAGTACTTTAGAAAATGGTTCCATTGTTAAAATACTTAAGAAAATGATTTAATCGTTTCAGTACTTTTGAAGGTGATATTTCTTTACCAATGCCTTCCAAATGGAGATCTTATCAGACGGCGAAATAGGTGCTGCGCCGTGGTATTTCAATTACCCATGAGTACCCTCATGTTCTTACCCGATCAGCTTACCATATCACCGAAATTTTGTTATACTTTTATGACAATAGAGATAACGCAGCTGATGGAATCGACGCCAACTGTCACTCTTTCCCATTGTCTCATGCGCGAAAGGTTTATTGCATATCGATATATCTACTGCAGAAGTCGATTGGTGGTTAATAGAGAGCAAAATCAATTTCTCTGTCAATATTCAAGTATCATGTTGGGGTGGGGTGAAGTAGATATTAATGACGGATGGCATTGAGGGTTAAATTGACTCCAAGTTGTTTGGCTTCACGTGTGCGCGTGGGACTGCCACTGGCGACTCTTTCAGTTTACTGTGCATTATTAACTGCCTGCAGAGTTGACACAGTGGCTTTACCAGAACGGAATTGGGACTTAGTTGCTTGCTTACTTGCTTACCAAAGGTGGCCCGATTTCTGGTTGCCCTGACCTATTTCTGACCTATCAGATTTCGATAAGGCTTACCCAAAGGATTATGGTTCCTGGATGCGATTTAACTTGGAGCTACTACCATCGATTGATGAGCTGTGCGTGATTGTAAGAGCGATATCCAATTCATTGGGTTGGATTAAGGTTAAAGTTGAAATCTGGTCGATTGGCAATTGCTGGTGTTTTCATCGGATTGCATTTGATCGCATTTGTTGTTGGTCACGGTGTGCGGTAATGTTTTGCGGTAATGTTATACCTTGTGGTAATGTTTTGCGGTAATGTTATACTTTGTGGTAATGTTTGCGGTAATGTTTTGCGGTAATGTTATGCTTTGTGGTAATGTTTTGCGGTAATGTTACGCTTTGTGGTAATGCGGTAATGTTGTCGCGTTTTGCGGTAATGTTTCGCGATTATGCTCTGTGGTAATGTTTTGCGGTAATGTTTTGCGGTAACGTTTTGTGGTAATGTTTTTAATGTTTTGCGATTATGTTTTGTGGGAATGTTTTGCGGTAACGTTTTGCGGTAATGTCGCAGGGTAATGTTTTGTGGTAACGTTTTGCGGTAGCCTAATTTCTTGGGACAATGTTTTGTGGTAATGTTTTGTGCATGGTATCAGTTATGTTTTCCATGTAATGTTTTTATGTAATTTTATCTCTGTATGCTCGATAAATAGAGTGATGCTGGCCAGTATTCTTCTCCGATACATTTTCATTAATATGCATGCCAACTAAAGCAACAGTGTTGCGCATCCAATGAGCTCGTCAACCTCAACAAGGCAATAGTCATTGATGATCGATTATGTATAGCAAAAACGCTGTTGTATTTAGTGAAGTTTTTTGGTACCATTTCAGGTAATGTTTCCATTAATGATTTCCAATTATGTTTTCCGGGTATTATTGCCGATGCTGCTTCTGCTTTCTAGCAAAGGTTGCGGATAATTTTTCCAGTGATTTCGTATGGTAGGCCTATAATAGCAATCGAAAGCTCCAAAGCGATACTGAGCACCACCTTATTCACGAGTGATGTTCATAATTTCTGATAGTGTTTCACAGTATAAATGTTTACTGGTAATATTTTCTAATAGTGCTTTACAGTAGGCCTATATTATCTCTACTGGTAAGCCTAATGTTTCTTTACAGTAACCTAAAGATTTCCTGGTAATGCTTCAGATGAAGTTTGCTAATTAACTCTGTCAATTTTTGATGCGCCCGCTTTTAGGGTCCGAGCGTCTTTACCCAAGTGTAATTAAAGAATAGACTGAAATTGCTTAAGTGTCATGACCTCTGACCTTCGTGGTCCGAGTTCAGTCTATGATGCAGAACTTAAATTGGCGATTTTTTAATCGAAACATTATTCGTTTTTTTTACCTAGTGCAGTTGTCCCCCGGGGTAAAGCTCTTTTCACACTGAACAGAAGAAGACTGTTGCTGGCAAGGATGTGAAATAACAGTTTAATGTGCTCTTTCCATTTTTATTTTTTCAATAATTTTTGCAGTTGCCCGAAGTTCAATATTTTTATTTGTTTGTATGTATTTTATTTGTTTGTATGTATGTATATGTATGTATGTATGTGTATATATAAATATTTACGCACGTATATGTATGTATGTACGTATGTATGTATATATGTATGTATGTATAATGTATGTATGTATGTATGTATGTATGTATGTATGTATGTATGTATGTATGTATGTATGTATGTATGTATGTATGTATGTATGTATGTATGTATGTATGTATGTATGTATGTATGTATGTATGTATGTATATATATATATATATATATGTATGTATGTATGTATGTATGTATGTATTGACTTACCAACTGCTAGAAACAAATGCATTTTAAGGCACTTCTGTCATTTATTGGCTTTTGATTCTGATTTTTGGGAGCGTTAACTGAGCGTAAGTCTTATTTCTGATAAACCAAGATGTGTGTCATAAAATTCCCTTCATCAAATTTGGGACCTTGTAACGGGTCCCCTGCCTCTATAACGGGAGCTTAGAGTTGGATCTTACTCACGTTACTTTATTATTTCCCTATGGAGAAGGTAGCAATGCATGTAAGGCCTATCATTATAGTAGAATTCAATGAAGACAGTCTTGAGTTTTGAATATTAATTAGTTCAACAAATGTCTGATTTAAATACAATTATATTATAATGTTAATACTATATTTACCTATTCTAGAAAGACTAGTTATTCATTTGTTCATAGGCTACAATCCTTACTTAGAACCAGCATCATTGACTACTTAAAATTATGTTTTATAAGGCCCTAAGCTAACCTCCCCAAACAACTCTTTGTGATGAAATGTTATATTCACTTGAACTGGTGCTCGTCGTATAGTTACGGTAGAGCGTCATCGATCTCCCTCTCGGTTGACTTGGCTTTCTTCAGGCTGACGAAGTTCTTTTCGATGGTTCTTCTTGTTGTGGCCATTCTGTTTGAAGTGAAGTGATTCCTCTTGTTGAAATCAGCGCTTCTTCCAGCTAATCTTCTATAGCTAGATCTTGATGATGATTGCGTGGCGAATCAAACACCAAAGTCAGAGTTCGTATAATTCGCAAACGAAAACGTTCTACGCTGGAATTATAATCGCACTGTTGATACGATACTGACGTTAACTATCAATCCCAGTCGATCGCAAGTTGAAACGACGTGACTTTCGATAGTCCACTGAAGTTTGCACACGTTACACTATAATCAACGAAGTGTGTCAGCGGACACCTCCTAACATTACTCCCTCTACTGATCGTCTTTCGATCAGCAAATTACCAAAATTTGTTGTCCGATCAGGAGTTTGTTCGTTAAACTGCCTCGTACGACTACCGAAGCCTTCGCAGTCAACAACAACACTGATTTGATCCTTTGCGATTCATTCTGCAGTCCAGGCGTGAAGGCGGCAAACCGCGGTTCACCTAGCAGACGACAGTTCTCAACGGTCCGTATTTTAATCCAACCAATCACGTCTCGCCAACATCGTCACGGATTAACCCAGCACCACAGGTTATCCCCGAAGCCTAGCTAAATATTATTATCTATATCGCTGGTTCTGACGCTGGTTCAATTAATTAATTGAATCATTAATCCTATACACTACACAGCTTAACAATTACTGCAGCCTTACACCTTAACTGTACATGCATATATATAAGAGCGTATATTTATAGCGCTTAGCAATACGATTTGTGTGGGGTCTCAAGGACATTCGCTACATAAACCCCCACAAACAAAGATTTGGACACAAATCTTAAATATTAAATGTCCTATATAACTACACACAAATCTTATCGTTACTTAAAGACTACCTATTCACTTACTCATCTAATAACCTTTACTTATTCTAATCATCCTGAATATCTTATCCTATTCATTATACTTTAGACTAGAATAAACATCAATTCTACTACTAACCAATACTAACTTAAGTAATTGTTTTAACCATCACCTTACTACTTTACCTTATAACACTAAATTACTGACATTACTTAACTTCTATAGAGTCCTATACTCTGCCTATAGAATATCATTCTATAACTAAATCAGCAAATTAAGTAACTTACTATTTAATCTACATTATAAACTAAACTCCTTTCTTAGATATACTTAATTATCTAAAACATCGGATTAACATATTCGAATATCATCTTACTCGTCTTCACACCATCTTCCAAATGTAGAGTACCGTGATCCTCCTCTCTTCTCATTAAATCTCTGTCTCCATTTCCAATCAGGTACATAACCATCTCTAACTCTAACTTCTCTCTCAAATCCATTGGAATTCCTCTTTAGGTTCATCCACCTTCTTCTCTTCAACGACTCCTCTTCCATTCTTTTCTCATTACCAATTTCATTAATTCGTCCTGCTATATCCACTCTTGAATAAACTCCTTTAGCCGGCCTTTGCCAGTCTAAGCATTCTCCTTTAAACTTTCTTTGATCTCCTCTCCAATTTGTAACACAAGATCTGCCACCATCTTGTTTCCAATACTTCTTATTCACCCTACTTCCGACTACATTCCTTCCTTTCTTACACCAACCAGGTTCACACTTATTCAGATAGTCTCCTCTGTACCTCACTCTATCATCCTGTCTGACTCCGCTCGTCTGTTTATTCCTCCAATCGGATGTATAAGGTCTTCGATAACCTTTCTTACAACCGATCTTTTCACTTCTATCTCCTTCACTTCTCCTTTGATCCGAATACAACTCGGTATTACTTTTCCCGTTGCTAGTTTCCTTTTGCTTGACGCTAAGTAACTTATTTGGAGTCACTTCCAAATCAGTTGAGACTGACACTTTCAAGGGTTGTTCTGTTCGAACCCGTTTCTCATTTAGTGCGCGCGTGTTACAACCTGCTATCTGTTCTGTCTCAGATTCAACTATTAACACACCGCCATTTTTATTTGTCGCGCTATACTGCACGCGTCCTCCAATGACACCATCACGTCCATCCTTCTCAGCTAGACATTGCTTGTCTACCTGTCGACTATTTTTCAAGTATGGAACACTTCTACTCCCATTACTAACAACATCACTAGTTCTGCTAGTTCTCACTGTTCCACTCATCTCAGTGCCTTCTGTCCTAGATTCTTGCCTAGTCCAATTACACAGTTTAGGTCCAATTATCAAGTCTGTCACTAGACTATCAACAACAATGGCCTGTGTTTCTCCTGTGAAACATTCACCTTCAATCTTTATTTTAGCTACAGGATACTTCTGTTTCGTTCCATTTGTGAAAACACAGGTTCTATTTTTCCCCATGTACTGATCTGGACTCACCAAATTAGTTTTCACTGCGACTCCTGTAGCTCCTGTATCATATAAGCACGCAGCTTTATGTCCATTGACCATCATAGTCCTAGTGAACTCGTTTTCACTACAAGCCTCCTCGCTATCACTCTGTTCCGGTTTAACGGCACAATACAATATTGCCATTTCTTTATTCTCATCTTCTTCTTCTTCGCATCTCATCATCGCTACCTGATGTGTTCTCAGCTGTCTACTACCCTTATCGCATTGTGCTATGCGATGGCCTAAAGATCCACACCGGAAACACCCTGTTTGTCTATTTTCTCCATTATTTCTTTCTTTCTTATTCTCGTTGAAGTTCCAACCACTTCTGAACGGGTTTCTGTCTTTATATTCGCGCTGCTCCTTGCTTCTCTCCGGTTTTGCAATCGGGCTACTCCTGTCCGTATGTTCAAACTCTCTACCATGATACTTATTATCTTTATCCTTGTTCTTGCCACTATGTACCCATTTTCTTTCATCTGATTCACGAGCATCGAGAAAATTCTGGGCCTGCTTTAGCATTTCACTAAGCCTCAACTTCCCTTTTTCTTTCAAGAACTTTCTCATCTCATTGTCACAATTGATGAAAAACTGATCCCTCAGAATGAGAGTTTCTAATCCTTCATATCCTTCACCAATTTCTGCCATCTGTAACCATTGCCTAAGATACCTCCTAAGTCGTTCAACATACTGTGAAACCGTTTCATCTTCATCTCTAGAAGATTTCTTAAATTTCTTCCGATATCCACCCTCAGTCAACTTAAATCTCCTGAGTAATTCATCTTTCAACTTCTCATAATTTTGGGCATCCTCTGCTTCCATTCGCTGGTACACTTCCAGGGCTTTACCTTCAAGGAATCGAGCAAGTGTCAACGCCCACATATCCTCTGCTACATTATACGCAGTGCATGTTCTCTCAAACCTTAAGAGATAGGCGTCTAAACAATCCTTATCTTCTCTAAATACTGGCATTTTTATGTTCTTGGCATTATTATTATTTCGTCCAGTATTATCCCAATCTCCTCCGTTCCCAAGTACATCACCTCTGTTTCTTTGCTGAGCATTGTGCTCCGTCCTCAATTCTAATTCTCTTAGTTTTATCTGTTTCTGGTTCTCCATTTCTAAGCGCTTCAGTTCATCCTGACGCTTTTGTTCCTCAACTTGGTCTAATCTTTTCCTTTCTTCAAGTTCTTCCGTACGCCTCTTAACTTCAAGCTCTTCTGTTCGCCGCTTCTCTTCAATCTCTTCCGTACGCCTCTTAGCTTCAAGCTCTTCTGTACGCCGCTTCTCTTCAATCTCTTCCGTACGCCTCTTAGCTTCAAGCTCCTCTGTTCTTTTCCTAGCTTCGAGCTCCTCCAAACGCGTTTCTCTTCCAGTGCTTCCGTACGCTTCTTTGCTTCGAGCTTCAAGCTCTTCTAAAAACGTCGCTTCTCCTCTTTGGCTTCTGCTTGCCTTTCTTTTACAAATTCCCTGAGTTCACTATTTTCGAAACCCAGTTCCTGTCCGATTTTCATCCATTTCTGATACTCTGCGGACATCTTGCGTTATTTTCACTATAGGCACTGCTGGCGCTATATGAAAAATCTCAGCCTTGCGCTGATAAATTCTCTTAAGGCTATAAATAGTTGTATAACCTTGACCCAACCTCGCTTTCGCCGCTAATTACCTATGGCATTCAACACTCTCGGTATGCAGTTGACCTGACCTCACCGAACTGACGTCACTATTACGTCGTGACTACACTTTCAATATGCAGTTGACCTGACCTCACCGAACTGACGTCACTAAAACGTCGTGACTACTAATAAGCCAATCAGACGACAACAAGAAATTGCAAATGGCTGCCAAGTGAGTTGAATTCGATTTCAATCTCAAAATTAATTAAGCTCGTGTCTATTCTATCTGTCTAATTCTATCCCGGACGAGCCCCCACTCATGTAACGGGTCCCCCTTGCCTCTATAGGGGGAGCTTAGAGTTGGATCTTACTCACGTTACTTTATTATCTCTCTATGGAGAAGGTAGCAATGCATGTAAGGCCTATCATTATAGTAGAATTCAATGAAGACAGTCTTGAGTTTTGAATATTAATTAGTTCAACAAATGTCTGATTTAAATACAATTATATTATAATGTTAATGCTATATTTACCTATTCTAGAAAGACTAGTTATTCATTAGTTCATAGGCTACAATCCTTACTTAGAACCAGCATCATTGACTACTTAAATTTATGTTTTATAAGGCCCTAAGCTAACCTCCCCAAACAACTCTTTGTGATGAAATGTTATATTCACTTGAACTGGTGCTCGTCGTATAGTTACGGTAGAGCGTCATCGATCTCCCTCTCGGTTGACTTGGCTTTCTTCAGGCTGACGAAGTTCTTTTCGATGTTTCTTCTTGTTGTGGCCATTCTGTTCGAAGTGATTCTTCTTGTTGAAATCAGCGCTTCTTCCAGCTAATCTTCTATAGCTAGATCTTGATGATGATTGCGTGGCGAATCAAACACCAAAGTCAGAGTTCGTATAATTCGCAAGCGAAAACGTTCTACGCTGGAATTATAATCGCACTGTTGATACGATACTGACGTTAACTATCAATCCCAGTCGATCGCAAGTTGAAACGACGTGACTTTCGATAGTCCACTGAAGTTTGCGACATTCGTTACACTATAATCCAACGAAGTGTGTCAGCGGACACCTCCTAATCCTACTCCCTCTACTGATCGTCTTTCGATCAGCAAATTACCAAAATTTGTTGTCCGATCAGGAGTTTGTTCGTTAAACTGCCTCGTACGACTACCGAAGCCTTCGCAGTCAACAACAACACTGATTTGATCCTTTGCGATTCATTCTGCAGTCCAGGCGTGAAGGCGGCAAACCGCGGTTCACCTAGCAGACGACAGTTCTCAACGGTCCGTATTTTAATCCAACCAATCACGTCTCGCCAACATCGTCACGGATTAACCCAGCACCACAGGTTATCCCCGAAGCCTAGCTAAATATTATTATCTATATCGCTGGTTCTGACGCTGGTTCAATTAATTAATTGAATCATTAATCCTATACACTACACAGCTTAACAATTACTGCAGCCTTACACCTTAACTGTACATGCATATATATAAGAGCGTATATTTATAGTGCTTAGCAATACGATTTGTGTGGGGTCTCAAGGACATTCGCTACAGACCTCAGTCTGTGAATTCAGGGGAGAGAAACACAATCCCGGGGTGACCCATGCACGAGATCATCTTGCACTGTCTTCCCAAACTCAGGCATCGTGGAATGGCTGGTGTGACCTCTTCCATGAATTCTACTCCACTTGCGTGAATTCATTTATTTCCACCTGGAGAGGTATAAAAAGCGGATAGGGAAGTCAGAGGCAACTGAGTGGCGAACACATGAAGGGGAAGTCAGAGGAAGGGAGGGGATTTGATGGGAGGGGAGATGGAGTTTCTGAAAGTGATTGTTCTCTTTGTTGTGGGGGAGGGCTGGAGGGAGAGACTGGATTGGGGAGTGTGGGGTCTACGAATAGGGTGGAAGGTTGGGTTCGAAGAGTGGCGTGGAGGAGTGGATGGAACAGTGTGGTGAATTGTATAGGGTGCAATTGGGTCTTGGAAGGGTGGTGTGGAATTGCGGGGTGTAAGCGTGTATAGTGGAAGAGAGGGCGAGAAAGACAGAGACAGAGACAGGCAGAGAGAGGGGGAAATGATACAAAGCGGAGAAATCTATGTTTCGAGACGATCAACTCTGACATCCGTGTAAGTGGAACAATCGTTCCATGACGTGTTCCACTGCCATTTGCCAGTTACCATTATAGTTCCAATCTCCTGCTGACCCCAGTATACGTCTTTTGTTGCCACCTTAAAGTGCAAACTGCAGAACAGCAGCTCAGGAAAGTGCGAAACTGCATCCGAACCTAATGGAAAAGATTAGTTTTTTTTAGCATAGACAGTTCACATTGTCTTCTATAGGCTCAAAAAGGACGCCACATAAAGCCAACATACGTCCAGACTTACACGCAATGTAAGACACTCTCGTTCTAATTCAAACCAACCCTAGCAGCTCCTCTGCCTCCTCTCTCTGTCTGTCTGTCTGTTTGTCTCTCTCTCTCTTTCCTTCCCTCCCTCCTTATCTCTCTCCTCCCTTGCTCTGTCCCTCTCTCTCCATCTCTACCTCCCTGTCTCTGTCTGTCTGTTTGTCTCTCTTTCTCTCTCTCTGTCTCTGTCTGTCTGTCTTTCTCTGTCTTTGTCTCTGTCTGTCTCTCTCTCCCTCTGTCTTTGTCTCTGTCTGTCTCTCTCTGCCTCTCTGTCTGTCTCTGTCTCTGTCTGTCTGTCTGTGACCTCTTTAGCAGCCGGACGCGGATCTTCACTCGACATGCCTGGACAACCCATCTGACACGACACAGCGCTCGTGAATAAGCTGCGCTTAGCTTTAGAGTAAAGCTGTTGCTGAGCAAAGCGTCGTTTACTATGTAAAAGTCGTCCATCGGATTCGTAAGATTGGGGCCTATTGTAAAAGAGCGCTATATATGATTGCTGACTTGATGCTATATGTAACGCATCGTAGTTGAACATTTAATTAGCGCCAGCTGAAGGAAACTGATTGGTTAAGGCACTGGCTTTGTAACACTGAGGAAAATTGATTAATTGATCTATTCAATTCAATTCAATTCGAAAGTTTTATTGTTCCCCATCATAAGTACAATAATTATACAACAATCAACACTAGTTTTATTTAGGCAACAAACGGAGAGCCCTGAAGGGTCATAGGACCCACTAACTAGAGCTACCTAAGTACCATAATTATGATGTGGAGATAATATGACGGTTCGAATACAGAGAATAAAAAAAAGATAATATACAGAAATCAAAACAAACTTAACTAAGCGATGGCAACACAGCAACTTGAACAATTACACATTTAATAAGAGAGCTCGCATGGATTTTTAAAATAAATTCAAGTTATCTATACTGCGTTATGTAAAAACAAGCGAACGAATATATATCTTACAGGGAATGTGTATAGTCAGAGAATGTGTATATACCTTAGGGAATGCACATATAATCTTTGGGTGTATAATCAGGGTGTGTGTATATTTAATGTATATCTAACTGTAACCCTAAACCTAACCCCTAACCTAACCATAACCCTAAGCCCTAACCTTAAATTTTCAGGGCATGTACACATACCCTGATTATACGCATTCCCTGAAATTTCAGGGTATATACATGTACATATTCCCTGATTATACAGATTCCCTGTAACATATATAAATAGTGATAATTAGAATGACCTACTTAATAGTTTGCCTCGGTTAAGTAAACAACCGTACAGGTGATAGACTCCAGTTGCAGATGAGAGCAACATGAGAGCAACGAAGGACAATAATTATTTCAGGTGCTCTGCACAATTCGCATCACCATATTCCCCGGTGAATATGGTCATCATCTCATCATTCGCTCTCTCGTCATCACCATATATACCCATCATCATCATTCGCTCTCTCGTCATCACGATATATACCCGGTGATACATTTGCCCCACATACTATACAAGTAGTAGTTTCGCTAATGGCAGCGACCGACATGATCAGTTCTTTCGTCTTTTTGTTCTTCTACTATTTCGACAGACGTCCACGTTTGGTGTTGTCGTCGGGGTAATTATTCCCCGCTAACGATGCAAATAGTAATTATGATTGCGACGACGCCTATGATGAATGTGATGATTATGGTGATGACGATGACGTTGTTGGTGCTGGCGATGAATAGTAAGATGATGAAGATGATGATGGTGATGAAAAAGATCATGTATGGTGATGTATTGATTCGATTTAGAAATTTATGGTAGGCCTACTGATAGTGATGACAGTTATTGCGGTGATGGTGATGTTGACGATGACGTTGATGATGAAAATGATGATACTATAGGTAGCCTAGGTATGTAAACAAATTGTAGAGGTTTGAGTGCCGTAATTCGAAGCCACAATTCAGAAGCACTTTCCCGTTTTGAATAGGCGCCACACTATTTATACATTAGGGTCCCCGTGCACGGACCGTGCTAGTTCGAGATTTTTAGATCGCTGAAACAAGCCAGCATCGGGAAGCGAACTGCGATCCGCACGCTCTCTAACACAGAGGCGCATGAGACGCAGCATACGCTCTGTAACCAATGTAGCTAAGTGGGCCATGTAGCATATGCATGTATGTCTGGATTTTAAAAATGCATTTTATGAACACCTCAAAAGCAATGTTGTTGATGATGATGATGAGGAGGGGGAGGAAGAGGAGAATGAGAAGGAAGAGGAGGAGGAGAAGGAAGAGAAGGAGGAGAAGGAAGAAGAGGTAGAGAAGGAGGAGAAGGACGAGGAGAATGAGAAGGAGGAAGAGCAGGAAGAGGAGGAGAAGGAAGAAGAGGAAGAGAAGGAGGAGTAGGAGGAGGAGGAGGATGAGAGAGAGGAGAAAGAGCAGGAAGAGGAAGAGAAGGAGAAGGAAGAGAAGGGGAAGGGAAGATGAAAGAGGAGGAGAAAGACTAAAGGGATGATCAAGGTGGTAAGAGTGATTATGTTGATAACACTATTGATAGTTAGCCTATATCTCCCCCAGAAGTCACATTCACCCCTTACAATAATTCCTGCTGCTAATACCTCTTCTTTTGCACTACCTCCCATGATCCATACAATTTCCCTACACTGTCCCCATATACATTTGCCCCAAATTTCACTCCTACGCAATGATAACCTCTACCAAACTCCGCCAGTGTATACCTACCTGTGGTAGTGCCAGTCCCAAGCCTAGAGAAAGGAGGAGGGCGACGTTAATCATCTTTCTATGGCACCTCTACCACACTCTCAGGTTATCTGGCTGTTTAGATACAAAATATATAATATATAATAAATGTATCATATAATATTATTATTACCGATACATTCGCTGCAAATGACACAACCAAATGAACTTCAAGCACCTGTCAGAATTCTCATTTCAGACTGATGCATAACAGTCTGTTCTTGACCTCTGTGACCCTGCTGAGTTGGCTTCACCAAGGAGCATCTTATTTTCGGTGTGCACGGCTTCACTGAAGGTTGCCTGACCATTACGGTAATTGGTCAGCTGCTGTCTGGCTCCAATGCGGCGCCCTTTGAAGAACGCATTTATCCTGTTATTAATAAATCTGACATCCAGCGGCGTCACATTTTCTCTGCGAACGTCTCTCCGTTGCTTGTCGCGACAGCGATGATGATGATGATGATGATGATGATGATGATGATGATGATGATGATGGTGATAATTACGGTGATGATGATGGTGATGATAATGAAAGTGATGGTGGTTATTATGATGGTGGAGGCGATGATGATGATGATAATGATGATGACGGTGATGATGACGATGATGATGATGATGATGATGATGGTGATGTTGGTGATGAGGATGGTGATTATGATGATGATGCGATGATGATGATGATGATGTAATGGTGATGATGATGATGATGATGATGATGATGATGATGATGATGATGATGATGATGATGATGATGATGATGATGATGATGATGATGATGATGATGATGATGATGATGATGATAATGACGATGATGATGATGGTGGTGATGATGATTATGGTTACAATGGTGGTGCGTGATGATGTGGTGGATGGTGGTAATGGTGGTTTGTACCGTGGTGGTGATGATGATAATAATGACGGTGATGGCGATGATAATGATGATGTTGATGCCGATCATGATGTCATCAATTTTGCGGTCTTATAATCATTACTATCCTTCTGTCCAAGAATTCTTCCACCCGACTCATCCGATCCTCTACCTTCCAATTCTCCACCTATAAATGACAACCGCCTTAACCCTCTGAACACCATGGCAACCGGACTCAGACTTTCTTCTGACTACCCCTTTGGACAACCCCTCTGACTCGACGCAACGCTCGTGAATAAGCTGCTGCCCTGCGAAATAGTCTTTCAAGTGGCGCTTTAGAAGTCTGATGTTACGATTACGATACTATCACCATCAGCGAAATAGTCATTGTCATGCTTACTGTTTCGTACTCATTTCTCTTCGACTACTACGAATCACCATCCATCATCATCGTCGTCGTCGTCACCATCATCATCATCATCATCTTCATCATCATCATCATCATCATCATCTTCATCTTCATTCATCATCATCTTCATCATCGTCATCATTATCATCATATTCGTTATCATAATCAATCCTTATCTTCACTATGGTCGTTGTGTCCATCATCATGTATAGCAGGCTGGTGTGGCTGAGCGACGAGCATAGTAATGCCACCGACAGCCGACGGGGTTGGGAGAAAGATGGGTAGGGGTTGGGTAGGGGAAAGGGTGGGGTTGGGTTGTTTGCGTCGTCATGTTTCCAGGAAATTATTCCCTGAATCTGGAAGTCAATCAGTTCCAGTCTGCGTTCCACGGCACCTCCCACCCAACGCAACTGGCCAACCGTTGACCATGCAGCGCCAGACCAAGCCCATCGTACCGGTACCAGCCCTACTAGCACTGTCCTTACGGTACCTACCCTGGCCAAACGTTCCGAGGTCGACAACCGTACCTGATTATCCGTATCTGATTAACCGTACCTGATCATCGATGCAAGATCTTCCGTACCTGCTCATCCGTACCTGATTAACCGTACCTGATCAACCGTACCTGATCAACCGTACCTATTATCCGTACCTGATCATCCGACCCTGATCAACCGTACCGAATCATCCGTACCTGATCAACCGCACCTAACACCGTACCTGATCAACCGTACCTGATCGTACCTGATCAACCGTACCTGATCAACCGTACCTATTATCCGTACCTAATCATCCGTACCTGATCAACCGTATTTAATATTCCGTACCTGATAAACGGTATTTAATCATCCTTACCTGATCAACCATACCTAATCATTCGTACCTGATAAACCGTACCTGCCAGCGCACCATCCCCGAGTATCGCGACCTGTTGACCTTTAACGACGTGAATGGCTCGTTGCTCGTCATTTTCTCTTCCAGTGGCACTCCTAACGACAGCCAGAGGCAAAGCACAATCAACAGACGACGCTCATTCGTTTTCCACGATGCCATGAAATCTCTCTGGTCTCGTATTAGTCGCCGTTTCATGGACATTGTAACGAACCCCCCTCCCTCCCTCTCTCCCTCCCTCCACCCTCCCTCCCTCCCTCCTCCCTTCGCCGATTACATGTAGATGACATTCAGCTGTGTTATGTAAGGGGTGGGGCTTTGAGGAGACCCCTGATCACATGGAAATCCAATTCAGATGGACTATTTGAAGGCTGGGTTATCAACACTACACTGGTCACTTGTAAATGATATTCAGCTGGGTTATGTGATGGTTAGGTTTAGAACACTCCCTCGATGATATGGAAGTCCAGTAGAGATGGGTCATCTAAAGGCATGGAGTATGATTTATAACACTAACTGGGTCACATGTAAATCCAAATCGATCTTCCATCCTTCCTCTCTCCGATCCTTCCTCCTTTCTTCTCTCCATTCAACCATCCATTCATTGTTGTATCCATCCATCCATCCATCCATCCATCCATCCATTCATCCATCCATCCATCCATCCATCCATCCATCCATCCATCCATCCATCCATCCATCCATCCATCCATCCATCCATCCATCCATTATCCATCCATCCATCCAACTAATCCATCCATCCATCCATCCATCCATCCATCCATCCATCCATCCATCCATCCATCCATCCATCCATCCATCCATCCATCCATCCATCCATCCATCCATCCATCCATCCATCCATCCATCCATCCATCCATCCAAAGGCATCCATCCATCCATTATCCTCTGGTTTTTCTTTCGTTCAGTCAATCAATCATTCGTTACTTATCTGTCGAACTAATGGGACACATTGCAATACTTAGCACAGACCTCTCTGTTTGTCTCTCTGCCTGCCTCTGTCTCTCATTGTCTCTGTGTCTCTCTGTGTCTCTCCGTCTCTGTCTCTCATGTCTCTGTCTCTCTCTCTGTCTCTCATTGTCACTCTGTCTCTCTCTCTACCTCTGTCTCTCATTGTCTCTCTGCCTCTTTCTGTCTCTATCTCTCTCGTCGCATCGTTTTTATGAGGTTTCCAACTCAACTGACGAAAATGCCAAGTTCTTGCATGTCTTCGTTTCTCCCTTTGCCTGTCTCTGTCTGTCTGTCTGCCTGTCTGTTTGTCTATCTGCTAATCCGACCCATTGCTTATCTGTTTCAACTGTTTGTATTCCATTGCCTGTCTGTCTGCTAGTCTGTCTATTGGTTCATTCGTTCTCTTTCTGTCAGAGAAGGAATGACCACCTGCCATCATACATCGAGGCTAAGAAAATGAAGTCGCTCGCGCTTGACATACTCATGAATAGCCCCTCAGAGGGAATGGGCCCTCGTTGTCTTCTCTGACCGCAAGTACCATTAACACAGAGCTCCCCTATTTCCCACCAATGCTTAAGCATCTGATCATAAAATGTTGTAAAATAATGGTTGTTACAATGGCGCTCTTAGGACCACTATAGGAAGTAACAAGCAGCAGTAGAAACACAATTGGCCTCTGCTATTTATACTGTCGTAAATTAACTTATAGGACGGATGTGAACGCTGTGTGAGTCAACATTTATGTCCCTTTGAGAAAGACACTGTTGGAGCTGATAGCGGATTTGGGTAGGGGGTCTGGCAGGGGTCTTGTCTTTTTTAATGACTTTCGAGGTTTGCAATTGTATAGAACTTTTTCTGGTGCTTCTTTCTTCCTGATTTGCCCTCCATATTCAAGCTTGCTCACGTCATTCGGGCTCTATATAGGATATGCTCTAACAACAAAGGTTGGTTAACGTTAGGCCTGTATTTTTAACGTTAGGCCTGTATTATTAACGTTAGGCCTGTGCTGTAGTCGTGGTTGTCTTTAGATGTTTTGAGTGTTTAGGAGTTGGAAACTTGTATCTTTTCTTCTGTAGGGTGTTTACGTACCTTCTCGGAGTTACCCTGCTACGGCGCGATATAAATAGTCTTATTTTTATTATTATTTTATATTTTTTATCATTAACCGGACTTGTGAAGGACCTCACCCGAGTGACCCGATGAATTAATTGAACGCCGAGTATACGGTCGAGGCCATAGGTCGATATAGAAGAAAGTGGACATCTACATTTACCGAGGAATTTGGATTGTCCACCGAATTCGCTTAGTACCAACAATCGAATACATGACATGTACGCTATATAAATTGATAGATACAATACAATACAATACAATACAATACAATAGAATACAATGTCTTGGAGGATGGATTAATACCGTGTCTATGAAAGTTCTCGGATTACTTGGGTATTATAGTTTGCTCTAGTTAGGCTAACGTTTGGAATTCTCTGCTACCTGTTGGACTGAAAGAGGTACCTACTCTACTACGCTAGTTTAAGAGGTAAGATTTTGTTTCGAAATTTCTGCTCCACCTGCGCCCCCTATAGCCAACTCAGCAATGACACCGTATACTACCGGTAGGAAGATGAGACGGCGAAGGAGAGGACTGGCCACCCGCCCTCATATGCCGAGGCTAAGAAAGATGAAGTCGCTAACACTTCATGCCGTTAGCTCAAACTCGATGCCATCATTGGGCCCTCTTTGTGGAATATTCAAAGGAAGAGTTCTTCAGACTTGAGGTGGTGTTCATTTGCTTAAGGTCTTAGGAGAGCGTTTGTTACTCTGAGCTAATGGCGAGTTTTGTGTTTGGGGTTACGCGTGCGGGTGTGGGTCACACCGTGGGTGTGGGGTGCGGTGGGAACTGCTATGGGCTGTTTGTTTGAAGAGATAAACCGAGTTATTGTTGTTATACTGTTGCTTATGCTCCTTTTACTGCTGCTGTCTTAATTTGCTGTTGGTTAATAGCGATGTTGTTTTGCACGTGTGTCCGTGTCTTTGGTGTCAATACGGTGGTCTTTGAGCAATTCTTGAACGGGCGCTATATAAATTAACGACGGATACATGCATGAAACTGTATTGACGACAGTCAAACAGCGGCAGGACATAACAGCAACTTGAGCAACAACTGCCACAACACTGTCAGTAAAAGGTTATACCATTTAGGTATATACCATTAAATAACATTATATACGAACATTTCACAATATTATATACGAACATTTCACAACACCATTATATACGGACATTTGTAACATTTAGCAAAACAAGACTACATTACATCACACTACACCATACCAAACTACGTTACACAACACCACCCTACATTACACCACAATGCACCACGCTAGTGACGCTACATTACACCACACTAAGCTACACCACACTACATTATGCAACTTCAGAAAACACCATACCACACTACATAATCTGCATTACACCACACAACACTACATGACACAAAACACAACACCACACAACACTGTACTACACAACACCACACAACACTGTAGACACAACACCATACATCATGCAACACTACACTGCAGCACAGCATGCTACATATCACAACACAAAATTACCCAACTCAACATCACACTACGCTTCACAACACTAGTTAACATTACATTGCATTTGCAATGTGGGGCATTACATTACTGCTTTCCATTGCATTGCATTCCAATTTTACATTGCAATCTGTGCAACAAATGCGTCGTCATGAGGCCTGGCAGTTGAGTTCTTTGTTGTCGTGAGATCGTGACAGGCATTTGCACTTGGCGACAGAGCCTGTCACTTAGATTCAGGAAGGATTGACAAGGACCGAGTAATGGAGAAAGCCAATTCCCTCCAGCACAAAGACAAACATTCAAAATGTCAGACAAACACCACAGACACATGGACAGAGACGGAGACGGAGACAGAGACGGAGAGAGAGAAAAGAGAGACAGAGAGAGAGAGAGAGATGGAGACAGAAAGACAGACACAGAGACAGTGCTGGAGACAGAGAGAGACACAGAGACAGAGATGGAGACAGAGAGAGACACAGATACGTAATTTGTTGACTGTATAGCTAACTGGTACAGATCTCACCTTGCAGCCTCAAATGCTGGGTTCTATGTTTCCAACTCCCTACTTCCTCCCTTGCTATACAACATTACATTACACGCTAAACCCAACATCTTATTCAAAAACCCATACCATACTGTTACACTGAAAAATTCACTACATTACACTACATAACATGACATTACGCACTACAATACCACCATGCCACACTACGCTACACTACTCTAAACGATTTGAGGAATCAAAACAGAGAATAATGGCCTACAAAATTATTTTTGAAGAATTAGCAAGAATTGAGGCGGAAGTAGCTGGCAAACATTTTCGTCAACGGTCTATGTATGATTGGAGGAAATGTTCCATTAAGAAATATGGAGAGTAATTGGAGAAAAACATCTGGCAAAATAATCCATAAAACAAAAGACCTCCTGCAGGCAAAGTGCTTTGACGACCATCCCCGTATAAACCCTTTGCCACAGAAGGATTGGTGGATGCGTGGGTGTGTGAGTTGGTGTGTGAGTGAGTGGATGGATGAGCAAGTATGAGTGATACATCCATGCATATATACACAGTTATGCATACTACATACCTATATATACAACACTACATTACAACTAAACCCAACATCTTATTCAAAAACCCACACCATACTGTTGCGCCACCGGTTGATGCCTTGTGCATTAGACACCGGCGCAATAGAAGTTGCTACATTACATTACATTACATTATATTACATTACATTACACTGACATATCCACTACATTACACTACATACATGACATTACGCACTACAATACCACCATGCCACACTACGCTATACTACTCTACACGAGACCAATTTGAGGAATCAAAACAGACAATAATGGCCTACAAAATTATTTTTGAAGAATTACAAGAATTGAGGCGGAAGTACAAACATACGTCACGGTCTACATGATTGGAGGAAATGTTCCATTAAGAAATACGGAGAGCAATTGGAGAAAAACATCTGGCATAATAATCCATAAAACAAAAGACCTCCTGCAGGCAAAGTGCTATGACGACCATCCCCGTATAAACCCTTTGCCACACATACATTGGTGGATGCGTGGGTGGGTGAGTTGGTGCGTGAGTTAGTGAATGGATGAGCATATGAGTGATACATCCATGCATATATACATGTGCACATGCATACATACACATACATACATACATACATATCGTGGGGCGCGGTGGTGTAGAGGTATACATGCCTTGCAGCAGGGTACATACGAATCCACCTCATACATACATATTTGGTGCATACATACATAGGGTTGCACACATATCTACCTCACCGCCGCGTAGGGACCCTACATACATACATACTCGCATACTCATACATTCGGCGTGAAACTCCGATCACCGCGCTGTATTCGGGAGCGCATACAGTACAAAATCTTGATACATGCATATAAACATGCATACATACATGAATACATGCATACTTACATAAATACATACATACATAAATACATACATACATACATACATACATACATGCATACATACATACACACATATATACAGACATACATGTGCACACATACGTACATACACACAAATAAATACATGCATACATATATTATAATTGCATGTCTAGTTGTCTATATACATGTACGTATATGTACATATTGATTGATTAATAGCGGTACATTGACTTGTCAATACCTACATTGAATGAGTAGCCAACGGTTTTGCAAGGATCGATTCCTTTACTCTACGCGTTTCAAAGCGAATGCTCCAACCAGTCGGCTAAAGTATCTCACAATATATTGATGTTGCTATAGTGTTAGAACTACAGTAACTGTATGTAGGCCTACAGCAATACTGGAATAAAAATAGTCATCAATCTTATAATCATAGGTTTGATGAGGACTGTATCATATATCACAGGATTCCTGAAGCCTACATTTTATATCATACGATTTTCACGAACATCATAGAAGCAGGCCCGCCGAGAGGGGAGGGGGGAAACCTAGGGGCCCGGCGACTTTTAGGGGCCCTTTACGCAATTGACCGGTGAGGATGACCGTTAACTCCAGAACGAAAACGCTCTTCATATAGTTTCTTAGAGCCTGAGGGATTATTTCTACCTCGGGCGACATTAATAATAATAATAATAATAATAATAATAATAATAATAATAATAATAATAATAATAATAATAATAATAATAATAATAATAAAAATAATATTCTAATCATTCTAAATACAGGTTTATTGCTGGTAGATCAGTAGAAATTGCAAATACTTCGGAATACACGTTTGTGTATAATTAATAATCCTTTCAGTCGATAAAGATAATCTGAAACGCTACGGGACATTACAGTATGACAGATATAATATAAGCATTGCAATCGATTTCTAGACAGGGAATGACGGCTCTGGGACAAAACGATGATATATTTTGCTAGTTTTTTATGTATAATTAATGTGCTCTTTCGACGTCGGTTTCTGATCCCGATATACTCGCAAGAATTTAGACGATGTCGCCTGGGTAATCATTCATTCATCCATAATAATCTTGTAGTCATAGTCAGGGAAGGGTTTTGGATGTGTGAGACAGAGAATGAAATTGGTCTTGTCAATATCGAGGGACGATTTATGGCGTTGAAGCAAGAACGAATGATTGGCGATTTCTGGTTGACTCTTTAGAACGAGGAAATTGCAGTTATATGTGAAATGAATGCGTTATTAGCTATTGTCAGAAAACAATGAATAATGAACAGCGTTGGTAAGTCATTTAAACGAAAATGGCATGGCACTCATTTAAATGGCCAGCGGTGGTGAATTATATCACCCATGAATTGATTTTAAAGTGAGCAGGGTCGAGTCCAATCAGTCCATACGGTCGCTATAAAAAAACTTGTACATTTACAAATGCATAGATCAGAAATGCTGTGACCCCAAAATTGAGCCCCATGGTAGTGGGCATGTAACACACATGCATGTTGGTGAAGAGTGGCCTATGAAATAAACATTCTATAATCTATTGTTAAGGTATTCAAAGAACAGTATATATGCTTGTGCACAATATATATATATATATATATATATATATACAATATACATACATTCACATATATATATTTTATATAATTATATGCATATATATATAATTATATATACATAAAAACAGATAGACAGACGGACGGCCGCGCGGACAAGTATGCGTGTCTATAAGTACCTACATCAAAAAAGATATCTTCGGAATTCTGTAATATAATGATGTAATGATATTTTGATGAATTTTTCTAAAGCACAAACTTTTCAATCATTTTTTTCTCTTACCGAAAATATATAAAAATTCACCCTTCTGACGTTTGCTTTCATGTCTGTCTCTCTCTGTAATCTGTATGTATAATCTATCTGTCTGTGCCCGTCTATCTATGCCTGTGTGCTTCTGCTTGTCTCTCTGTGTCTGTCTCCACGGGTATACCTGCTCTTTACTGACATAACAGGTCTGGAATGTTACTCATTCTTCTTTAGCACGTATTATCTATATAGTCTGCTGCTGTTGCAAAGGAAGGGGCCAATGGGCATGGCCTTAACATCCAAAGAATAAAGAGGCAAAGGGACATGGCCTTAAAGCCAGGGACAAGGAGACAAGGGGATATGGCCTTAAACCTAGGGACAAGGAGACAAGGGGACATGGCCTTAAACCTAGGGACAAGGAGACAAGGGGACATGGCCTTAAACCTAGGGACAAGGAGACAAGGGGACATGGCCTTAAACCCAGGGACAAGGAGACAAGGGGACATGGCCTTAAACCTAGGGACAAGGAGACAAGGGGAACATGGCCTTAAACCTAGGGACAAGGAGACAAGGGAACATGGCCTTAAACCTAGGGACAAGGAGACAAGGGGGCATGGCCTTAAACCCAGGGACAAAGGAACATGGCCTTAAACTCAGGGACAAGGAGACAAGGGCACTGTGGCCTCAACACCCATGGCAGTTACAAGAACGCAAGGGGACTGTCTTTGTCAATGGGAGTATGAGAGGAGGAGGAGGCAGAGATCTGGTCTCTTATATGCCGAGACTAAGAAAGCCAAGTCGCTAACATTTCGTAAACTCACTGCCTCTTGGATCTAGCTTCGGCTACCGCTCTCCACAATATTTATTGTGAAATCATATATATTCATAAGCAGATAATATTAAATATCATACAGGAATATATATACTGACAAAGGAATTGTTTTGATAAATGTTTCCTAGAATCATTCATACTCGGTATCTGCCCATCATCATCAGAATGTCAAGTCTTCTTCTCGAAATGATTCAGACGAAGGTCGCCTCGTGAGAATTAATTTGTAACCAGAGGCAATACATCACAAAAACCGAAGATTGGTTCTCGCATTACAGATCATGTACGTTGAGTTAAGAGATTGGAAATCATCCTGTGATGGGACCAGCAAGAGATAACCATCAGAAATCCAATTCGTTTAGTTGTGAGATGAGATGTTCTAAATGATATCAGCTACAGCCCTCACAGAATTCTGTCATATATGATATAGTCTTCAAAAATCCTATGATAAAAGATTTAGTGTTCAGAAATCGTTGATGTATGTATGATCCACAGAAGTCCTATGACATATGCCATAGTCTTCATAAATCCTGTGATATATGATACGATAAGATGTGATATAGTCTTCAAAAATCCTAATATCATAATAATATTTTCTTCAGAAATCCTCTTATATAAGATTTAGTGTTAAGAAATCCTATGATATGATTATAGTGTTCATGAATCCTGTGATATAAGATTTTGTCTTCAGAAATCTTATGATAAGATATGATATGATATGACCATCAGAGATCTTTTGATATCAGCTGTAGACTGCAGTCTTTACAGAAACCCTATGACTATAAGATACAGTTGTCGGAATCCTATGATATATACGATATATAGTCCTTAGAAATCCTGTGTTGTGAGATGTAGTTTTTTAAAGAAATCCTATATGACATAAGAGATAGTCCTTATAAGTCCTATGATATATGATTTAGTCCTCATAAATTCTATGATATAGGATACAGTTTTCTCAAAAGAATTCAAAATGGTTTAGTTATTTTAGGAGTGGGAGAGAATTATAAAGGGGATTGGTCATCAGTCATCACAATCTGAGAAAGCTCAAGATTTGTAAGTCATACAATACAATACAATAAAATACAATACGGATAAAAATATTGACATGAGATTTCATATTCTTTTAAATATGACACAGTCTATGAGATTCATGAACGAGACTATAGGCAAAGGAAGAGAAATCCAGCGCCGTGTTTGCTCTTATCCTCAGTGGCTGATCTTCAAGATGTCAACCGTTAAGATGTTCTCAAGGTAAATCGATTCGAGGAAAATAAATGAAAAAAGGATTAATTAATTATTTATCAGTGGAAAAGACAAATCTCTGAAAAAATTACTCGAAAGTTCTCTTACGCTATAGAACTGCCTACCGCCCGAGGACAGTTGTTCTCGAAAGATATTCAAAGTGGACCGCAAAAGAAATTCCAGCAAGAGCGGTTTATTTATCAGACGAAAGAAATTCTTCCAGGAAATAATTGCCCAAGGTTTCGCTTAAGACAGAACTGTCGCAGAGAGACAGATAGATATACGGAGACAGAGAGAGACAGAGAGACAAAGAGAGATAGAGAGACAGACAGATAGAGAGCAGAAGAAAGAGAAAGTGAGACAGAGAGAAAGAGGGGGAGAGAGAGGGAGAGAAGGAGAGAGAGAGAGCGAGAGAGAGAAAGAGGAGAGAGAGAGAGATAGAGGGAGAGATAGATAGATAGAGAGAGAGAGACAGACAGACAGACAGACAGAGACACAGAGAGACACAGAGAGACACAGAGAGAGGGAGAGAGACAGAGAGACAAATAGAGAGCAGAAGAAAGAGAGAGAGACAGAGAGAGACAGAGAGAGAGAGAGAGAGAGAGACAGACAAAGAGAGATAGAGAGACAGACAGACAGACAGACAGATAGAGAGCAGAAGAAAGAGAGTGAGACAGAGAGAAAGAGGGGAGAGGAGAGATCGAGAGAGAGAGAGATCGACAGACAGACAGACACAGAGACAGAGACAGAGAGACAGAGAGAAAGAGACAGAGAGAAAGAGGGGAGAGAGAGGGAGACAGAGACAGAGACGTAGAGATATAGACACACACAGAGAGAGGGAGGGAGACAGAGAGAGACACAGAGCAAGAGAGCTTGCATGTAAGCTGTGCAGAAAGCCCATGGCGCTCGGCGGGGCGCTAATGGTCCCTTGCATCAGATCGGCATTTCTTTTCTTCTTTTTTCCAACTCAGCCACAGCTAATTGAATCAGTTCTGGCGAAAATGGAAGACGAAGAAAGGAAGGGAGAGTGATGGGAAGAGCTGCGGAGGGAGGAGGAGGCGTCGGTTGCTCTTCTCTGACTGACGACACCCAATGGTGGTCAGAAGGATAACTCTTCATCTTATTTTTTCCCCAGTGATAGCATCAGTATCCGAAGCATTTGGCAACTCAACGACCCAAACAGCTATGTATACATTTATGTGCGTATCAACGCCTTTGCACATCGCTCTTCAAGGACGTATCAAATGTGCTCTATATATAATATTTATACAAGTGTTTATGTATGAGGCCTTAACTATATGTAGGTCAATATTTGCAGGAATGTACATATGTGTGTGTGAACATATATATATATATTCGTTTATTTGAAAAAGAGACAAATCTGGGTGGCACACCGCACCCAGTTACATGTCGAAGCATAAACCAAACAAATAAAATAATAAATGAAAAGGTTAACAGAACTCCGTCAGTGGTCACGGGCAAAGAGGACTCTAGGTATAAAGTTTTTCACGTCCTTTTCTGGTAGCACAAATGGATGTTGCCTAGGACGCAGGTTGTAATGGGTTTTGGCATTGTGTGTATGCTTGAATGTATGCATATTATATATGTATGTATGTATGTATGTATGTATGTATGTATGTATGTATGTATGTATGTATGTATGTAGCTGTATGTATGTATGTATGTATGTATGTATGTATGTATGTATGTATGTATGTATGTATGTATGTATGTATGTATGTATGTAGGCTATGTATATGGCTCTGGCTAAAACGCCAGCCTTTGCCTTCATTGGCCCTGCACTATGGAACTTGCTTCCTCCTTTGACACGTTCCTGTTTATTAACTGGTGGGCCAAGTGCCTCTTTCCGTTGTCTGAAGACCTCTTTCTTGTCTCTGGGTCTTTCGCACTGGGAGCGCCTCTGATTGGTGTGCACTGCGAGAGGCGCTATATAAATTGATAGATACAATACAATACAATATAATGTGTCAACGTTTTACTTTACAACACTACTTATTTTACCCTATATTGTCGTACGTTAACTTCCTTAACCTGCAGGCCTGACCCGGCCTGACCTCAAACTCTCTTAGCCTCTCTTGCAACTGGTTTCTTGTCATCTCGACTACTGCAACTCATTTCTCGTGGTGATTGCAAAACAAGATTTACACAAACTACAAAGAGGGTGTTCTCCAAGCCACAGCAAAGCCCTAAGCATGCACATTACACCATATACTATGTGTTATAATTATATTGACGCTTAGGGGCTTTTGTTTACAAAACAGCGATTATGGGACACGAAACATGGTGGTTTTCATACCAGCGAATATTGCTCTCGATCAACGGATATTTTGATTCAAAAATTTTGACTCCTGGCACCAGGAGAATGTCGGTCCCTGGGGTTTTCCTTGTGGCTGGTCCAAAACTAAGAAGAGGAAGAGGAAGAGGAGGAAGAGTAAGAGGAAGAGGAAGAGGGGAAAAAGGAAACGAAAAAGAAGTGCAGCCCCTTTAGCTAAGGCAGCCATGGGTATGAAGTGTTAGCGACTTCATTTTCTTAGCCTCGGCATATGATGGCGGATGGTCAGTCCTCTCCCTCGCCATTTCATATGTCCCACCGACAGTGTACGGTCAGTGTACTCATTATTGCCGAGTTGGCCAGGGGCACAAGTGGAACATAAATCAAACTTCTTCCCACTACACTTCCATCCGTCATTAAATACTAAACTTAAAACTCATTGGTTTCGGCGTCCCTCGTCACTCCCTACCCTCTGTAGCTTGGCTTCTCTTTACTCCAACTAATCGGAATTCCACCTGGTTATTATTTCTAACGGATTAAAAACTGCATGATTCCAATTTCAGTTGAAGCGACCGTCGAATGATGCATTTTATAATGGCGCTATATAAGTCATTAGATTTGATTAAACAGGAGAACTGATTGTTTCGAACCGTGAGACTGGATAGACGAATGAGGAACATTGTGGCAAAACTTATTGATAGGCAATATAATTCTCGTGTCCATCCCTCCTTCCGTCCTATCATCATTCCGTCCTTCCGTCCGTCTGTCCTTCCTTCCGTCCGTCCTACCATCCTTCCTTCCGTCTGTCCTTCCTTCCGTCCGTCCTTCCTTCCGTCCGTCCGTCCTTCCTACCGTCCTTCCTTCCGACCTACCATCCTTATGTCCTTCCGTCCTTCCTACCTTCCTTCCGTCCTTCCTTCCGTCCTACCATCCTTCCTTCCTTCCGTCCTACCAATCTTCCGTCCGTCCATCTGACCGTTGTTTGGCCGAGAGTGGAGTTTGTCGTTCGATTGGAATATTTGCCCTTCATTCAGAGATTTTCTTCATTGAACAGTCGCCATTCAGTCTGTATTCACTAACGAAATCAGAAAGACAACACTTTCACCTGCTCTGCCCCCCTATATAATTATTGTCTGCCAGTCTGATTGCCTATCTGTCTCTGGCTTGTCTCTCTGTCTCTGTGTCTCTGTCTTTTTCTCTGCCAGTCTCAATTATTGTCTGTCACACTGAATGGCTTGGTTTGCCTGTCTGTAGGATTCTTCTAAGAATGTTCTACTCTGCCTATAATTAACCTATGTCTCACTCTCTCTTTCTTTTTTTCTGTATTTCTCTCTCCGTTTGCCAATCTGACTCTGTAGATATGCATGTATGTATGTATGTATGTATGTATGTATGTATGTATGTATGTATGTATGCATGCATGTATGTTTGTATGTATGTATGTATGTATGCATGCATGCATGTATGTATGTATGTTTGTATGTATGTATGTATGTATGTATGTATGTATGTATGTATGTATGTATGTATGTATGTATGTATGTATGTATGTATTTCTGTCTGTCTGTCTGTCTGTCTGTCTGTCTGTCTGTCTGTCTGTCTGTTGAGGCATCATATATTGTCTATTTATTTGTGTGCGTGTGTGTGTGGGTGTGTGCGTGCGTGCGTGTGTGCGTGTCATATCACATGCATGTCTCTTTGCTAGGCCTTGTCTCTGTCTCTCTGTCACACTCGTTCTGTCTTTCTGGAACTGATGCAACAGTCACAGATTAGACATCAACATTATAAATAGCGTCCATTAATGTATGCACGTACGTGTCTTTGTACGCTTTTATCCGTCTGTTGTACGTCTGTATGGACGTGTGTCTATCTGTGCGTTTAGCAGCTTCCTATGACAGATTAGAAGAGGAGGAGAAGATACAACTCATTTGAATTCATTATCAGGCGAAGGCCACCTTTAGGAGCATATCCGTTTGTCCTAGTTCAAGCAGCCTACGCTAATTATCTTAATTTATGCAAAACGTTTTCGTCATGCAAATGAGCCAAGTTCGCTCAGGTTCAGCAGATTCATTCCCTTTGTTTATCTGTTGATACAGACAGAGAGGGAGAGACAGAGACAGACAGACAGACAGACACACACACACACACAGACAGACAGGCAGGCAGACAGACACACTGACATACAGACAAACAGACATACAGACGCACACAGACAGACACACACACAGACAGACAGACACACACAGACACACAGACACATACACAGACAGACAGACAAACAGACAGACACACAGACAGGCAGGCAGACAGACATACCTGTTTTGCTCATATTGTTGGTAACCACTATTTACAAACATTTCTCTTCCATTTTCTGCTAAGTGCCTAATAAATCCAGGGTAAATAACTGCTTGCAGAATGGTAGCATCTGAGGTAAAGGTATCTATACAAACTTCATGGTAACCGTTTTTACGAACTAAAATGTGTTCAAACATCCAGGGTAGCCTCTATGGAGACCTTTCTAACTTGCTGATAAATGGCAAAATCTAGGCTAGCGATTTGTACACTGTGCAGTTTGAGCGTCCAAAATAAATGTTCCAAATCACAGCCAAATGCTAACCTCTATGGTAACCTCTATGGTAACCTCTGCGGTACCCTATGTGGTAACCTCTGTGGTAACCTCTATGGCAAACTCTATGGTAACCTATATCTTAACCTCTGCGGTAACTTCTATGGTAACCTCTATGGTAACCTCTGTGGTAACCTCTATGGCAACCTCTATGGTAACCTTTGTGGTGGCCTCTTTGGTAACCTCTATGGTGACCTCTATGGTAGCCGCTCTGATAACCACAGCAGTTGCTTGCAAGTGCTCAGCTCAATGGTATTTATAGGCCAACTGTTTCTATATTCTTCGAAGTGTCAGAGAACGAAACCAAGGAAAGATGAGTTTACTTGAAGCCAGTGAACAGTGTGGACTGCTGATGGATGATTGTCTGTTGTGATGATGAATTATTATCCACTTGCCACTGATAGAAGTCCCTTGTCTCGTGTTGCAAGAAAAGCCAGCCATGGTAATTGCTTACAAATGGCACCACTTGAAGAGGTGATGACAAACGACTTTCATTCCTTCCCAAACCCTAGATTCTCGTCGGCTTTTTAGCGGAAACGACGTTTCAATTGTTTTTCTATGCATTGTGTAACTGTGGTGATCGATGGTGTAGTGGTTAGCGTGCTTGACTTTCAATCGGGAGGTCGTGGGTTGAAATTCCCGCAAGGGCAGAAATTTGGTTCGAGATTCTGCTCCACCTGCGCCCCTAGCCAACTCATCTATAATGAGTACACTGACTGTACACTGTCGGAGGGAAGATAAGACGGCAAGGAGAGGATTGACCACTCGCCCTCATAAGCTGTGGCTAAGCAAATGAAGTCACTAACAGTTCAAAAACCATGGCTACCTCAGGGCTAGCATAAGGACTGCTCTTATTTTTCTTTTTCTTTGTAACGATATAACTTCAATAACGTACTCTAGACAAGAGTTTCTCAAACTGGGTGCTGCGAAACAACCAGAGGTGTGCAGCCAACGTTTGATGGTAAAAAGATTTTTATATCTAAAATAGCTAAATTGCAGAACACCTCTGCCTGGTTATACAATTATATTTGCAGTGGCCTGAAGTACCTCTCAGACTATGTGCGAAATCCGTTATCTGCATCCTCATCTCGCTCTTTGCGCTCTTCAGATCGGCTTGATCTCTTTGTTCCTAGGACTAGGACCGCTCGGTCCCAACACCAGGCGTTTGCTGTGGTGGGTCCCTCCATTTGGAATGACTTTCCCGTTGCTAAGGGCTAAACTAATGACTGGTTTTCCCCATCGGTTTCTCGCGCTTAAAGGCGTTTTTTTCTCCGGGGCTTCCGTGCTGAGTAGTTATTCTGGGAGAGGCGCTATATAAATCTATAGATACGATTCAGTACAATAAAACTATCGTTCGTTCACTATTTACATCTAGTATATCCGCTCACATAACTTGTACGGTCGCCACTTGCAAGCTCTTGCACACACGTAGGGCCAGTGGCGTCTAACCCCCCACCTGGAATGGGAGAACAAACCCCCCACTCTGGCCGACTTATATAAAAGAGAATTAGAAGTCACTCATAACTGTAAATTAATATACATGATACATCAGCATTGTACATTACAAAAGTTACTACTGGCAGCAACTGAAATAAGAAGTTATTATTCTGTAAATGTTCATTAATACTGTGTTCTGACCAGTAACGAAATATAATAATAAATTTCACAGCTAACAAAGCACCAGTCACCAGTGACCAGTAGAATGGAATAATAACTTTATTCTAAGCGTCTATGTTATATGCAATGCAATGGGTAGGCTAATGGTAATAGCACAACATAAGCAAACAAGTTAAAGTTTGCATCTTTATTCAAAAGAGTGTGTAGGCTACACGAATGTGCACCAATTCTATTTGAATTTCATATCAGTTTGGTAGGATGACTGCCCGCGGACAGCGGTTGATAAAGGAATATGAAACTGCATGTGATTGTACGATAACGAATCAAAGGCTTTGATTCTTAATTATTGTACTAACCGCAAAGATGTATAATTATAAAGTAGTTCTGTATTGCTTCTTGCCAGCCTCAGTATTATCACAGTAGGGCCTACTAACCTAATCATGGCAATTGCAAAGCAGACAATTCAAGTTACAGTATAGAGAATTAAATCGGCACAGTTTCTCAACAGCTCTAATAATATCAGCTGTGAACTAATGTTTTGCATATATAATGAGCACAGGTGTGCCTTAGGTTGATATATATATAATGTGTATCGATTGTTAAGCGTTTTAGTCTTAGGCCTTAGTTGCGCTGTCGGCTAGCGGCGTTTGGCCTAAAGTAGCCTAAACTTTGGCTGACGATAGATTCTCTACACGTGCAGTTAGCGCGCCAAACTTAGAAACTGCTGATGAAAGTGAATTTGAACTATACAGTGTAGTAGTTGGTTTAATGCAGTAGAGAGCTGTATGTTAGAAGTTACCGTTGAGTGGTAATTGATAAGAACTTTGATATTAAGTGTACGTTTGAAATAACTGTGTTTGAAGAAAGGAGAAACATTCAAAGAACTGTGTCAATTTAATTCTTAAACAGTTAGAAGACGTTGAGCAATTTATATGTAGAGATAAGGAAAGTTTTTGAGGTAGGTCACAACTAAGAAAGAAAAGAGTTGGTGACATATTTGGTGGCAGCAGCGGTAGGATTCGAAACAACGTCTGGGATTCGAAACAACGTCTGGGATTCGAAACAACGTCTGGGATTCGAAACAACGTCTGAGATTCGAAACAACGTAGACTGGTGAATACGCACTCGAATCATTGGTAAATCAACGAAAGCCTCAACAACAAAGGTATAAAAGTTTGTTGTTATCAAACAAAGAACAATCCCCAATACTTCAAACACAAAAGAAAACTCGTGTTTTCCAGAAAGGACAGCACTGAAGTAAAGAAGTAAGATGGAGAAATTAAGTGTCAAAAAACAAGCAGAACTGAAGAAGATGTCTTCTGAAAGATTAAAACAGCGCTTGTTGAAGGCTGGTTTTGAAGAAGAGAAACTGAAAGATATGTCACGTGAAGACATGCTAGAAGCGCTAGCTGAAGTCTGGCTTAAAGAAGAAGCAGAAGAAGAAGAAGGTGCTGTCGGCGGTGCTGTGGAAAAGGTTACTGAGAAACCGCCTGGGCCTATGTCTATGGAGACGATGATGCAATGGATGATGATGACAAGACAAGAAGAGAAAGAAAGAGAGGAGAAACGAAGAGAAGAAGCAGAGCGTGTGAGACAAGAAGAAAAAGAAATGCGACAGGAAGAATTACGTCTTCAAAGAGAGAAAGAAGAATTGCAAAGACAGCAATTTGAAATTCAATTAGAGCAATTGAGAAAAGATAGAGAAGACGCTGAAAGGAGAAGATTAGAGCAGATGATTGAATTTGAAAGGGCGCGGAAAAGTGACGAAGAGATACGTCAGCAACAGATTGAAGAGAAGAGACTACGTGAAGAAGAAAAGGAAAAAGTACGAATTTCAGAGTTGGAGCGAGCAGAAGAGGTTAGACAAGAAGAACTGAAATTACAGAAAGAAAGCATGGAGAAGGCGGAAGCGGAAAGACAAGAACGTTTAAAGTTGGAACAACAAAAAATAGCATTAAAAGAAGCACAACTCAAAGAGGAGAAGCGAAATAGAGAAGCTCAAGAGCAAAGAAGAGAAGAAGAACGAGAAGAACAGAAAAGGAAACAGGAAGAAAGTGAAACGATGGTTTCGAAAATAAAGAAAATTGGTGATGCCATGAAACACGTGTTACCTAACATGCCAAACGATATGATGGAGGTGCCATTATATTTCGAAACGGTTGAGAATGCGTTTCGTAGTTTCAACGTGCAAGAACAATTCTGGGTGAAGTTACTATTGCCATTGATGACTCCGAAAGCTAGAACTGTTCTAAACAGATTGTCATTCGATGATTTAGACGATTATGAGATCGTGAAACAGCACTTGTTAAAAGAATTCAAGTTGACACCGAGAGAGTACAGATCGAAGTTTATTGATGCGAAGAAGACAGCTGAAGAAACGTATACAATGTTTACAGCTAGGCTGAAGAACTTGCTGAACTATTATGTGAAAAGTCGCAAAGTGGAAAAGAATTTTGAGAAGCTGTTTGATTTATTAGTGGCGGATAAGTTGAAAGAATCACTACCACCAGGTCCACTACAGTTTGTATTGTCGAAGGAAGGAACTGATTGTTACGAAGCTAGTGTTGTGGCAGACCTAGCAGACATTCATGTTAATAATCGAATTGGTTTGGCAATTCCGAATAAGACAAGTTTTGATTTTGTACCCAATGTAAAAAGAAATCAACAGTTCACTCCAAATTTTGGTTTTCATTGGAAGAGCAATCAAGAAACAGGAAATCAGTTCAGAGGTGCAGAAGTGAAACCAAATTCTCCGGTTGTTCATGAGAATAGAGAGTCGATGATGACCAGACAACGTCAGGTATATAACAAATCACCACCAAGGTTTGTCGCGAGAGAAGGCAATGCATCGTTTACTCCATATAAGAGAAAAGAAAGCATCGAACAACGAGGTGCAGTGGTGAAACGTTGTCACAACTGTGGATCAGACAGGCATTTGATGAAATTCTGTCCAGTTCCTGTTACAGCCTCAAATTATGGAAAACAAGAACATTCGAGGGTGAATCGAATTCAAGTGGTTGATAATTCTGAAAGTCAAGCCACAGAACATCAGAACAATGAAACTGAAGTAAAGTCAGTGATGAAATGTCACCTTTCACCTGATATTCAGAAAGAAATTCTATTGCACAATGGAATGCAGAAAGAAATGGCTGGAAAAGATGAAAGTACAACATTGAAGAAAGTGGTATTGCAGTATGTCGAGGTGGAAATTCGTGGAACAGCAGGAAAAGAACCAATAAGAGTAAAAGCACTGATTGATTCTGGAGCAGAGGTTCCGGTGATTAGTGAAGAATTACTGGAAGGCATGAAGGTGGAGCAGATTGGAAAAGTGAACTTACAATGCGTGGCAGGAGATGCCATTCCTGCAAAGTTGGTGAAAGTTGATGTAAGGCTGTGTTGTAACGATGTGGAAGAAGAGGTAATTCCGCATAAAGTCAAATGTTCACTTACACCTTATGTGACATTGATGTGTGCTAGTATTCAGTGGCGTAGCAATGGATTGTGCAGGTTGTGCAAAGCACAAGGGCCCACGGCGGTCAGGGGCCCCCCGGCGGTCAAGGGCCCCGGCGGTTAAGGGCCCCCGGCGGTCAGACCGTCAGAGCGGCTTTCCTTTCAGAATGTAATCAAATCAACTTAACCAAGTCTAAATCTATAGGCTATACATACATGTACAGCGTACGCACCCAAGTTTTATTTGCGTTAGCAGAGACTGAAGTCAGAATGCCCAAATGCGTGATTTAGTAAACAACCGGTATGCCATAACAAAAATCTTTTAGTAGCCTATCTTTAATCTTTAGTCAGCAGTCTGATGTCATGTCCTACGTCACGGGGGCGTGTTAATAATTTGCACATGGGTTTTTGTTCATTTGTTGATATTTTCCACTACGGCACTACACAGTATGGACAATTAAAAAAATTCTGGAAGCAACCCATGGCATCTCAAAACTACAACCGCAGTGCGACCTGAGTGATCTGATCAAGGCATCGCATGAGAAATTTCAGAGCATGCGGAATGAGCACGATTCTATCCGCGATACTGCTGTTAGTCTGGCAAAAGCTTGGGGTATTAGCCAAAAGATCATTATGAAGACCGGCGTTTAAAGAAGGCAAAAAGACTATTTGATTAAATATGTCACGACGAATCGCCTTCGTCAACCGAGAAACGTTTCAGAGTGAATGTGTTTTTGGCTACAGTGGATAGAGCATGTGGACAAATCAAACAGCGATTTCTCAGCCTAATTCTTTGGCTGCAACGTTCAGCGCGCTTCGATACTTTTAGATGCCTCTGACGACGAACTGTATGCAGCAGCCGAACTGTTAGCTAAACAGCATGATACCGACATTTCGCTATCTTTTCCAGTTCAGCTGTTATAATTTCACTCAAGCTTTCGTTCGAAGTTGTCAACGAAGTCAACCATCTTCGAAACTGCACAACTGTTACTCGTAGACTATTATGCTCTTTCGTCTACATTCAGCGATGTCTGCATTGCCTACATGTTGCTGCTAACTTAAATTTATATGTGACTGTTGCAACATGTGAAAGATCATTTTCAAAACTGAAGCTCATCAAAAAGCTATCTACGAAGTACCATGTCAGAAGAGCGGCTGAGCGACCTGGCAATGTTGTCAATAGAAAATGAATATGCCAAAAAGCTTGATACTTCAAAAGTGGTGGATATTTTTGCGCAAGACAAAGCGCGGAAACGACTGTTTTAACTTTTAGTATTCCTCTTCTTAGATTACCGTAGAATTTAGACTTGTCCAATTTGATTATCTGACCTTTTATGTTGTATGCAACAGCGTTTTTTGCACAGCGTTTTTGTTTGAAATCGAATGGGGGGAGGTTCAAGGGGCCCACCACCAAAGCTCTGCACAAGGGCCCCTTAATGTGACTTGATGTGTGCTAGTATTGCAAAAATGGGAAGCACAGAAAGATTCTTGTTGCATCCAGAAATCATTGCAGAACTTAAAGCCGTGCCACAAGTGAAAATGATACAAGGAGATGTGCAAGCGAATGTAACGACGAGATTGCAGAGTCAGCGAAAGAAAGTGATAGAAGTCGAAGAGGAAAGTGAAACTGAAATTTCAAGCGAAGAGGAAAACGAAAGTGATGATCAACAAAGTTTAATGCAAGACGGTATAACAGCAGAGATGAGTGAACAAGAGATGGCTGCATGCAAGAATGGTAATCTAAATGAAACGAAAGAGGATAATGAATGTGATGTGGCGATAGCAGATTTGTTTCAAGAAGATGAGAAAGATGAAGAACAACAGATGCAGATTGCAGACGCAAGGAAATTCGAAGAACAGCAGAGACAAGATGAATCATTGAAAGCATGGTGGACGTTAGCGCCAGATAAAGAATCTGAATTCTGCGTGGTAAATGGCTTACTGTACAAGAGATATCGAATATTAGAGCAAACGATATATCAATTGGTGTTACCAAAAGAGCGACGAATGAAAGTGATGGAGTTGGCTCACGAATCAGTATTTGGAGGACATCTTGGAGAAGAGAAAACTAGAGAACGAATAAAGTTGTCTTTTACGTGGCCAAAGATGAGAAGAGATATAGTGAAATTTTGCAAATCATGTGAGAAATGTCAATTAAAGGCAAGAAGTTTGGTGATGGACAGGGTTCCTATCACTCCAATTCCAAGAGAAGATGTGGCGTTTAGAAGAATTACGGTGGATTGTGTAGGACCAATCGAGCCAGCATCTGCTGCAGGTCACAAGTACTGTTTATGTATTGTCGATTCTTGCACCAGATGGCCTACAGTGTTTCTGTTGAAATCATTAACTGCAAAAGCTGTATGTGATGCTTTGATGGAGTTGTTCATGAACGTTGGTGTACCTTCAGTGATCACAAGTGACCAAGGAACAAATTTTACTGCGAGTCTGACAAGAGAATTTCTGAATTTAATGGGTTGTAGTCCAAGATTTGACACGCCAGGTCATCCAGAGGCAGCTGGATTAGTAGAAAGATGGAACCAAACATTCAAGAAAATGATCCATCATGTAATTGTTGACAATCCAAGGCAATGGCACAAAGTAATTCCGTTTACAGTGTGGGCATTACGAGAAGTACCGAATGCAACTACTGGAATTGCTCCTTATATGTTGGTGTATGGAAAGATTCCGCGTGGACCACTGGCAATTTTAAAAGAAAGTTGGACAAGAGAAATTAATTTACCACCTCATATTGGAATCCAACCAGAAAAGTACTTGAAAGACATGAAAGCAAATATGGAAAAAGCATTACTGTTTGCAGAATCATATTCACGAGAGAAGCAATTACAGTATACGAATCAATACAACAAAAGAGCGAAACATAAAGAATTTGAACCGGGTGAAAAAGTCATTGTGTTATATCCGACTTCAACGAATAAACTGATTTCACGATGGCATGGTCCATGTACTGTCATACAACGAAGGTCAAAGTACTCTTATTTGATTGACATGGGTGACGATTGTCGAAAGATAATTCACGCAAATAAAATCAGAAAGTACATTACAAGAGCAATGAGTTGTGGATTAATCGTTGAAGAAGATGAAGACTTTGGTTCAGTGGTTGAGTTGTTGACGAAGAATGACTTGCAAGATGAAAAGAATTCACTGAATCTTGATCCTGAACAGATTAGTCATTTAACATTATCTCAACAAAAACAATTGCTGGAAGTACTGAACAAATATTCTGATCGATTTTCTGAAAAGCCTGGACTATGTACATTGGTTGAGCATGAAATTGAACTGAAACCGGAATTTCGTGAAAAAGAATTTATGGCTTACCGAATTCCACTCATCTATCGAGCAGAAGTTGAACGACAAATTAAAGAAATGCTTCAAGCCAACATTATAAAACCATCTTCGAGCAGAATGGCAAGTCCGTTGGTAATTGTTAAAAAGAAAGACGGTTCTCTGAGACTTGCCTGTGACTACAGATACATTAACTCGTTCACTGTGGATTGTAAATATCCGATGCCGATTGTGAAAGATGTTTTGCACAAAGTTGGAAAATCAAATGTGATCTCGATTTTTGATTGTCGAAGTGCTTACTGGACTTGTCCTGTTAAGCAAACTGATCAATGGAAAACTGCTTTTGTTACTCACAATGGACTGTACGAGTTTACTCGTGTTCCTTTTGGAATGATCAACTCAGGAAGAACATTTGTTAAAGCAATTAACATGGTTTTACAGCCTATAAATGAATTTGCTGAGCCCTATGTAGATGACATTGCTGTGCATTCAGATGACTGGAAGATTCATTTACAGCATTTAGATGCATATTTAATGCAAATGAGACTGCATAACATTACTCTGAACTTAAAGAAATGTATCTTTGGTAAGAGTGAGGTAAAGTTCATCGGTCATGTGGTTGGTTCTGGAACGATTCAAATGAATCCAGATAGAATTGAAAGTTTAATTAATTTGAAAACCCCAGAAACGAAGAAACAAATTAAGCAATTGCTGGGATTTTTTGGTTACTATAGACAGTTTATCAAAGATTTTGCACAGATTGCGAAGCCTCTATCTGATTTGACAAGCAAACATGTTCCAGATAAGATTGATTGGACTGATAGACATCAACAGGCATTTAATTTACTTAAAGATGCTGTACGCTCTAAAGTTGTTTTATATGTTTTTGATGTTGGAAAACCTTTTAATTTGTACTGTGATAGTAGTGATTTTGCAGTAGGAGCTGTTTTAACACAGATGGATGATAAGGGAATAGAACGCCCTGTATCATTTATAAGTCAGAAATTGACTGACACTCAGAAGAGATGGGCAACTGTAGAGAAAGAAGCCTATGCTATTGTTTGGGCTCTAAATAAGTTGAAAGAGATAATAATTGGATCTAAAGTTCACATCTTTACCGATCACAATCCTTTAACTTATCTGACTGAATCTATGTCTAAGTCTGCTAAACTGGTGCGTTGGGCTTTAGCACTGCAAACTTTTGATGTAGAAGTTAATTATAAGAAAGGACGATTAAATGTTGTAGCAGATTGTTTATCTAGATTATAAGATTGTTTATTTTACTGTATTATATAGTATTAAGTTTATTGCATAATTTAGTACGATTTTCATAATTTAGATGATTTTGCAAATTTTTAAGTTTAATTTGCTCAATCCAAAGAAAGGGAAGGAGGTAATGTGAACTAATGTTTTGCATATATAATGAGCACAGGTGTTCCTTAGGTTGATATATATATAATGTGTATCGATTGTTAAGCGTTTTAGTCTTAGGCCTTAGTTGCGCTGTCGGCTAGCGGCGTTTGGCCTAAAGTAGCCTAAACTTTGGCTGACGATAGATTCTCTACACGTGCAGTTAGCGCGCCAAACTTAGAAACTGCTGATGAAAGTGAATTTGAACTATACAGTGTAGTAGTTGGTTTAATGCAGTAGAGAGCTGTATGTTAGAAGTTACCGTTGAGTGGTAATTGATAAGAACTTTGATATTAAGTGTACGTTTGAAATAACTGTGTTTGAAGAAAGGAGAAACATTCAAAGAACTGTGTCAATTTAATTCTTAAACAGTTAGAAGACGTTGAGCAATTTATATGTAGAGATAAGGAAAGTTTTTGAGGTAGGTCACAACTAAGAAAGAAAAGAGTTGGTGATATCAGCTGTAGGCCTATTAGCTGCAGATTAACTGCTTTCTCAGCACTGGCGATATGGCAGCTAAGCTGCTAATAATAGTATCACTAGGCATATTATCAGCCAAATAGCATCTTATATTGGCTAGTAGGCCAACAATTAACTTTCTTAATGCAACAGAGCTCTAATGCAGCAATTACCTACCATTTAATTATGTGATGAACTTCTAATGCAAATGTTTCAGAAAAGAACAGGACAAATTTAAAAAAATTAAGCTAAATCAAAACGTGGTGGTGATTTAGATACGTAGAAAAGTGTAGAATTTTAAATTATTATAACTCACCACTAAGAAATTTCCAGTTGCTGGTAACCGAAATAAAAATCTTACGCCAAATAGCACTTAAGCTAATAATCCGAATTCTCCCCAGAGATTGTCTGTAGGCCTATAGACTGCCTTCTATAGGTGTCGAGAATTTCTGTTGATGTTGAATGTTGATGCTTAATGATTACAGTTACTCTGAACACGTACTAGTCAAGAAACAGTAAACTTCCCTAGTCTGTGATTATAATGAATATCACATTCAACAACCAGCTAATCACGCCCCAACACTATACGACTGCACCTCTAGCACTGAAAGGCAGTTTTACAGTATACTATAGCTGCTCTTGTCCACTACAGGGATCTGCAGCCATGCTGGCCGGAAATCTAATAGGAAACATCTGTTATTGGCTTAATTAGCTTTACAGAGGGACCATGCACTGTTTGAAGACTGAAGGTACCTATACGTGCACAGCAAGTGTCTAACGGGCCATTAGATATTTGCTACAAGGCCACCTTAATCATCTGTCGCCTTCATCACCTTCATTGCCAAGCCGAAAACCCCCCGCCATGGGGAGGGTTCGGCTTGGCATCTTCAGTAAGCGTGACCTGAAGTGATAAGAAGTGTGTTCAACCACTGATGTCTCTGAGTTGGAGGGATCCTTGGGTGTATTGGTCCGAGATAACATGTGTTTTCGATATCATGTATGATACATATATACTAATTTTCGTACTGCAGGCCGTTATATTAACGGAAATCAACAACCCCCCAGTTTATGTCCAAAAACGTCAAACCCCCCACTTCTCGAATCGGTGGGAGATCGTTCTCCCAACCCCCCACCATTGGTAGACGCCACTGCGTAGGGGCCTTGTCTGCGGTTGACAATTGATACCTATTTGTTTACGATACAATTTAACCGAATCTTGCATTGTATGTTTTAGTATCCGGGTTTTGGAACTGTTGGCTGCCTTAGCAACCGGTTGCTGTTGTTCCTGCATGAAGAGGCAGAGAGACAGAGAGACAGAGAAACACACAGAGACACACAGAGAGACAGAGAGAGAAACAGAGACAGAGACAGAGAGATCGTGAACGGCAGTGGTTCCGTATCACCATCCACAGACCTAGAATTTAATTTCAACTCTTTTCTTTGGTATAACTGTGTAGGCTATCAAATGATTGAAAGCTTGATTGATCGTTTGGTTGATCGATTGATTGGTTGGTTGCATTATTTCGCTCGCTCGATAACTGGACATTCAGTCAGTCTGTTTGTTTGCGTCTGTCTGTGTGTGTCTCTCTTTTTGCGTCTGCATGTGTGCCTGTCTGTCTGTTTGTCTGTGTCACTGTGTGTCTGGGGACTGTATGTCTGTTTCTGTGAGGTCGTCTGTAGACCTATTTGTCTGTGTGTTTGTCAGTCTTTTGCGTATTCATAAATCATTCTCTGGTTGTGACTGGCATTTAAATCATCCGTTCTCTTGATTAGCCATCTTGTCTTCTTCTGTCTATTTTTTGCCTGTTTGTCATAGGTTCTGCTTTTTTGACTGCCGCTTCGAGTACACATGGTTCTTTCTCTGTTTTTCTCTGTGTCTCTGTCTCTGTCTCTCTCCCCTCTCTCCCTCTCACTCTCTCCCTCTCCCTCCCTATATCTTTCTCTCGTTCTATCTCTATGTCTCTCTTCTAGTTCTCTATCTCACTAGTTCTCTCTCTGTTTTCTCTCTTTCTCTAGTTCTAATTTGGCTCTCCATGGTCGGCTCTCTATTCCTTTCCTCCATTATCCCACATCATCAACAGCACAGCTAGTTATCTAGACAATTTAAAAAGCGTCTTTTAGGAACCTCACAACAGCTGAACAGTTAGAGCCACGAATAGAAAAGGTTCACCAACAAGCAACGAGTGTTTGGATAACCATAAATTAGACCACTGTGGCCAGTACCATAGTTCTTGTTCTGGTACTGCGACTGGCTATGTCTTGGTGCTTGATGCCAAAGATGCAGCAGCAGCAGGTAGCATCCCCTTGCTCAGTCATATCCTCGAGTTAACTGGACAGAAGCGTTCCTTCATCTGCTTCTGACTGTCAATTGATGCCGTTTCTCTTGGCTGATGTCGTTGCGTCCTCGACTGCTAATGCCGACGCTGTTTCAGTTCCTTCTGCCTGAGTGCACATAATGCATCACTGATTGGTACAGAGGCAGGCGACGGGTGGATGCCGCTGCTGCTGCTGCTGCCTCAGGGCATCGTGCATGTCGGCTGCTGCTGTCTCTGCTGCTGCAGCAACCGCATCGTTCATCTCTCAAATGACCGTTGATCGGATTCGTTAAGAGCGCCGACGATCTCTTCGGATTTGCATTCGGAGTCGCATCTTCGGTTGTCTTCTTCTTCTTCATTTGGATAATCTGCTGAAGAACGACTGGGCTGAACTGACGAAGAACGGTCTCTGATGTCAAGTAGGTTCTTCATTTCTTAAACGACGAACGGTCTCTGATGTCAAGTAGGTTCTTCATTTCTTAAACGACGAACGGTCTGTGATGTCCAGTAAATTCTTCATTTCTTAAACGACGATCGGTCTGGATTGAAAAGTAGGTTCTTCATTGCTTAAACGGAGAACGCTATCTAATGACAAGTTGGTTCTTCGTTTCTTAAACGATTCTAACAATCCATTTGAGTTGCAAATAAATTCGCCAAAACGACGAAAAACTTTCTGTTTTAGCCTAAGGCTCCACGTAATGTAGCAAATAAATTATTGGACTTGGAGTCGACGATTTTATAAAACATTTCAAAACAGCCTTTACTAGGTAACCAAAGTCGCTGCATAAGTTCCCAGTTAATACTACAGACTAAAAATTAGTTTCTATTGTCAGAAATAATATTCGAGACACATTTTTAGTCATTGCTGTAAATGACCCAATCTTTCGCAAATGACCTTATCCCTGCTGCAAGGAACACAATAATTATTGACCGCAGGGTCGTTAAGAGCGCAAATGGCGAACTTTCTCGGATATAAAAGATCTTGGAGGGGTATGTTTGGTGTCTTGCAATCTATGATAACGGTTTCGCTTGATTCAGCGACCATCGGCTGATGAAATAAACTGATGTCGGTCTACGTCATAGAAGTAATTGGAATAGATTAGCTTAACTTTGATCGGGTGAGATCAGATGGAAACAGATCACATTAAATTAGACTGAATTAGATTTGACTAGACAAGACAAAATTAGATTAGATTAGCAAATTGCAGTGTCGCAATGTATAATCCGCACGCAAGCGTCAGCGCATGTCGGAGAAAAGTCAGATTCGCGCTTGAAACCAGTCTGGTTTTTGACTTGCTAATTTTCATTATCAGGCTAAAATTAACCACGCTTAGGCTACTTTACGTTTATGGAAAGCAGTGTGATTCTCCTTACAGATTTTATTTTAGTTATTGTTACAGTTATAGTTAATGGTTTTTTATTTTAGTTATAGTTATAGTTATAGTTAGTATTATTTTTTAGTTATAGTTATAGTTATAGTTAATGGATTTTTATCCATTAACTATGGATTTTAGTTAATTTTAGTTACTATACTTAGTTACAATAATTAAGTTAAGGCTATAAGCAATATTGTGCGTATTAACACGCTGTTTCACAATTTGCTCAGAGCTTTGAAAGCCTTTGAAGCATGGGTGCATTCAGCTTCATGAATACACACGTTTCCAAAGTAACTGACAAATTGCATAATAAAAATATCGCATTTTTCGTTCTCATTTATGTCGAATCGTCCATGTTGCAATTCCTATTTTTATTTTTTGCATTAACGAAAATAAAGATGAATTTTCGTTAGTGTTATTTTCGTTATAGTTATAGATAATGATATTTTTTAGTTATAGTTATAGTTATCGTTAACGAAATCATTTTATTTTCGTTAACGAACATTTTCGTTATCGTTATCGTTAACGAGAATCACACTGATGGAAAGGGTCAGAGCTACTTCGAGGGTGCTTTGCAGCGGTAACTGTCAACGTAAGTACTAAAAGTGATATAATAAATAGAATATTTCCGTTGCATTTAAAAACCTGGGCACTTTTGGCCTCCTGAATTATAGCCCAGGCAGGCTGTTTCAGGCATGCGAGCCAGCGACCCGAACCAGCACCCATTTCAGTCTTAGTTGCAGGCACCAGTACATCGGCGCACTTCGATGGTCGCGGCTAGGGTGTGACCGATTGGCGTTTTTGCTGAATTCCGATTCCGGAGAAGTTGGCCTCCTTTTTCGCCGATTCCGGATCCGATCGGATTAATCGGTCATATTCATTTTTATTTGGAAGGCTAAAAAGCCCGACTGTCCGCCATTTTGCTGGTGCGTCGACAGACAATTTTATTATTTTACACGGACTTTCAATGATTAAGAATTAAGATAACCGTAGGAGATCGCTAATACAGGCTACTATTTTTGTATTAATGAAAAAAGGAATTGTTTTTGGTCTAAAATATTACTTCGTCCAGGGATGCGCCGATTCCGATTAATCGGTCTAAGGCAAAATGTGGCGCAAACCGATTTCCGATTCAATTGAGAATTCGTCACACCATAGTGGCGGTAGCAGTCTTCGGACCGTGGATGGATGCGGTCTGCGAGGTAACATGGTGCGCAGTAGTTTAGACACTTGTTCACGAGAAGGTGAGTGATGAACATAATACGCACAGCGCTCGATTCTGAACCTGGTCTTAAAGCAAGGATTAACAAAGGTAAACCAAATTATTCTGCCAGACTCAGTTTTATATGTCTTACGTAGGCCTACTTTGAAAAATACCTGTTATGGAATTGGCTTTCGATTGGAAACGTCTAATTGAGAAATAGAGCCTACGCGAAAGTTTTAACAATTTTCGTTGGCACAAAGTTAATTACAATCCAAGGTATTTTAATTAAATTAACTCATTTAATAGATTCTGCGCAACGACATCGATCGTGCATGACTTTTCTCATTACAAGAATGGGTGATACAGAACAAGAAAGGTTCTGTTGCATTGAATATTAACCAAGCTGTAGTCAGCACACCAAGTCAGATAACAATATTACGCACAAAGGTCTTATATTATATGCGCATACCTGCGCTTTTTATATTGCTTACAAAATATTTATCTTACTTTCGGTCAACGATTTCACGCAGCTGTCGAATATAAATGACCGATTTTGCCAAATAGGACCTACATGTTGCTACCACAGTTCCTTCAATCATCCGTAGTAAAGCGGCTAAAAGCCATTCCGAGTTGAGACCATCCAAGGAGCGGTCTAAACTATATGGACCCGATAGAAACTAACGCACGTCTTCTTGTCATTCCTGCACATCCTACCAAAACACTAATGACAAGACAGTTATAACCTAATCCCGTGGTTAAATTGCTCATCCAGAGGTGACGAATCTCGTAATCTAAAACCTTGGAGTTTTGCGAAACTACAACCGGTACTCGCTACTTGCTTTTCGAATAAACATAAAATGAGTTTAACACGATACACATCGTCGTATTATTATTAGGCGGCGGATCTCAAATCAGAAGTGCCGGATTTCAGATCCGGCGGGAATTTAACCACTGACCTAATCTAAATCATTCTCTTATCCCATGACCACAATTTACAGACTTATCCTCGAATTAATAAAACGCAGTAGCAGGGATGGGCAAATTACTCGGAAAAATTTAATTGAATTACAAATTACAAATTACTTTGTGACATGAAATGTAATTTCAAATTACAAAATACATTGGAAATGTAATTGAATTACAAAATTAACGAATTACAAATTGCCCAATTTCAAGTAATTTCAATTACGTAAGTTCAATTACTGCCCATCCCTGCGCAGTAGTAAATGATCTGTAGGCCTATCAGCAGTGTGATTTTCCTTACAGGTTTTATTTTAGTTATAGTTATAGTTATAGTTAATGATTTTTTATTTTAGTTATAGTTATAGTTATAGTTAGTATTATTTTTTTAGTTATAGTTATAGTTATAGTTAATGGATTTTTATTTTAGTTAATTTTAGTTACTACTTAGTTACAATAATTAAGTCTATAAGCAAAATTGTGCGTATTAACCCTCAGGCTACCAAGGGGGGGTGGTTGCCACTAGGTTTTTATGCATAAAAATGTTTCCCGTGTGGAATAAAAATTTTGAAAATTAGGTAGCTGTAGCAGATTCATTGGCGCACATTTTGAGGTAAACATTATGGTGGTAGTCCACGCCATTCAAAAGTTATACCCAATATACCCGAGGCACCAGGGGGGGTGGATACCACCCCTTCTAGATTTTTGACTATATCTTATCCGTCATTTAATATTAAGAGACACAAATTATACCATTCTATAGAGGGAATGTGGGGCTTCATTTGCATACTTAAATGTTTGTCTTTTGAAAACCGGAAGTGATCAAAATAAATAATAATACCCGTAATATGCGTGAAAAATGGCTGAATGGAAGGACTCCCCCTTAGTTTTTGTCTGTAGCGTATTCAGTTTTCTTCCCAGAAGAGAAACAAATATACCATTCTTTAGAGGGAATGTAGGGCTTCATTTGCATACTTACAGGTTTGTCTTTTAAAAACCGGAAGTGATGAAAATAAATAATAATACGCGTAATCTGTGTGAAAATGTCTGTATGCAGCATCACAACGTAAACCAATATATATGTATGGATAATATATGTATGAATGTATATTTATGCATATATAAACATGTGTAGGGATGTATATGTGTGTATCTTGGATACGTAGATCAGTTTCAAAGCACATAATCGTATATTTGTTTATCTAACAAGTAAAAAATATACGCAATAATATAAAATATCGCTAATTATCAGTTCCGATGTTAAAAATTATGTAATTTCGAGGTGCATTCACATAATGTACAACTAAATATACCATTCTGTGCAGAATTGAATGCTGAATCCATTGGTGTATTACAAGATATGATATGTGAAACCAAACCCGAAATCCAGGGGGTGGTAACCACCCCCTTGGTAGTCCGTGTTACAAAAAAGCTTGGTAGCCTGAGGGTTAATACGCTGTTTCACAATTTACTCAGAGCTATGAAAACCTTTGAAGCATGGGTACATTCAGCTTCATCAATACACGAGTTTCCAAAGTAACTGACAAATTTCACAATAAAAATTTCGCATTTTTCATTCTCATTTATGTCGTATCGTCCATATTGCACTTCCTATTTTTATTTTTTGTATTAACGAAAATAAAGATGAATTTTCGTTAGTGTTATTTTCGTTATAGTTATAGTTATAGTTAATGATATTTTTAGTTATAGTTATAGTTATCGTTAACGAAATCATTTTATTTTCGTTAACGAACATTTTCGTTATCGTTATCGTTAACGAAAATCACACTGCCTATCAGTCAATCCTATATATAGTTGGTGTATATATATAGATATATATATATATATATATATATATATATATATATATATATATAACACCCACCATAGCAGACAGGTGCAGTGCTGTAACCGCACATGTGGAGGATATGTGCTGCCATAAAGCACACGGTGACCACCTTTTAGCACGGTCGTGTGACCGAAATCCAGTGGAAAACAAATCGCTCTGCATTGCAACACATAGATCGTCGGAAGCATATGCAAAGGGATGTATACCAGGAAAAGCCAGGCTGCTAAAAGCTTTCGCACTGCTGCAGAAATGATGAATTCTCTTCAGAGGTGTTAATGGACTCCCTTATTCATTTATATGTTGACAGCTGCAGCAGCTAATAGGACGCCATTTGCTCTTCATATTTCATTCTTCTTCTTCTTCTTCTTCTTCTTCTTCTTCTTCTTCTTCTTCTTCTTTTCTTTCTTCTTCTTCTTCTTCTTCTTCTTCTTCTTCTTCTTCTTCTTCTTCTTCTTCTTCTTTTTTCTTCTTCTTTCTTCTTCTTCTTCTTCTTCTTCTTCTTCTTCTTCTTCTTCTTCTTCTTCTTTTCGGGTTTTCTGCCGTCAGGCAGGTTCATATGTCCAACGACGCCATTTTTTGCGATTTTGAGCCTCTTTCTTCATTTTGCTGTAGCCGTTTTCTCCATCGCCCAGTCCAGCAGCATCATTCTTGGTCTTCCTCTTGTCGTTTTCCCTTCCATTCTCCCCTCGATGATGTCTCTCAGTAGATAGTCTCCCCTCATTCATTCATTCATTCATTCATTCAGAGCATTTATATAGCGCCCCTTCAAGAAACTACTCAGGAGCGCTCCCGGCCCAGTCACGACTAAAGAAAAAGACTTGAGGGACTTGTAGAACCCTGTCAGATGGCTTACAAGTAAAAACGGAGCTTAAGTGGTAGGTCATTCCAGATGGAAGGGCCAACAACCGAGAAAGCACGGCGCTGCCTAATGACCAAGCGAGTCCGTGGAACAAGGAACTCACCCCTTGTCGCAGAGCGAAGCACCCGACGCGCTGGAACATCAGACACTGGGCGGCAAAGATCACGCAAGTAAGATGGAGCGCAGCCAAGAACACAACGAGAAACCAGAGCAGCAATGCGATATGAGATCCGCTGAGACACAGGCAGCCAATGCAACACATCACGCATGTATGCAGAGACAGGAGAGTACTTAGGAAGCCGTCCAATAAGCCGAGCAGCCGAGCGTAGAACTCGATCTAGTCGCCCCAAAACACCAAGGGGAAGGCCAGCAAGTAGTGAGGAACAATGGTCAATTCGACTAGTAACAAAGGCATGAACAAGGACCACAACTGCATCATGAGAGAGAGAGAGCGAGAGACCACTCGAAGCTGACGAAGCTGATAATAACAACTCCGTGCAATTGAGTTCACATGTTGAGACAAAGTAAGCTCGGAGTCAAGAGAAAGTCCCAGATCACGAACTGTGAGGGAAAAGGTTATGTGAGGAAAGAGCAGGGTAAGTTGAGGAAAGTCGATACCCTGCAATTGTCTACGGCTACCAAGCCAAATGAGCTGTGTTTTAGAGGGATTTAAGAGTAGCCGATTGGAGGCCATCCAAGAAGAGAGGACATCCATAGTCAGACACATCTGACTCACAGTAGCCACCGCATCGGCTGAATGGGTGTGGATGTAGGCTTGCACATCATCGGCAAATAGTTGGTGTAGAAGCCCCTGAGACGTCAACAAGGAGCAGACATCAGCAGTATAAAGAAGATAAAGCAGCGGGCCCAGGACAGAACCCTGGGGCACACCCAAAGGGGCAGGGACCCAAAGAGACCTGGACGAACCAAGGACTACACAATTTGAGCGGTCAGTTAAAAAGATCTAAGCCATTCTAGAGGCTGGTCCACCAAGCCAAAGGAAGTAGAGAGGCGCTGCAAGAGAATGGAGTGGTCCACAGAGTCAAAAGCAGAGCTTACATCAAAGAGAGCAAGGAGAGTAACCTGACCACAGTCAACTGCGCTATAGAAGTCTGACAAAAGCCGAAGCAGGAGAGTCTCCGTGGAGTGATTCCGACGGAAACCCGACTGCTGCGACGGAATCAATTCATTCACATCTAGATAAGTAATCAGCTGGTTAGCAACAATGCGTTCCAGTATTTTAGATAAAAAAGTTACATTCGCAATGGGGCGATAGTTTGCTGGATCACTCTGGTCCAGACCATCGTGCTTCAGAACTGGTAGAAGAACGGAACGTTTCTGTGAGACTGGTAGGCATGCCTCACGGATCGAACAGTTGCACAGAACAGTGAGGAAGGGAAGGAGATCGTCAATTATTTCCTGAACAAGAAATGTTGGTGCAGGATCCAACTCGCACGTCTTGGCGGCAGAGGAGAGGATGAGTCGACGGAGGTCCAAACTCGAAATCTCCTGGAGAGCAGGAAGCCGACGTGTCCCATCCATTTCCGTTGACTGATCTTTCTTCTCCTACCATTTTTAATATTTCTTCGTTTGTCTTATGCTCCTTCCAATTTACTCTCTCCATTCTACGCCATATCCACATTTCAAAAGCTTCTAATCTTTTATGTCCTCTTTCCGCATTGCCCACGTTTCAGATCCATACTGGACCACACTCCACACCAATGTCTTTACCATCCGCTTCTTTAGAGTTCTATTTAGTTCGCTCTCAGGAGATCTTTCCTCATGCTTATTGTTCTTTTTATTTCCGTATGGCACTTTGCATCTTGTGTGATCACACTTACCAGGTAGCAGAATTTATTGACCTGTTCTAAATCCTCTCCATTTTGGTAATTTTAACTAAACAGTCGTCTGTTTCTTCCTTGGCTTGTAACCTTTTTGTGATGATTCTTAAATTCTTAATAGGATCTTCGATGCATGGGTGAGTCGGGTTATCGTTCGATGATCTTCACATGATGTTGCATTTTGTTTTACTGGTATCAGTATCGTCTGTAGAAAGTCCTCCGGCCATACTCATGTATTGTATAATGTATATATCTTGACATAACTTTATCAGTTCCGTCATTGCCTTTCCCCATAGGTTCTTCAGTAACTCAATTGGGATACCATCAATACCCTCTGCTTTGTTGTTTTTCATATCATTGATGGCAATCAGGACCTCATCCATTAGGATGTCTGGTCCTATATTGTCGGCATTTGGTGCTTGTTCCTCCCCTTGATTCTCCAGGCTATTATTTCCCCAGTATAATTCCTCGACATACTCCTTCCATGTTTTCCTTATGTCATTAGGGTCCTCCAATAGTTTACCATCCTTGTCCTTGATTGCATTTCCTCCGCCCGTGTTCCACTTCTTTGTAATTTTCTTGATTTTTTCATACACTAGGTCATGTCTTCCACGTTTCTGGAACATCTCTGTAGCTCCTCACATTGTCCTTCCCACCATGCTTCTCTTGTCTTATCTGTTGTTCTTCTCAGTTGATTATTCAGCCTTTTATATTCCTTCTTTGCGGGAATACTCTGTATTTTATCCTCATTTCCATATCCTTTAGTATCTACGTTGTTACCCACGATTTCCGTCAATTCCGTGATCTCTGACCCGTTTGAAACCCTGCTGTTTCCTTCATTTCTTTAATTATCATTTCCTTCAGATTCTTCCATTTTCTTCTGTTGTTGTCTCTGTATTCATTTCCACCACCTGTTCGTCTATCTTTTCTGACAACTCCTTACTCATCGTCTGTATTCTTATTCTGTTCCATTTCTGCTTTGCTATCCTTTTCTTCTTGATGAGTTTCAGTACTGTTGTAAGTGCACTGTCATGGCAACGAGGGAGGGTTCTTGAGTTCTTAACACTGTTCCTGTACCTCTGTCTGACCATGATTATAGTCCAGTTGATACCTTGCTCCATTTTTGGGGGACTTCCATGTGTATCTGCGTCGTTTTTTTTGTTGGAACCAAGTATTTGTCACAATAAGTTTTTGTCTTTTGCATAATTCCACCATCTTTTCTCCTCTTTCATTTCTTTTCCCAAATCCGTAGTTTCCTGTTATATACCCCTCCCCTCTTCGTCAACTGTTGCGTTCCAATCTCCCATGAGAATCACGTAATCTTTGCCCTTGATGTTCTCTAGGCTTTCCTCTATCTCCTCATACATGTCGTTTACCTCATCGTCTTCATGTGCAGATGTAGGCATATACGCTTGTATAATTATTGCAATGTCAACTGGGCGTGACTATAAGCAATCTATCCTCATGTCTTTCTATCCTTGACACGCATTTGGCCACCTTTTCCGTCAGTAAGATGGCTACACCATTCTGACTCACCCCTCCTCCTGCATGCATATAATATCACCCTAATACCGTCACTCGCGAAATCTTCTCTACACCTGACTTCTGATAGGCCCAGGATGTCCAGCCCTGTCCTCCTCATCTCTCCGATGACATTAGTTAGTTTACCGGTCATCGTTCTTACATTCCAAGTCCCAATTTTCAGTATATCCTCTTCTTATAATTTCTATATAATTTCTCTTGATGACGACCGAGGACGCCTTGTCCTCCCCTGCCGAACGCGACTCTCTCCGTTGGCTGGATTGAATCGTTCACCTTATCGACTGAATTCTTTGTAAGCGTCATTATACATTTTACCTCGGGGAAAATAGGGAGGTGGTTTCCCGTTGCCTTCCTCCCGGTGTTTTTAAGGAACACCACGTCCTCTCAGCGTCAATGATCTCCATCGTCCGTCCTTCGGTTTCTTCGCCCTTTGGCACTCGCTTATATCGGCGAGGACTCGGTCGTTCCCACGCACTCAGTTGAAACAGAAGGGACCACGTCAAGGTGGCGTGAAGTACATTTGGGTATGCAGAGGCTATTACAGACGTTTGTGTGCCCCATTCCCCCTTATATATACACCTATATATATATATATATATATATTTATACACCTATATATATACCTATATATATTATAGTTGTATATATATATAGGTGTATATATATATATATCCCCTTATATATACACCTATATATATATACCTATATATAGGTATATATATATGGGTATATATATATATATATAAGGGCAGAAGATCAGCATGGACGCGGGATCGACTGCCTCTATCCTCCCAAAGATTGACTCAGCCTTTCATTCGCCAGTTGGCGTTGGTAAAATAAGTAAGTAAGTAAGTAAGTAATGACATGCTTTATTGAACCGCCTGCAAACGCACTTCAAATGAGTAGTATAGGACAGATAGGCGCACTGCATTGCTGCTAACAGTTAAATTCGACTTGTTCAATAACTAAGCTATTAAACGAGTATATATTCATAATTCTCGTCTTGGACGATCTACGTTTATTGATTCAAACTGACAAGAACGCAGTATGATCACAAGTTCATACTAATAGCCTACATGTCAGTTTGAATCAATAAACGAAGATCGTCCAAGACGAGAATATATAATTATTTAGAAAAGAAAACTTGTAATAGGAATTGAAGATTTATAAGTCTGTTAAGGATTCAATTTCCTCAGTCACGACATCCAAGGATCATGAAAATCTTCTGAGCCTTTGTTTAGTTTGCATGTTTCCCTTTAACGCTTGTGACACTGGAATTCCCAACAGTTGAACATGGAGTAGCTTTCATTTCTGAACGTGGTCGACCCATCAAAGACCTAAGTAATAATTATGTTTGTCAAATAAAAGAAATTGCTCCCGAGGTTTTTAATTTAAACAGTTTAATCATCATCATCATAATCATCACCACCACCATAATCATCATCATCATCGTCGTCGTCATCATCATCATCATCATCATCATCATCATCATCATCATCATCATCATCATCATCATCATCATCATCATCATCATCATCATCATCATCATCATCATCATCATCATCATCATCATCATCATCATCAGTTCATGACCTCAACCATAATGAACCATATGACGGCGATGGGTACGAATAAATGACCCTATTGTCCTCGGTCATTTGTCAAGTCCATTGCTCCCCTTAGTGTCAGTCCGAGTGATGTTAAATCCTAATTTTTTATTATCTATCCAGCGTTGTCTTGGTCTGCCTTTGTTTCTTTTTCCTTCAAAACTTGCATCAGTACACTGTGTGGAATTCGGTCAACTGGCATTCTCTCTACATGTCCAACTCATCTAAGTCTTCGTTGAACGACTTTGTCTAGCAGAGTCGTTTGAATACGTAATGATTGTATTATGCCATCGTTCACTATTTTATGTAGTCTTGAAATCCCTGTGATCTTCCGTATCCAACTCATTTCTGCTGTAAGAATTCTTTTCTCATTTTGTTTTCGCATTGTCCACATTCCGATCCGTGTAGGAAAATCGTTGTATCGTCTCTTGATAGAACACGATGATTTTTCTATGCGAACGATAACATTCTTGCATCATGCGAGCAGAGGGAACACAATACATCCTTTTTCAAGATGCGTACAACTATCTTTCGTGTTTACTGCTACAGTTTTTAGTATCACGGCCGACAATGAAGTCAAACACTTGTACATCAATGGCTGCCAGTTTAACGAATCTAACAAAATGGAAAAGACTGGGGAAACATACAGCCTGACTCTTTCGTTTACAGCCAGTATCATCGCAAACAAATGGATTTGGGGTTTATCCGGTTCTTGCTGTACAGCGTACACGACTGATAAATACTTATTGAGAACTACATGAGTTATATTTAGGAGTTAATGTTTTTATGTCGCCAATAATTGGAGCAGTTGTTTATTAAAAGATTTCGCGTACGAAGTATTCCTATTATGATCTACGGTATCTCTTCCGTCTTAAAGTAAGCTATCTGCATCTTCGCCAAAGTCTCCCGAATCTTTAAACGTTTATTCAGATTGACCTGGGTAAATCTTAAAACCGTTTCAGACACTTTTTTTCCCAGTTAGCTACACTGGTTGGGACGTATACGGGAATTATTCTCTCATTGTCAGAGGGCGTAGTTTGAACACTGCACTGTCATTTGTGGGGCGCGGTGGTGTAGGGGTATGTTCGGTGCCTTGCAGTCGGAGAGTCACGGGTTCGAATCCACCTCAAGCCGCCGCATAGAGACCCTGGGAAAGTCCTTCACTCGCAATTGCTCATGTGCTTCGGTGTGAAACTCCGATTCAGTGTCCGCGCTGTAGTTGGGGGCGCCTCTGAGTAGAAATCTTGAAGGGGCGCTAAAACAAGTGCTCGTACATACATACACATACATTTCATCCATCCGTTCGTTAGTCCGTCCGTCCGGCTGTTTAAGTGACGCGGTTGACAGTAATTTACAGCCAGTCTTTAGTTGTGTAATTGTGCAACGCTCAAGACGAGGAAGAGAAATCAAGGAAATGACCGCGTGCGAAATTAGATGAATATCGATGGCATTAAGAGTGGACAGATGTAGTGGCACCGTGTGTAAAAAGCTGCATATCGGTGAGTTCGCAGGATCATAGGGGTAGCTACATTGGGGCACGAGGAGGCAGTAGCCTCCGGTTTGCTTTTGATATACTAGAACTTCTATTGACTAATGACCCCAATGACCAGGATTTTTCCAATGGTCTGTGAAGTTGCCTACTCTTGAATTTAAGTCTCGCTACGTGCCTGCGCAGGATATAGTGTTGCTCTTCGTCGAAACAGTTGACGCCAGCCAACTGCGCTGCGAGATAACCAGTCAAAAGGTCAGTTTGTGAAAGGCATTCAATTAGTGCCTAGTTTTTTGGCCATTGTACATTATCTGTACATGAATCTGTAAATAGTTCTTAACAAAATTAGTAGGACCAAGTACTATTAGCCGCATGTTATTGAAAATCATCCCATTGTCTGGACACGAGTCTATATATAGCCTAATCGTTCTCGAAATCAGTCGAACCAAATACTTAAGCTTTATGTTGTTGAAAATCTTGCTGAGAAGGAATCTGGAAGATGTACTATTAGCCAGGAGGCTTCTACGTGTACTGACATATAGCTGTTTTATATAAATCTAAATGTTTCAGTGGACAAATTTGTTGAAGAAAAGCGCAAATGCGAAGCATTCGAACTCTGTTAGTGTTAGCTTGGTCTGTAGGCCTATAAATCGCCTGATTGCAGCCTTTCCTTGTCGCAAATATGAGACTGTATATGCAAAGTTAAATGAGAAATGTTTGGCATAAAGCCTACTATGAAAATTATTTTTATGAAATAATTTACAATTTGAATAAAGGCGATGTTCGGGCGATATATATAGGCATAATACCAGAAATCGTGACCCTAACCTTAAATGACCCTACCTGCAGTTAGTGTTGTTTTCGTTAAGTAAAACTAAAACGAAAACCGTCGTTAACGAAAACTCAGGGTTATAGTTAACTGAAACTAAAACTAAAACTAAAACTTGGTGAAATAACTAAAACTAATAATAACTAAAACACCTAGCATGTAAAACTAATAATAACTCTAACTAAAACTCAAGGCAAAACTAAAACAACACTACATGCAGTCCGCAGAGGTAAGGCACTTGTCCCGGGCTGCAGGGATTCCGAGCTGAGAGAAATTTTTGTGTCACCACGCCCCTATGGTTCCTTCAAACTTTTCAGCGGAGGAAATTTGATGTTTAGTCCTATAGGCCTATTTGAAGCAAAAGTGCATAAGTTAGAAAATTATCGGCCCGTTACGATGGCGTATAACTGACTATTGTGCGTCCCTCGGTGGGTATATATATACGAAGTATGTATCCGTTAAAATAATTTGGTGTTACCGTGTAATCGTAGGCACTAGATGTGCTTGGTCTAAAACGTACCTTATTAAAGCCGTATAATCATAACAGACTCTCGCAAGGAATCCGATCACGACGAGTTAGCCAATTCAGTGAGGCTGATCACAAGAAGTCAACTACAGGAAGTTTAGTTGAGAACGTTAAACTTGAATCTTCGAATCCTGACCTAGATGAACTTGAAGCGTTAACCCGTTTTGGACCAAAGTTCGTTTTACAAACACATTTTTTGATGACGTCACATTGGTTAAGTCAACCAATGGTTGACGTCATCACTTTAGTTTTCTTTACAATGTGCTCTTATGTGAGCGAAAAGTTTGATTTATCGTATGAATCGCCAAAAATTGGTCTTTTTAAAGTGTTGAACTGATTTTTCTAATACTAACTAGGCCTACTGCAACACTAGGTATGTCCACTGTCTATTGTTTGAACATTTTTAATTTTGGTTCGATGTGTGATATCGCACGAGCTGATGGGCATTTGACAAGTGCACATTTTTAGCACACTGCACACGCCATTTGCATAATTTACTGTAATAAATGGAGTCGTAAAGTTTTCATATCTGGGTAATGTTTGTTTTACGAACATTGGTCCAATATGGTATTGATGACGTCATGTCAAGTCAACGTTGACTATTTTACAGATGCATATTTCTGATCCTCAGCTACATGTATCAACCCACTACTGTAACACAGTTCACCACACTTGAAAAGGTGCAATGAAATCAATAATAATTATTTTTATTTTGTTCCATTGTCGATAGTTTAAAGTTCATATAAAATAGCAACTCTGAACCTGCACAAAACATTATCATTTAATTACATCCATGTGACGTTTAGCCGACATGAGATATTTACTAACGCTGTTTTTTAATGCGATATTTTGCACTAGCCTACTGAACAGCATAGAACGAGAATTCGTGGCTTGAGGCTTCAATATTCGTAAATATTCGTGAATATTAGTGCATTTTTAATATTCGTAAATATTCGTAAGTATTCGTTGATGGCGTCACTGTTTCCGTTTTGTTACTGAAATAATTTAAGACTACTAATTTAAGAATATGTGCAGTGGTTTTGCGGCGCTATACTAGGCTGAACTTACTGATATAAGATGAGTAACTGTAGCCTAACATGTAACTATTCTTGTTCTAATGCTTAGTTTTAGGCACTGAATTTTGTACAAATAATTGTATTGTATTGTATCTAAAGAGTTATATAGCGCCTCTCTCAGAATAACTATTCAGAAGCGCTCTCAGCACGAAAATCCCAGGGGAAAAGAAACGTCTTTTAAAGAACGAGAGACCAAAGAGGTAAAACTAGTCATTAGTTTAGCCCTTAATGAGGGGGGAAGGTTATTCCAAGTACAGTAGAAGGACCAACCACAGCAAATGCCCGGCGTTGAGCCAAGGCAGTCCTAGTCCTAGGAACAAAAATATCTAACCAATCAGCAGAACGCAAGGAACGAGATGAGGCCGCAGATAACGGCTTTCGCATATAGTCAGAAAGATAAATAATCCCGTATTTTGATGAATTAAGAATGAAAAGAAATAAAAAAATATTATTCGTTGGCCAGTTTCAATATTAGTCAATATTCGTCAATTTCTACAAATCTTAATATTCGTAAGATGTGCATAGCCTACTCGTTCTATGCTGAACAGAGTCAGTGCCATAATGCGGTCGCTATAGAAAACATTTAGCCTACTTTTTACACTTAGGCCTACTTTTGCAATAATTGGTAGACTCACTAGACTATTATTCATCTGCGCATATATACATACATACATACATACATACATAGATACATACCTACATGCATACATACATACATACATGCATACATACATACATACATACATGCATGCATGCACATACATACATATGCATACATGTGCACTAGGGTGGTGCTTAAAATATGGAAAAAATAAATCACTTCCTTTTTTGTGATCCTACCATCAAGAACTATTCGAACAGGTCTCAAATTATTACAAAAAAATTTGAACTTGAAATATTAATATTTAGAGGTAGCTCAATGTCCACAAAGTTTATAAAAAGAGCGATTTTTGACAGATGAAAACATACAAGAGCTGTTTCGGTAAACTAGACTTGTTTCCCTTTTGTCGACAATTACAGACAAATTAAATAGTCATGTAGACTCTACATTCAAAAAACTTGATGGGTTACAATCCAAAAATGCAATAAAAAAATGTTTAAACGTCACAAAATTAGAAATGTTCAGTACAACGTTCAATGCAACTTTCTCAGTTTATTTTCGTAGAGGCAGAGTGTCTCGTTCTTGGTGTCTGGATAAGCCTGACGGTGCTGTTGAACAACTTGCAGCAAATACTGAAGCTGTAATTCATCATGAGTCATTAGGCCACTGAATTCCTAGATGAGTGTCATGCTGCATTCTGCATGGTCGTTAACAATTTTAATGGCATGTACTGACTCTGCAGCCTTCTGGTAGTTCTCTCTATTTTTCCACAGGTCAGAATCTACAGTGAGAAATGTATCAGGGAGTTCCATTAATTCAAACAGAGTCCGTGACTTCGCAGATATAAAGTCCTCAAGAATTTTTTCAATGAATGTGTCCAGGTCAACACTGATTCATTTAGTATGACCCTGTTCAGTTTCATCATCATTAGTTCTGCTATTTCTTTACCACTTTTCTTCAAGTCTTCCATTCTACGTTTTTTGGCAAGCATCTGTTCCTGTCTTTCTGCTGATCGTTTCTCCTTTCCAGTAAATTTTTGATCCATGCCTACCATTGACCCTCTACGTCCTTTCTCACACTGAGCTAACAAGAACTCACGATCCTCTGGAATTGTTATCATTTTGAGTGCTCTTAGATGAGAAATGTCAAAAAGGTCATCTAGTTTACAAAGAAATTCCGCCTCATTTGCTTGCTTTGTTACAGATTGTCGCCCCTTGTTTTTCTTCAGCAAACGCCATTCTTCAAATGTTCGTTCTAGTTTGGTTATGCAATTTCTTGGATTCATCATTGGGATCCAAGCCATTTGATAAAGTATTGCCAGCTTTTCGACTGTAACAGCTGATGACTGTCTGATAGTTTGTTTTTGTTGAAGATGGCGATGTAAAAACAAACCAAGAGCCTGACATAAGGACGGCAACTTGTTGCCGATTAATTCAGTTAATGTTGAACCAAGGAGGTACACTTCAGTTTTAGATCTAGTTGCTGCTGACGCCATGTTTAATATTTAATAACTTTGCCAAAATGAACAAAAATGTATTATGTGATGTTTTTGAGCAGTTTCTGGTTTATATAGTCTATGCATCTGATGATATCAGCATTCAGCAGTCTCTCAGCAACGTGCCTGAACTTGTCCAATGTCCATACAAGCCAATAGGTTCTGATGTAAGCAGTATGAGTCACTGAGAGTCAGCCTCTGTCAGAAACAGGGAAAGAAATTTGCAGCAAGTCTTGATGATGTCAGCAAAATAATGATCACGAGTCATGACAGAAATTAATTTTGTGGGAATGTCATGTAACTAATGTGTGATTATTTTACTGGTTTATTTATTTAGATGACCAACTACAGTTTTACAAACTGTTGTACACAAATGGAATGGATACATTGTGGTCCAGGCCTGTGATTGCCATATGCTGAATTGCTGATTCTTACTATTTGGACCCTGTTAAACTTCAGTGACATTGAGCTACCAGTAAATATTCACCAATGGAGTAGATATTTGGCCTGAATTTTTTCTTTATATACACGGTGAACGGAAAAAAACCGAACCTCTCCTATTGCTGCAATAATTTATGTAATAATTTGTACATTTTAATGAAACATGGAGAAACTTCAGTTTATAGGACATGAATCAGATAACTATCATTTGTTAGTTATAATGTGTGTTCAAAATTCCCTCCTTTGGCTTCCACACACGCACAAAGACGAGCTCGCCACTGACTAATTGCTGAATCGATTACAGCTTGATCAAATTCGTCCCATGCCTGTATTATGCGCTGACGCAGTTCTCCGACATCGCGAACCTTTGTCTTGTAAACCTATTCTTGCATCACAGACCAGATTTTATAGTCCACCGGATTAAGGTCTGGGCTATTTGGAGGTCAAAGTGCAAGGGTATGAAATCTGGAGGTTCGTTTGTGAGAGGTTCAACGGTCTCGCGAGCTCAGTGAGCAGGAGCACCATTTTGTAACGGATTCTTATTACAAGTGACGTCACGGTGACGTCAGTTTCTAACTGGTATAGCGCATAATTATAAAATATAGTTAAGTCTATTGTGGGGAATAAAATAGTTTACATTTTTGGTGTTAATTTCTCTTTTTTGTAGAGGTTCGGTTTTTTACCGTTCACCGTGTATATGAACAAAAATAGAGGGCAGGAGGTTCACATTTATAAAATGTGAAAATAAGCTCCACCCTAATGTGCACATACAAGTAGGCCTACTTCTTGGCCGACAACGCAATCGTGTCCTACCTTCTTGCTTTGGATCTTCCAGAGATATCAGTCTGCTGGTCGGAGAGACTGAATGGAGAACAGCTTAACCGACGTTGACGCTCATCAGCTGAGTGTTTATCAGAACGTTTCTTAGATGACAGATCATCACCTGACAAAGATGCATCCAGAATGCTGAAGTTAGAAGAAAAAAAGAAGGAGGAGAGGAAGAAGGAAGATAAGAATGATGAATTGGAGTAAGGATTAGGAGGAGAGGAAGAAGAAGGATAAGATGGAGGTGGAGGTGGAGGAGGAGAAGAGGGAGAAGGAAGACGAGGAGAAGGAGATGGAGGAGGGAGTAGTAGGAGGAGCCGAAGAAAAAGGAGGAAATGACGAGGATGAGCAATTGTTTAAGCTACGGATATGAAGCTTTAGCGACTTCATTTTCTTAGCATCGGCATATGAGGGCGGGTGGTCATTTCTCTCCCTCCCCGTCTCACCTTCCTACCGATAGTGTGAGGAGTGTCAGTGTACTCATTATAGCTCAGTTGGAAGTTAAAGCGAGAGAAACGTTTAAGCTGAACTATTGCTAGCCTCAACAATAAGCAAGACAAGAAACATTGTATCTATAATTATTATAGGATCAAGTAAGTTTAGATCAAATAAGCTATACATACAGTTCACTATGTGCCTCACACGACCCAGGTAGGTCTTACCTGTATGAACCGGTCTTTGACCAGAAAACAGAGAGTTTACAGAGAGTCTTTCCATCTTCAGCATGCACTGTAAAAAGTTACCGTTTATAAACGGAGATTCTACGTTTTAATACGACATTTCCACCTAAAAAACGACGAAATACTCGTAAAGATCTTTAACGACCTAGCCCACGTTATTATACGGCGGAATACCGTTTTCGGGACAGCTTGCACACGGCATAGTATTGTATTAGTGCATAGAAAATGTATTTCTTATACAGATCTTGTAATAGCCGCCTATAAAATTGCAAAATGATTTTAATAAGTGAGTAAACATTTTGTTTAATTATTTTATTTTGTTCACAAGTGAAAGTATAAATGGAAAATTGCTATTAGGAGCTCATCACGGCCACATTAGCCTACTTAGAGATGAATGCGCATTAATACCTCGATAGCCCAAGAACCCTGAACAAAGGACCTTCACCGCACATAGGCCTGATAACAGTTATAGCCTACGGTGTTAATTTCGTGAACGAAACGAAAACGAGAACGAAAAAGATTAGACAATCGTTCACGAAAACGAGAACTAGAAAGAAATTGTGAACCGAAACTAAATAAAAACGAAAAATAATTATTGATGTAGAACGAGATAAAAACGAGAACGATATTGAAATCTTGAACTAAAACTATAGAAAATACAAGAATCTATTGTGGTAGAAATTTGGCGGCGACGCTGTTTAATGGCGCGCAGGTAGAAATTACTGTCACCCTACCCCACTTAGGCCTACCTCTCTATCCCATAAAGAAGCCAGTGGGGGAGGGAAATCCGGCAGTGGCTTCTAAACCTCCCACCGGAAATTGGAGAACAACCCCCACTCTGGCCGACTTATATCTGAGACCCAGAAGTATAGTCACTGAGAATTATATTGCAGGCCATTATATTATCGGAAATCAACAACCCCCAGTTTATATTTAAAGGGTGTGTAAACTCCCCCTCCCCCATTTCCTGGCAGCCATGGGAGATCTTTCTCCCAACAAACATTGACAGACACCACTGGGGGGGGGGGAAGGTGGCTCTTCGGACTTCAACTCATTTTATGGCTCAGTTCCTCTTTAATTAGGACATGATCAGTGAAAATATATGGTTGATTTAGTGTTAAGTATTAAGCAAATCTTCATGTTCTTGTGGTAACCATGTGCATTTGTAACGTAAATATTTAAAGCATCTCTAGTAATTTGTGTAAGAGTTACAAATCAGTGAAATGTTAGTGACTGTTTTCTTCAGTGACTTAAACTTTTTCAATTTGCTTCTGGAAGTAAGCATAAATAGTCGAAATTAATGCTGTTGCCTCCTTTACTACTTTAATGCATTGTTTCCTAACAAGGGTGTCGTGGCATCCAACGGTGCTATGAACTTGCTCTTTGGGTTCCGTGGATGGATGGCAGAACCTAGAAACTTTAAACTTGCAGTCTTATTGCTGTCATTGACATATCCAGATCTTCCTGAAAATTATTAATCAGTTGTTCTTTTACTTCTTACTTACTTACTTACTATTTACTTCCGTTGTGCTGGCCAAGCTTTATATAGCGTAGGAACATAGGCCTACTTGAAATATAAAATAACTAGCCTACTGTAACTGGAAGAAAACTTAATGAAGGTGAGAAAGGGTGCCTTACTCCAGAAAAGGTTGAAACATCTGATTTAACACTTTGTACTAAAAGCGACTGGGAAACCAATGCAGCTCGTCGCTAAATTGCTGATGTCAGGATAGTCAACTGGAAAACCGAGTGGAAACTGTTGCCACATCAACTGCAGCGAGCAGTTTTTCACGACTGTAGGCATATAGGCCTAAATGAAATTAACTAGAATAGTAGAACCGTAGAATGTCATAAAACGAAGTTAACAATGACCGAAGTTAACCAAAGAGAGTTGAAGAGACGCCATTTTTGGAATTTATAATTTCAAAATTTGTAAAAAAAACCACAAACCAAAATTTACGGTTTTTTGGGGGGTTTTTAAATCGAAAAAAACAAAAAATCCGATCCTTTAACCGCCCAGAGCAGCATGCACTCTAACCACTGTAGGTAACTGGGCATGCAAAGAAGGTGTGGTGCGCTTGTCGTGTAGGCCTACACACGCCAGAGCGTTTGACTCCGATTATTTTCCATACCGCTAGGAGTCTTTCGCACTGGGAGCGCCTCTGATAGGTGTTCACTGTGACAGGTGCTTTATAAATACAATACACTATAAAAAGGTACTCTGACGCTAAGCACCAGCTAATTCACAAGCGTTGTGTCATGTCAGAGATTGATGTCCAGTGGAAGTCCAAGTCCGGTTGCCAGAGAGGAGGCAGAGCAGCTGTTGCGGAGGGTTTCGTCGAGGACGAGAAAGCTTGAAATAATAATAATATCTTTTCTTTAATAAGCGCCTGACAAACGCACTGCGCTGTACATTTACATGTTATGCAATTGAAACAATCTTAACTACTAACAGAACGGACAGCCTGCAATACACGGCGCTAATAGCAGCCTACAAAGTATATCCGCCCTACGGGCTCGAACTCGGTACCTCTCGCTCTCTACGCCAGATGTTATCCAATGCGCTATCGGGCCCCCAGAAGCAATCAATATAATAATAATAATAATAATAATAATAATAATAATAATAATAATAATAATAATAATAATAATAATAATAATAATAATAATAATAATAATAATAATCGGACCCCCGCGAGACGACTCACCTGTTCCAGCGATTGTCCGTCTGCATGCAGCGCTTTAACGCCGCGGCCTTTAGGGGCTCCTTTATGCAACACGATGGAGACGAGAACCCGTAAAAACAACTAAAAAAAAAAAAATAATAATAATAATAATAATAATAATAATAATAATAATAATCATCATCATCATCATCATCATCCTCACTCTCACTCAGGTGCCCGAAGACTCTATCGTGGAAGTAATGAGAACCCGATGGCAGCAGAGCATCGCAGAAACGATCGACTTCCCATCTACAGACGGCAAACAGTCTTCATGGGACACACCGCTGCTCTCGTTGGCCATGCTGGAGATAACATCGCGCTCTCGGGATTCGTACGACCGGGCCAGGCTTAATGCTATACAGGCTCCACACGCCTCGGACTGGCTATTCGCCCTCCCTCTAGCATCTCAAGGCTTAAGACTCAATGACGAAGAGATGAGGGTGGCGGTGGGCTTGAGACTGGGGCGGTCATCTGTGCCCCACACGCTTGTCCATGTGGTACAATGGTTTCAGCCAGAGGATCGCACGGGCTTGCACGTTGGGTTTCGGCAGACAAGCCAGACACTCTTCAATCAATGAAATCGTGCTACGCAGCCTCATCAGGGCAGGTACACCGTCGATCAGGGAACTGGCTGGCCTCGCCCGACTGGATGGGAAAAGACCAGATGGCCAAACCCTGATTCCATGGAACAACGGGCGTTCCCTGATTTGGGATGTCACAATTGTTGACACATTTGCGCCATCGTACTTGGTCGAGACAGCTGTAGCGGCGGGAGGGGCGGCGGAAATAGCTGTGACTAGACAGAAGAACAATACAACGCTATAACGCAATCGCGTTCCGAGGCACTTTCGCCAACCAGGACACCGACGAGTAGGGTCATCTCCAGACAAATTACATCATATAGTAATCTCTAAGTCCCTGAGGGATCCTGTATACCTCGGGGCAAAAAAAAAAAATAATAATAATAATAATAATAATAATAATAATAATAATAATAATAATAATAATAATAATAATAATAGCCTAATGATAATCTTCGTTTTAATATTTTCAAACTGACATTTACGCAGTAGGCCTATGATTACAATTCAGTATGAAGGGATGATCACAAGTTATTAGGCCTACATGGTTGCTAGTTGCTACGAACCACAATGCTACGAACTCAACCCTCCAATGGAACAAAAATGCCGTCCATGACAACCGACCAATCAGAATGCAGGAACCCGATTAACATTGTGCCTATAGCAAACAGCCAAACTCTCGGTAATAGATAACTCTGAGCTCAGCTACATAGATCTGAGCTCATCTATCTGCTTTTTCAAGTTGTCTCTCTCAATAACTTATCGACCATTCAGTTCACGACTTCATGTTTGAATAATGGATATACTTACTTACTTACTTACTTGTGATTATTTTGCGAGTTTTTGTCGTTGCATATATATCTATGGTTGCACATGCTGGCAATGGTAGACTCTAGATTCCACTTATTATCGTTCAGTTTGCCGGGAATAAAAATGTCTAAGTTGTCGTTCGGTACGTTAGTTGGCGTTGCCGTTGGAGTTGGTTGCGGTGTCATCGCGAGTTGGTTGTTTCGAAGAAGGAGATGGTCTCCTGTTGTCGCCAGCGAAGCCAATGCCGATGAAAATGTTAGTGTGGGTGTCTAATAGTTTTATAAGTAAGTAAGTAAGTATGTGCTTTATTGAACCGCCTGCAAACGCACTGCGGGAACATAGGATAAGAACAATAAGAGTATCAAATCACAAAATCACAGAAAAATCATACTATGCAATAAAACAGACTTCTATGTATCTGTGAGAGTAAGGTTAAAGTAAGAAGTAAGATCAGCAATAATATCAATTGAATAACATACGAGTAACAAAGCCACATATATCCTGCTATAATTTTCGATAAAGGGCCATAGTTAAAGAACCCTGGGTCTGTCTAGGTCGCAGAGCAAATGTCCAGATGGCCTGACGCTGATACCATGGTGCTTGGGTCGATGCTTGACATGGCAGTATCGCTAATTAATATCTCACACCTGAGGGATTGCATAATATTATATCTTGGGTAAAAAATTATAATAATAATTTCAACACATTTAATAGCATTGATTGTGGTATGCAGACATACCTAAATTTAAAATGTTTTTTAGAATGAATTATGTTTTTTAGGTTTATATAAGTTTTAATTTATGAATTGTGTTAGTTTTATGAAAAAACCGTATGCTTATTGTTATTATGTATTATTTGTGTTTTAGTTTGAATCCAGTATTGTTGGTGAAGGTGGTGACTGCAAATTGGTGTTGGTCGTTAACAATGAATTGCAAATGAGCAAAGGAAAAGCAGCTAGGCAGGTAAGCTATGGTAGATAGTTTCATAGCAACAATAAAAACAGCAGCACAATACAGACTATTTTTGGTCATGGTTGCACTCAGACTGCAACCACAAACTGCACTGTATATGGTTATTATGGTAAACTGTCAAGCTGAATTCTTGCAGAAATTGACTTCAAATTTGAAAATGGAAACTGTAGTGACAGTAATTTTGGTTAGGACTTGAAGCGAGTTCTTGACTGAAACTGCTTGAAGCAGTACTTTCTTGACTGTTTAATGATGGGCCTTATATCCTTTGTATTCCAAATTGTTGGTCCAGTTGAAAATCTTCACTGCTGTTTTTATGATCTTTAGGACCATAAATTGGCCATTTTGTAAGCAGTGAAGAGAAGTACATCAAATGTGTTTTTACCACCTGCACTAAATTCCCACAGTATGCCATTTGCTCACAACTCAAGTTGCCAGAGTCTTGATGTTCCAGAATCTTTCCAGCATTGATTATGGCAATGGTATTTTTTAGGGTCCAACTTTCCTGCATTAACACTTCAACGATGAGAGTACACTAAAAAGTGACTGGGAAACGAATGCAGCTCATCGTTAAAGTGTTAAGCAACCGCAATCTGTATTAAATGCTATAGCTTGGCAGATCAGTGATCAGCAGTATAAATAGGTGTGGGCATATATCCAACATCATGCAAGATGAACTGCACTGGTTACGTATCTGAAAGATCTTGATGCTTATGTGTAATTATATTGTAATTATATTACAGGCTGTGCTTGATATTATCTTAGGAGCTTTGTGTCTCAGTTCCATCCATTCTTGGCCACAAATTCCTTTGCTTTGCTGTGCAAGGTGACCAGTTGTCCCTCCAACCCCAAATTCCTCAGTCCAGCACAGAAACTTCACTGTGTTTGGGATATCTTTCTGGGATGACGTAAGCTCCATTGTGTTGACACCCATTCTGTTTCATAATGATTTGTTACTGCTGATGGGAAGTTCCTCTGAAGAGTTTCTTGTGAAGAGGCATTATACAAGGTTGTCCTTACAAGTATTTTCAAGTATTTATGTCATTTCAAAAAACAGAATATTCTGATCACTTGCACTGTCAATAGTACCTTAAAACCTTCGGATTACATTTGAGAAGAAGAGTTGCTTATAAGTGCTTTCCTATCGCGGGCCCGATAGCGCATTGGATAACACACTGGCATAGAGAGTGAGAGGTACCTAGATCGAGCCCATCGGTGGACATGCTTTGTAGGCTGCTATTAGCGCCGTGTATTGCAGGCTGTCTGTTCTGTTAGTAGTTAAGATTTATGTCTTCTGTCAGCATTCTTGTTAATTGTTTCAATAATTGCATAACATGTACATGTACAGCGCTTCATTAAAGAATAAATATTATTATTTTTATTATTATTAAAGTGCAGTAAATTTTCTCTCCATATTTTAATGATTGTATTGATTTATTGCTTGATTAATTAATCGATCAATCAATTAGTCATACTGATTGTACTTATTGATTGACTTCATTGATTGATTTTGAGTATTTAATTTTGATGTCAGTGTGCCCACGCCGCCGTTATGGCCTTTGAACAGTTGAGTCGAACGAACCGAGAGCTACGTAAACAGTGGTTTGACTATGGGCAGCCAACAGTGGTGTTGAAAATGAAGAACAATGCTTCACTGTAAGAATCTTCTGTTTTTTTCTTTAATCTGTTGTGTTAACAAGGGTTGGACTTGACTTGAGAAAAATGTTTGATTTGAAAAATGACTGAAATAGTGGAGATAATTGATTCACACCAACTGCCACCAGTTAACTAACACCACCCACTATGGGTCGTGTTTGTTAACTGTTGTATGCACGTAATTATTTGTTTTTTATATCCCTTAGACATTTTGTAAATCAGTTAATTAATTCACTTGTAAATGCTTCATGTAATTTCTGATTTAATTTATTCTGCTCATTAATCTTTGTCCAGTGTTACTTTTGTTCATTTGTTAATTCGCTTTATAATTTTCTAATTGAATGATTAATTTGCTTTAGTTTTTTCTTCTTTTAAATCATTCATTTGCAGTAAGATCTAATAATAATTATTACTGCAATTTTAGTTGTTTATTATTAGTTGTTGATTATTTAGTTGTTTTTATTAAACAGTGTCTATTGTTTTGTTTCTCAAGACTTGAGTTGGCAGCTCACGCGAGATCACTGGGCCTTGTCGTTAGTTTAGTTCACGACGCAGGTCGAACACAGATGGCGCCTGCATCAAAAACAGTTGTAGGCATTGGACCAGGTGAAAACTCTCTATTCATGTCTTGATTGAATACCTTTTGTTTATGTTTGGCTTTGTTGTGATCAGTGTGTTTACTGACACAACAATGGTGGTGGTGGTGCAGCCATATATTATCATGTCTTGTCAATTCGTGCTGATATGGAACCCGATTCATACTATGTACATAACATGTAATATACATTCATATAAATTCATTCGAATGAAGTTGAAATGAAAGTATTGCCTGATGTCATCATACAGTAGTCTGCCCTGTTTTTTACGTGAACTCGTGGAATTGACTGGATTATGGATAGGATATGCTGCACCTTGGGTTGTCGACTTGTGCAGTTAGAAAGTTATAAGATCAGTTGTTCAGGAAGTGATAAATTTTAAGCCTGTCATGTTCAGCTGACAAAAGTGCAACTAAGTAACTAAGATGCAAAAGTGATTGTTGCTGTTTGAATTTTAAATTGCACCAGTAAAAGCATGAATGGCTGATGTGATCTTGTGATTTTTCAGGTCCAGTTGAAGCCATCGAGAAAGTCACCAGACATCTAAAACTCTATTAGTAAAGACTGTAACTAATTCCAGTAATAAAGATACTGTCGGTTGGAAGATCAGACACTGTAAAGTTGTGTTTGTGTCCGCTTGATGTATGGAATAAACAAATATTGACTGATTGATTTAGATAAACTTAAAGTCAGCTACATGCGGTTTTATTCTAATACCTCAAATTTTACTTAACAGTTCAAGTATAGTTTGGAGAAAGAGTGTGCAGCTGATATTTCTGAGTATTTTAAGCACTGCATCACGCCTATGGATCTCTTCAGGGTTATATTAAGGGACTGCTGTTCTTTGCTTCTAAATACACGTCTTTTGAAAGGTTTACTCAAATGTGCTGTTCAAAAGCCCTGTTATGTATAGACATCATAAGACACGTATGTATCATATGAATACATGTATTTGTATGTAGTACAAATGTATGAATGTACCATGACTATACTAAACAAGTGCTCTGATACATTAATACATACATGCATATTATATGACGCAGCATCTCAAGGAAGCACTGGATTCCCAACTGAACATGTAACAAGACTGTGTTATAATGAAATCATTTGCTAACCCTGAATTACACTTTTTATGTAAACATCTTTTCTGGTTTAAGATAGAAATTCTTGTGCATAGTGTCAGAACGAACCAGCCATAAGTACATTCTGTGTAACAAATTGCATTCCAGATCTTGCTTCAGGCAAGTGAGCAAAATAGCTGGTAGGGAAGCTGCTGTTAACACCATCCGTTATTTTGTGAAAATCTTACAATCTTTTTGACCAGCATTGTTCACATTTATCAGTAGTGTGTAGTTTGTGTAAATTAATGCCCCCATGTGCCATGCGTATGGGAGGGTGTCACTAATTTCTGCTCTCAGTCGCATAATTGTAATTAGTAATTTATATAGCGCCGCTCACAGCCGAAAACCATTCAGTAGCGCTCCCAGTGAGAACCCCGAGAGAAGAAATATGTTTTAAGGAGAGAGAGAGAGACCCGCAATGATCCAGAAAGGAAAGTCTCACAAAGTGAAGTGAAGGGCATTCCATAAAGAGGGCCTGTTGGCAAAGGATCAAGTTTGAGCAATCGTAGTCCTGAGAAGGTTGGAAGTCAGTCACCCAGATCTTAAAGGCCGATGAGAAGATGCAGAAAGAGGAGGACGAATGTCCCTGAGGTATTTTGGAGCAAGTCCCAGTTTGGATTTGAGGACCAAAGCAAGGACTTTAAACTGAATGCGGTCAGAGAGAGAGAAGCCAATGCAGTTGGTTAACCATGAATGATGATATATGGGAGTATTTAGGAAGGTGAGCAATCAATCGAGCAGCAGTATTGAGAACAGATTGAATAGGGTATAGACGGACATAATACACGGACTAGAAAGCACGAAGAAGCGGATGACCTCGTCCCTGGTTTTACCAGCGGGTAACTGTTCGAACTGAACTCTGAGTAGACTGCTCGACATCGTGTCCACATCTCACTGCAACCTGTAAAAACTGAATCGCTATAATTAATAAGTAACCTAGTATAATTATTGACATCAATAATGATGTTTGTTACCTCCCAAATTACAAGTGTTGAGGTCCTATGCATTTGCGCAGAGGGGTCAGTCACACGGATCCTTCTTCTCCACTTGCTTCTGTCACTAGTATCTTCGTTCTTCGATCTGAGAGACTTCACAATAGCCACCTCAATTGTTCATTTCAAACTCGACTATTGTAATTCTCTTTTCTATGACTTCGAAAACTCTTCTCAAATGAAACGCCTGCAAACAGTCCAGATAGCCCTCACCCGCGGAGGCACCAAAACTCCCAAACACCACCACATAACCTCTGTTCTCAAATCACTTGGAATGATTGAGTTTGAGAAGGTTGGCTGTCACCCACTCTTAAATGCTTTCGATGCAGAGCAGCACTCTGTTTCAGTTTCGCCGTTTGTGATGGTTCACAAAAGAAGTAAAGCTGTGTATCGTCTGCATAGCAGTGGTGGAATAGACCAGGTGCTTCTCTCCACATCGGCAGTATATAGTACAAAGAGGAGATGACTGAGCACCGATCCTTGTTGAACACCGCAGGTGACCAGCCTATGTGGCGTCTCCTCCCCTGCTAAATGGACGGATTGTGTGCGCCCTTTTCTGTAGGATTCAAGTCGACTGAGCGCTCTGCTCTGTCTTTGATTCCAAACGAGCTCGACAGTCGGTGTATTAAGATGTCGTGGTCGACTGTGTCGAATGCAGACGACAAATCAAGTAGTGATAGAAGCGTCAGTTGGTCTGAAGCTATGGCATTGATTACGTCCGATAACACTGTAAGGCGTGGCTTGACTATTGCGTGCTTCCATGGCATTTGGACGGGAAAAAGCCGATGGCGAAGGAATGATTGAACAGTAGCGGATCTGCATCATCTGCTACTGTGCTCTATACTATAGGCTACTAATGGGTACTACTAACTAGGCCTACTATCATACACAACACAGACAAAATTTCACAAGAACCATGGAGAGCAATTTGTACCTGGGCAAGTGGTAAATGCATTGTCGTTGTCTAAGACACATCAATTACGCTTCAGTCACTGTAGTTAACAGCAAATGTTTCTAACATTTGAATATCAGGTACAAGTCAAACGTTCAAAAATTCTTTTTCAGCTAAAGAATTGTGGATCACTGGAACCGGTTACCACAGCTTGTGATCAAGCTCCCGAATAATGTCTTGTTAACCAGCAAACAAGCTCCCAAATAATGTCTTGTTAACCAGCAGACTTCACAAGATTAACATGTGCTATACATGTAACACACAACCGTTGGCATAATACCCTTGTTAAATGACATTATACCAGCAGTAATACAGCTGATGGTTGTCAATACGCTCAAGGACTTTTGATACGAACATTAGATTTGAGACCGTGACGATTCGTAATCGTAATCGTAATATTCAAAGTTCTAAAGCACCCCTCGAAGGCCAAGTGCAGGGCACCGGCTTATTCACGTGCGCTTGGTTCCAGCTTTCTTAAAGACTTGACTATTGCGTGCTTCCATGGCATTTGGACGGGAAAAGGCCGATGGCGAAGGAATGATTGAACAGTATAGCGGATCTGCATTATCTGCTACTGTGCTCTATACTATAGGCTACTAATGGGTACTACTAACTAGACCTACTATTATACACAACACAGACAAAATTTCACAAGAACCATGGAGAGCAATTTGTACCTGGGCAAGTGGTAAATGCATTGTCGTTGTCTAAGACACATCAATTACGCTTCAGTCACTGTAGTTAACAGCAAATGTTTCTAACATTTGAATATCAGGTACAAGTCAAACGTTCAAAAATTCTTGTTCAGCTAAAGAATTGTGGATCACTGGAACACTTGCTACTTCTTGTCATTTTTAATTCCTATCTAGGCAAACTGAAGCCGTCATATATATGTAATTCAACAAGGTAATTGTCTCGCGAGGCCAAAGGTTTCTCATTCAGCTCTGCAAGGTGATCTGGCCCATACATCCGAAGTCAAGCCAGTTTGTCATCATTGGTCCATCTTTCTGAAATAAGTTGCTTAGCAAACTGTGATATGTTTTCTTCTGCCTTTCTCTGCTTCTTTCCGTAAGCGCTTGAAGGCGTTCTATTCAATCATGGCTTTTGTTTAAAAGTCAAAAGCACTTCTGATAAGTTTCTCTTGAAGTGGCACTACATAAAGTTTCGACTATAATTACTATAATACTAATATTATACTAAATACTACTAATATTAATATTAATAATAAATAACTGTTCAATTAAAAGCCATAATGGTAATAACCATTGCGTAATGACATCTTTTTGAGAGACTATTCCTACTACAGACAAAATAACACTATATGCGGACCTACTAATTTTGCATTTTTTAAATATATTGCATTTATAATGTGCACAAGTCACTAGATCCGAATCTGAAGTAGGCCTACATAGCAATTGTGAGTGAAGAACTTACTCTATACTAGACCCGTACACAATAAACTTCTCAGAGGAGGCTCAAACTCATACTCTCTGCATTACGTGGTGAGCACTTTAACCAGCTGGCTACCATCTCCCAAATATTTGATCCTTGGTCTTCTGCACGATAGGGGTAGATACTAGTGGTCAAAGCTACACTAATGAGGATTGACTTGTACTATAATTTCTAGACCAATGCCACTACTAACACTAATAACATGAATGATAATAATCAAAATAATAATATAAAAAGTAATTAAGTAGAAATAATAATAAATAAGAACATGATACTTCTGTTTCAGGAAGACCAGTAATAAAGCAAAGTAAATCATAATCAAGAAAGTTGAGATCAAAGTCATCAAACTCCTCCTAAGCCACGCATGTAAACCATCTATAATTATGTGTATTCAGTCACTATAGCACCCCGTTCAAACGGCAGCGGTGTTGACGGATCTCACCCGATCAATTCATTCAATGGTACTAAAGCAGGTTCGAGGCCAAAATCCTTCATTCATTCTAAGTATTTATAAGCGCTCATTCAAGGTATCTACTCATGGGTGCCCGACACTATATATATGGTTAACTGAACTTCTGTCGGTGATGAGCAAAAGCGTACCTTAGCACTAGCTATATATATACATGTATGTATAATTACTCAATGGTGGTCAATGGCCAGACTTCAGCAACAATGCCTTTTGTTACTTGGAGTGGTCACTTGAAGAAGAAACAGCCAGAAAGAAGAAACGTCGTGTTGCAACTGTATAATATTAGGGAGGAACCGAATTATGTTTGAATTTTAGTAACGCCAGCCGCAGTACCTGTGTCCCGTGATATTCTATCCCCCTAAAGCATATCCCCCGGATCGAATAAACCGGTGTAGAGTATCCGAGGAAATAAAACATTCTATCCCCATCGTCATACGCATCACGATAGCCAAGACGAAAATCCAGTCAAAATCACCAAAAACGAAGTTAATTAATTTAAGGGCGACGTACAAACTAAAGATATGCAACTTAAAAATCTTATGTGTACAATAAATCCAAACCGCGAATATTGCAAACTAAACCGGATAGGGGCCTACTCCATTTCGCTAAGGGGGATAGCCTACTCATTTAAGGGACACTGCTGCGTTATTTAAGATAGAACTACTAGTTATTAGCGCATTAATTATTTAGATTCTAATGATCAACAATTTATGTTGCTTGTTCAAGTTTTCGAAGAGAAGTTAAATCACAGTTATTTGATAGAATTGTGCAATTATAAGCACTGCATGGTAATATCGGTCACTTCAATCATTCACAGATCTAATCACAATCCAACCACTTCGCTCAACCCGCTCCTCTTATTTTCGTCTTAAGACTTCTCTGCCATCATCACTAAAATTTGCAAACTGCTCAATAGCCATGGCTGTTCCACTTCTCTGGGAAAACTCCCGCCACAATTAGGGTAACATGGGGCAATATGGACCCCTAACTTTAATGAGTATTTCTAAGCAAAATTGAGCATCCATACAGTCCAATTAAATTGCATCCAAACACTTTCATCATAACGAAACAAAAACAGAATTGTTTGTGAACAATTAACATCAATTTATTTCAAAATATAGAAAAAAGTAAAACTTACTAAAAGGTCCATATTGCCCCATGGTCGGGGCAATATAGGCACATTCAAAATGTGCCATTCGCTACATAGGCCCTATTTGAAACTGAATCGATGATGATGACGATTATAATAATAATAGCAACAACAAAATAATAATAATAATAATAATAATAATACTAATAATAATAATAATAATAATTATGTAGTCATGAATTCATGAAGGTTCTTTCCTCTATATGTCCAGAGAAGCTCCACAATCTCCTATCTGTTTCGCTCAGCCTTTGGCTTGCAGTGCATTTGTGCATTTGTCTAGAGTCAAGATGATATGCTCGTTGCGTCTAGTAACAGAATATTATTCATTGACAAAACAGTGGAAAGCTGTCGGATACATTTTAGACCTGAAACCAATTTCAACTCGAAGGAATCAGGATATGACGGACCACAAAAGAACAATTAAATAGGCGTTATCGTAGTTTTAGCATTCAATTTAATTTTAAACAATTGAAACAGAGTTGTTGCCATGTGGTGTGGCATTCAGCAGTGCAAGTACTAACCGCGCTTGGTAGTTCTTAACTTCACAATGGCTGCCAGCGTACTACAACTACAAAGTAAAGTGACATTCATAATTTCATTGGCTTGTTTGTTAATTGATTTAGCCTAGTTATTGCTCTAATTACGCAATAATCGGTAAACTAGGTAAAGTAAATATGAAGGTTAGGTGTGAGACAGTTGTGTGTGAACAAGTTGCCTATAATAATGTGAATAATAATAATAATAATAATAATAATAATAATAATAATAATAATAATAATAATAATAATAATCGCGTTCCGAGGCACTTTCGCCAACCAGGACACCGACGAGTAGGGTCATCTCCAGACAAATTACATCATATAGTAATCTCTAAGTCCCTGAGGGATCCTGTATACCTCGGGGCATAAAAAAAAATAATAATAATAATAATAATAATAATAATAATAATAATAATAATAATAATAATAATAATAATAATAATAATAATAATAATGATAATAATGATAATAATAATAAGTAATGCAGTGGCTTTTGGGGGCACTTTCGCCGGTCAAGAGATAGTTGAGTAGGGCCTTTCCAAACAATTTTCTAAAATAAAAAAAAAAAATAATAATAATAATAATAATAATAATAATAATAATAATAATAATAATAATAATAATAAACAACTAATTTCGTTGACAGCCAATGTTATCACACACAAATGGATGTGGAGTTTATCTGTTTTTTTTTCTGTAGGCAACAGTTATACGACTGATAAATATTTGTAGAGAACTATAATAATGTAAGCTTTATTTTGGAGCTAATGCTCATAATTAGGTCGCTAATTGGAGCAGTAGTTTATCAAAAGATTTCACGTACGAAGTATTCTAATTATGATCTACGGCGGGGTTCGCAACCTTTTCGTTAATGTCGGCCGCATTAAAGGCTCATATTCTCACCACGGCCGCCAAGATATCTGCTATTAGGTTGTGTAAAAAAATACATGATTGTGTTGGGACGTTTACTTTGTTAACTGTTACAACTATGTTTACTGCCGTCTATTCCTTCTCCACGAACTTCAGTATACCTTCTAAGTCTTTTCCATCACAAAAAATAATAAAAGAGTAATAAGAACACGATCAATTTTATCTACATCTTCAATCCTATTCAAAGTTGTAGCTAACAATATTCCAGATTAATCACTTTCTTGGATATTGACCGAGAGGCATGATAAGGCGGGAGACCTTAAGACGTTCCAGACTCCAAGTTGTCCATCAATCGAGTTGTGTAGTTATGTTTTCAAACAATAATTATTATTCATCGGAGAGAAGACTGCCTCACACACGTAGGGCCTCTGATTTTTACAGTGGCGTAGCCAGGAAAAACATTCGGAGGGGTTTAAGTTTTCGGGGGTTCCCATTGGAAATTGTTGTATTTTTTTACGTTTCTACATTTTTACTCTTTAATAACAGTAGGCCTAATGCATTTATTTCGGGGGTTGAACCCAGAAAACCATCCCCTAAATACGCCCATGCCTCCGAAGAGGACCAGATTATTTCTTGTCATGACAGTTCTCGAAGTCTAGGATTTTCCACCACCAACTTTCACACCTCTAGTAAATCGGTTTTTATCCTCGCACTTGTTTAGGAATAATAATAATTATTATTGTTCGTCATTCTTCAACTCTACCAATTCCATTCGTAGGTCCAGGGGAGCACTCTCTGTCTCCATCAGATGAGGAGTAGTAACAAGTCGCAATGCTGGCACAATCTTTAAAGTAATTGAATCCTTCAGTGAATTCTTGCATCAGGGCATCAAGGACGGTGGTAAAGGACGCAGTACGAATGCCGTCCAGTTGCATTTGTACACTGTAACTTTCATTGACCACTCTCTCTCTGCACATCTGCTCGTACAATATATGCAGTGCATGGTTGGCTGTCCACTGTTTAATATGGATATTATTAGTCTGCCTGCCTCTTTGAGCTACATATGCAGGGATGCATAGTTGCATACTCAGATGGTGCAATGGTGCATTCTCAAAGGGTCTCAGTGTGCGAGGGTTTGTGTCTGTGGTGTGTGCATATCTGAGTATAATACTTGTTGATATATGCATGCACTAACACAGAAGCAAAGATGACTAACTGATCCACATCACCTCAGTTTTAAAACAATGGATTAATAAAAATATTTTATGAATTGATATACACACGGCCGCCAATGCATTACAATTGGACCTTACGTCCACGGCCGCCAAATCTCCCTCTTACGGCCGCATGCGGCCGTACGGCCGCAGGTTGCGCACCTCTGATCTACGGTATCTCTTATGTGTTAAAGAAAGCTATTTGCATCTTCGACAAAAGCTTCGTATATATTCTGTCTTCACCTTCTACACTTAAAGCTTTTCAATTAAACACATTCTATTACGAAACATTAACTTTGTTGCCACCAAGGTCACGTTTAACTTTAACGCCGAGCTGGTAAGTATCATTCAAGGTGGCATCATAGCACTATAACGAGTTTGCAACATTCATAAGAGGCAACTTGCATTGAATTCATCTGGGAGGACAAGCGAAGACAATTCCTTTACCTTTAGCAGACAACTACTCAGAACTGTTTCACCTGTACGACACAAACTGTTTATATATAATTATATATATATATATATATATATATATATATATATATATATATATATATATATATAGAGAGAGAGAGAGAGAGAGAGAGAGAGAGAGATGATGTATGAACGCCTCTGATTAGGCAGTACTGTAAGAGGTAGTTTGTAAATCTGTAAGTACAATACAATAATTAATTATATATATGTATATCATATTATATCACGTATTTATCATATGTTTATCACATTAAATCATGTATATGCATCGTACAAGGCTCTCCAAAACTGTGTTCTGCATAAAACGAGAATAGCACAGGTATAAAAATAGCTTTTTCTTATTATGGCTTGGTTCGGCCAGTGTAGAATTTAAGCTCAATATAGCATAGTTCATTAAGAAACAATCTTCGTGACTATAGTTGATATAATTTTACGGGCTGCGTGGACAAGAAATGCGTGGATAATAAATATTTCGTCCGAAACTGGAAAAGCTAATTACTCTCAAAACTGATAATAAACCACCATCTATGTGTAACAGTCTGCAAAAGTCATTTATCCAAAGCGTAGGGCATAGGCCCAACTTTGAATTGTGATGGTGTTGTCCGGGGCTCCGGGCACCATAACATGTGGCCCTATGCTGAAATATTTTCTGCGATTTGAGTGTCGTCAGCCTATTAACAGTTATGAAACAGGATGTAGACATGTAATTTATTATCCTCGAGTGACCTTAAAGTGATCTTAAAGCATACAAATTTGTGTAAAGTGGAAGCCGGGAAGGAGAGGGAAGGAGAAGAGATGGAGCAGGGAATGGAAGGGGAAGGTGAAGGGGATTGGTGACCACCGCTCTGTGGGGTAAAGTTACACCCTTGTGTACGAGCCGAGGTTCTAAACTGTCCAGATAATACTTTTATTTCATTCCTGGAGCTTTTAGAATCACGGCCGAAAATGAAGTCAAACATTTGTACATAGATAACTGGAGAATAACGGACAGCGTATGACTATATCATTGACAGCCAGTGTAATCGCAGTTGAGCTACTCATTTATCCTGGTGATAGGGGTGGTCTTCTGTCCTCCACTGACACCATGCGTGAGGATGGCACCTGGAAGGTCACAAGTGGGTGGATGATTCCACTTGGAAGAACGCTACCGCGTACGGCTACAGCGGTGTTGGTCCATCCATGGAATGCTTGACCTGGAATCAGCAAAGATGCTTAGTGGATATAAAGCGAAATTAGAACCTCCGAAACTGTCTGCTTTCGTTATCATGTGAAGCGTGGAAATCTATAAAACATGTTGATGTAGTTTTAGATTAATTAATCTTCAAAACTTACTCGATATCAAGAAGCAAGGGTATCTTCACACGCTGGCGCAGACAATCTCCCCATTCATTTGTGTCTTGCCCATAGATCTTTACCCCACTTGTTCTGAGATATCATTTCCTCATACTTTCAGTTCCCGCTTATCGGTCTATTTCCTGTTGTTCACACTATTTCTATATGAAGTCATTATATTCATCATGCGTTTTGTTCCTGTAGGTCTACATAGGCCCTGATGCCAAGCAATAACTAGCACACTATAGGTTGTACCACTATATCAGAATAACCTTGGTCTTTTTACATGGCCGCCGAACACAATCGAACCCTATTATAATACATGTAACCAACCAATACCATATTTAATATCAATACCTTATAAGTGAAATCTGAATGCGTGCATGCAAAGACATTTCGAAGATAGGACATGTTGCATTCAGAGCTTCTCGTTTGAGGCGATCGATCGATCGATCTCCTTGGTCGATCGCCTAGCAAAGGTCTGGTCGATCGGTAAATCGATCGCGCTCGATGAGTTATAGAATCCAAGAGGAACCAGCTGCCAGCAGCTGGAACTAGGCCATTATTTTATTTATCAAATTTACATTACTTGTGAAAGTTCAGGCTAGGATCGATACAAGATTGCATCGACAATCGGCGGCTAATAGTGTTGCGTGTATTGTAGCAGTTAATCTACAACCATACCGGTATAATATACAGCTATTATGAATGCGATACACAAAATGCGCTGTAGCCTACATAAAAGGTTCCGAGGTCGACCGCTCATCGATCGCCTGCTCACTCCAGCGCGATCGATTTTCCAATCGCCTTCTATTTTCAAATGAGAAGCTCTGGTTGCATTCAACATCACCTAACTATAGTCATAAGATCTCTATACAATCAATCATTCAATCAACTTTCGTTTATTCCGAACACCAGGCTGACAGAACGCAGCTTGTTACATAAAGTACATGTAGTTAGTTGCATATTTATTATTTATATAATTATGTGTTCATTTGTATGTCACTTCATCATGACTGGATATCTTTTGATTTAATTTATAAATGGTTTATTCAGAATATGTTTTTATACAATACTCTAGAAATGAAGCTGCGTTTGTCCTTGACCGGAAGAGAGAAGCCATGGGCTCGAGAACGGAGCGCATGCCCACAAGAGGGGCAAAGTGGGGAGAAGAGCCGATATACGTCTTTTTTTCGAGACAAAATGACAGTAGGACTAATATTCAAAAGTCGCTCTACAATAAAGGCACCAAATAGGAATTCTATTATTATTCTAAAAGCTACCGATTAGACGGCGCCTGGATATTATACTGGTAACTGGTGAGTCGCAAAAAGCCCAAGTCACGAACTCCGCTAACATTTAAAAATCATTAATTAATTTATTTACATTTGTAAAATTAGGCCTACATTCGTTGGTTTTGGCCTCAAATCTAATCCAACTGTTGAGGTAGAGGCCACCGTAATAACTTCATCCAACACATCCTTCCGTTTCTTGGTTTAATCCTTTAGTAGACCTATTTAACCAACAATGAAATTTGATGTAGGCTACCTGCCTCCAGATGGACTTCTTTCTCCGTTGTATCCTCCGAGTGTCTTCACTTGGAATGGCGAGGCTTCCATCAAAAAGCGGACGAAATCCTCCAGCTGTAGCAGGTTGATTCTCGGCTGTGGCTTAACAGGCTTGCAAGTCTTACCTGCACCTTGTTTTGCGTTCTGGTCTTGCTTCATCTTCTGGATGGCCTCGGTGAGCGGAACATTGTCCACGGTCTGTATCTTTAGAGCCTCCGTCGTGTCGATGTACCGTACTTTTGGCACTGCCTCTGAGCAGCACTGTGCGCCCCTGAGCAGTTTACTTACTTCGGATTCTCGGTATTCATACAGTCAGATCGACTGTGAGCCTGTCCCCATCTGCAACAATTTAAGAGGTTGCGGTATTGAGACTCCACATACCCGTAACGTTGAAATGTGCTACATCTCCTGGTCCATGGTATACGTGAGGTCTTACCTTTTATCGGATTCCATAGATGGCAATGACACCCGGCAAGGTTTTTTCCTCCAGATATACCACAAGCAGAGACTTGCTTTCCGGTTCCCCCATCTTCCTGATGCACTTCGCTCCTATCTCTGAAGCAATGTCTTTCAAAATATCAGCATTGATTGATTGATTTTTTTATTGACACACACGCAAACACACACCTCATATAATATAACTAGGGTAACACACTTCTGAAGAATTATTATCAATGCATTCAAGCTAGAACTATTTATAGACTAGCGTCCCATGAGGTATTTAAGTAAGATAAGTACGGGAATATTGGGACATAATATAAACTGATCAAAGACGTTCTTGGCAAATAATGTCGAACACGGGACAAGATACTAATCTTTGCTATCTTTATTGATAATTATATGGTTTATGTGGTCTCTTCACGTCAAATATTGATCCAGATATGCATCTATAAACTTGCAAGACATCACTTGATTAATAGATTTTCCATCCATGATAATCTCATAATCATGTATGGGAAGCGCTTTACGATGGGAGGGAAATACAATTAATTGGTCTCTTTAATGTTGAGAGATAATCTCCCGTGCGACCATGTACTCGTTCATTGAAGATAGGTCTACTAATACTGAATCGATAGTTCGATGTTCAAACTCCATTTGGAGAAGTCAAGAGAGTCCGTAGATTGATAATGACCGTTCTATTGCAGTGAGGATCTTCGATCAATTACTGGAAAGAAAGTGGCAGAGGGATGTTTGGTCCAAGTCTCCTACCACCTGTGCTATTGGGTTTCGCGTATTGTGACTCTCACCTCCTGTAATCGCATCTTTGATTCGACGTTCCAAGATCTCCTTCCAAGGCTGATCAGCCACTCTCTCCATAGTGGTATTTGCCGGCAAAATTCACCAAGAATCTCATTAATTTCGCCGAAAATAAGAATCGCCGAAAATCGTAGATCAGCTCTTAAAATAAACACCTCAAAAATGGAACCGAACTCTCTACATGCTCCAGCGTCAGGAAACCGTAAATTCCAATGCCTGTTAACAGATTCATAAAAGTATCCAGAGGTGTAGCATTAAAATGTAACATTATACTTATAGTTATGTAACCTGAAATGATTAGATTGTACGTAAATATTTTATTAGCGTCTTCTCTGTCATGCAAATAAGCGTCTTCTTAATCTTCATTTAAGTTGCTTATATTTTTTATCCTTTATAAGGATGGCTCTCTACATGTAATGGACGATGACTCTGATTACGACTTCGCTTGAAACGACCATCAATTGATTACGGCGCTATAGAAGTCACTAGATTAGATTCGTTATAATGTAAACTGACGATCGACATATTTCACATAATTAAGAGTTGATCAGATTAATAGCATAATTCTCAAACACGTAGTTTGTGCTTCGAAGAACAATACATAATCAAATCGATACAAAAGGTTCGAAGTTGTTCATTTTATTAAATAGATCGCATTTTAGGCAATTTGAGATCTATTCTGATGCAGTGGTTAAATTTTTCATCCAGAGGTGGAGGATTTTATAATTTCTACCAATCTAAAACCGAAGCCTATCTGCAGTAAATCTGTAACCGATACTCTCTATGGTGTATTCTCCAGATCGCAGTGTCGTCCATTGGTCCATTTGATGTTAGCGCTGCTTTTGACCTCTGTTGACCATTCTATCCTCCTTCAACGCCTCTCTATTTCTTTTGGACTGACTGGTAAACCATTAGAATGGCTTCGTTCTTTCCTTACAGATCGTACTAACTGTGTAATTGCTGGCTCCTCTAGGTCCCGCTGGGTCCCTGCCCTTTTTGGTGTACCTCAGGGATCAGTGTTGGGCCCTTTGCTTTACATACTTTACACATCTGACGTTAGCTCCCTATTACTGTCTTTTGGACTCTTGCACCAGCTATATGCTGATGACATACAAGCATACGTCCACTGCCGTGCAGTTGATGCAGTGGCCTCTGTTGGGCTGATGTGCCGTGCCATTGATGCCCTTTCTGATTGGATGGCCTCAAATCGCCTGCTTTTGAATCCATCTAAAACCCAGTTCATTTGGCTTGGTGGTCGCAGACAGTTGGCTGGTGTTGACCTACACCTGTTGGCCGAGACCTTCCCACATATTACCTTTTCGCTTACTGTTCGTGACCTTGGGGTGACACTTGATCAAGAACTTAGTCTTTCGCAGCACGTCAACCTGATCACACGAAGCTGTTACTACCAGCTCCGTCAGTTGCGTGTTGTCCTGAGGTTCCTCTCCCATGATGCTGCTGTGGTACTTGTCCACGCCTTCGTCACCAGCAGAATTGATCATTGTTGCTCGGTTCTAGCTGGTCACTTATCTGGCTTAACCCTTTCAGTCCTACCCATTAAAAAATTAAAATCCTGGATGAAATGGACGAAAAAACAATTTTTCTTTCTTTCATAGTTATGATTAAAAAAATCAAGAGTAATTGCTAAGTAAAGCAAACAAAATTAAACGATCAATTCAAAGCTATTGTTTTGGGAGAAATGTGCAAAGAATTTTGTATTATTATGAACAAATTAATAAAATTTGAGATTAAAAAATAAGTTTTTATCACTCCACTGTCATCGCCATCGTCGCTTTCTAAATTGGCAAAGTGATCCACCACTTCTTTCAAAGTGTACATTTGTCTCTGATGTGACATGGTTTCCGATGTTTATGTAATTTTCTAATAAAATTATTATTTCTAAAAGCATTCAGTTTTTTTACCACAGAATAGATAAAGCGTAGAACTAGCCTAAACACTCAGTTTCAGAATACACATATTTTCATACATCATAGTAGGTTATCATTTGTTCACTACTAGTGCGCCACCTTGCGGAGATTATAGATGTAAACTCACGCGCTAGTAGGCCTCTCTCACATACAATATTCCCAGTACTTGCTATTGAAAAATCGAAAGACCAACGTTATAACAGAGTCCATGTTATGCCGCCGGATTAATCCGGCGTGCAAGGGATTATAATTATTTTTGGTCGCCGGATATATCCGGCGGTCATGGGACTGAAAGGGTTAATAGGGCGTCTTGACCGGGTCCTTCGTTCTGCTGCTCGGCTTATTGGTCATATTCCCAAATATGCCCCAGTTTCTGCCTACATGCGTGATGTATTGCACTGGCTTCCTGCCTCGCAACGCATATCCTATAGGATAGCAGCACTTGTCTGGCGATGTCTCACTGGTAGTGCTCCGTCCTACTTATATGATCTTTGTCGCCCGGTTTCCGACTTAGCCTCTCGTCGAGCTCTGCGCTCTTCGACTAAGGGGGAGCTATTGGTCCCTCGGGCCCGCTCCTCGGTCAGACAGCGTCGAGCCTTTTCGGTTGTTGGCCCCTCCACTTGGAATGGGCTGTCGCTTACGTTACGCTTACTGCCCCGGAATGATTTGCCTGCTTTCTACCAACTTCTAAAGACCTTTCTGTTTGGCCGTGGCTGGGCTGGGAGCGCCTCTGAGTAGGTTTCTTGAAGAGGCGCTATATAAATATCCGGAATGAATGAATGAATGAATGAATCCGCTATTCAATTTCATCGGCCGGTTGACAGTTTACGTCAGTCCTTGGTTGTGTCATTACGCGACGTCTACTACGATGAAGAGAAACCAATGAAACGACCGCGTTTGGCTGTTGGCTGTCTGCGGGTTCTTAGGAAACAGCGCGGCTTTTAGTGGAAACAACAGCTGACACAAGTCAAGTTACTGAAGGGGATATTAGACCCACGAGTTCAGTGAGCGAAAGCACACAATTAGCGCAGAATAACTCAGTCAGTCGTCAAAGAAATTAGCACAGAACTATGTATAATTAGTCCTATGCTTTTGAAAAGATGGTTCAGAAGGATTTCGGCGGAAGAACACATAATATCGTCAAATGCTGCGGAATCGACTCTATTTCTAAGCGACCTACTTTCGATTTTCCTTTTTACTACATTATAATATTGCTATAATTGTATTGTATTGCTATTTTAGTTAAGGTTGCATACTCGTTTTTAGTGTGATTTTAATGGACCCGTCTTATGTTTCTTTTTAGTTTGTTTGATTTTGAGCCAAAGGCTTACTCCACTCTGAATATATTTATTGGCTGTCTTTCTTTTCCTATCTATATTTTTTATATGTTTAGGTGTCCCTATTTGCGGGATCCATTATATTTATCCATTCTGGGCCTTCGTGTAGCCAGTACATGTCAAACCGTTGCCTTATTGTTTCATTAATTTTGTTCTTCTTATCTTCTGATGGTTACAGAAATAAATAATCGATTGATTGATTGAATTACATATAATATTATATTATTTGCAATCGACTTAGCGTTGGCTGTTTAAACGTGCAAGGACTCGGTGGGAGGACATCACCGTACTGGCAAGTCCGTCCTAAAACCAGTACACACAGAAAAATTATAAAATCATAATCGTAAACTCCAAACTTCTAAAGCGCCATTCAAAAGACAAGCGCTAGGTACTATAGCTTATTCACGAGCTCCGATAGTGGCTTATTCGGAGATTTAAATCTCGGGCTAGCACGGTCCGTGGGCTACACGGGGATCTTAAATAGTGTGGCGCCCATTCAATCGTGCAGTGGTGGTGAAGGATCTCACCTGATCAGTTCCTTGTTAAATGAGCAGGATTGAGCCATACGGACGCTATGGAAAAACGTGTAGAACAGTACATAATTATAAGCTTACATTTATTTTAGCATCGACCGTAATACTTTTGCCGCTTCTGTAGTCATGAAGGTTCTTCCCTCTACAGTTATTCCCCAGAGAAGTTTCGCTCAGCCTGTGGCTTCCAGTGCTTTTGTGCATTAAATTTTGTCTAGAGTCAAGATGATTTGCTCGTTGCGTCTCGTAACAGAATATTCATCGACCAAATAGTGGAAAGCGGGCGGATACATTTTAGACCTGAAACCAATTTAAACTCCAAGCAATGAAGGAATCAGGATATGATGGACCACAAAAACAATTATCAATCAATCAATCAGCCGTTTATTGAATCAACAACAGCACAATTAATTAACAATCAGTCATTTAAAAAAATTTAATCTGCTGATGCCGTCAATAGGACAGCCCTAAATGATAAAATAATCCGCTATTGCAGGGCTGCCCCTTTTCCACATTACATTTACTGATGGCAAGACGATTTTTATGATCATGTAATAATAGAAAATTCAACTTAAATAACAATGTTAGGGCTAAATCATAGCCAAACAACTAAATAACAAAACATTGCAGTACAAGATTTAAAACAAACAAGCAAAAAATCAAAACAAAAATTAAAAATTAAATACGCGTTATCGTATTTTTAGCATTCAATTTAATTTTAAACAATCGAAAACATACTTGCTGCCAGGTGGTTTGTAGTGCAAGTACTAACCGCGCTCGGTAGTGCTTAACTTCAAACATTTGACTGCCAGCGTATTAGAACTACAAAGCAAAGCGACAGTCATAATTTCATTTGCTTGTTTGCTAATTAATTTTATTTGCTGCACTAATTACGCAACTAAATAATAATAATAATAATAATAATAATAATAATAATAATAATAACAATATTAATAATAATAATAATAATAATAATTATTATTATTATTAATATTATTATTATTATTATTATTATACGACATTTGGAACCGTGGCATTGGTAGTGTCCGATACGTGTTTCTTAATTAAATGCACTGTTTAGTTCAAAAGATTAAAAGGCAAAAGTTAACGCAATGACCATAATACAAATTAAGCGACTTTAACAATTGAATTATAGGTGACCGCCTGTTCGATACTGTGCAACCTGGAGCAAACTCAGCCATCCATGCTTTATTGGTCGATGAATGAGTTACATCGCAAATTAGGATGTTAAACTAGGTTTCCTGGAGTTGGATTGCTGTGGCTGTGTGCGCATCATCCGAATGATCGTTTGATAATAGGACCACGTTTCTGACAATGGATATGTGTTGTCTTTACCTTTTAACCTGAAAGCTTTTGAGTCCAACACATTCCATAGCGAAACATTAATTTTGTTTCCACCAAGGTCACGTTTAAATTTAACGTTGAGCTGGAAGTTTCATTCAAGGTGGCATCATAGAACTTAGCGAGTTTGCAACGTTCATTAGAGGGAAGTCCTCCGAGAGTTGAAGCGAAGAGAATTCCTTATACCTATAACAGACAACCACTCAGAACTGTTCAGCCTGTATGACATCGAACTGTTTGCATGCATCAGCGCCTCTGATTAGGTAGTACTGTGCGAGGCACTTTATAAATCTGTGAATACAAAACAATGATGATTATATATAATTATATCATATGCTTATCATAATATGTATATCACATATCATATTATATCATGTATAGGCCTATGCATCGTACAAGGCTTTTCAAGTCTGTGTCCTGTATAAATCGAGGGAGGGAGAATAGAACAGATATAAAATAATATATCTTAATTTCTGATGATGGCATCGTTCGGCCAGTGTAGAATGTAAGCTAAATACAGCATAGTTCATTAAGGAACGATCTTCGTGACTATTTCATATAAATTTATCGGGATTTGTGGACAAGAAATGCGTGGACAAAAAACTGATAATAAAGTACCATCTATGCCTACAGTCTATAAAGGTGAATTTATCCAAAGTGTGCGTGTATAGGCGCACCTTTGTATTGTGGTGGTGATGTCCGGTCAAAACCACTTTTGGCTCTGTGCTGAAATATTTTCTGCAACACGAATGTCGTCAACCTATTAATAGTCGTGAAACAGAACGCAAACAAGTACTCTGTTATCTTCAAGAGACGTTAAAGTGGCATATCAATTTGTATAAAGGGAAGGAGAGGGAAGGAAAGGGAGGGAGCAGGGAATGGAAGAGGAAGGAGAATGGAATTGGTGACAACCGCTCTGTGGGGCAAAGTTACACCCTTGAGTACGGACCGAGGTTTCAAATCGTCCAGAGCAAAACTTTTATTTGATTCCTGTAGCTTTTAAAATCACGGCCGACAATGAAGTCAAACACTGGTACATCGATGGCTGTGAGTTAACCAAACAACCAAGTAGGACCGACTGAAGAATAACGGACAGTACCACTATTATACCGTCGACAGTCAGTGCTATCGCAGTTGAGCTACACAATTATCCTGGTGATGTGGGTTGTCTTCTGCCTTCCACTGACACCATACGTACGTGCGAATGGTACCTGGAAGATCACTACGAATTACAAACTTGAATGGATGAAAATGATACACTTTGATGATTCCACTTGGAAGAACGCTACCGCTTACGGCTATAGCGGCGTTGGCCCATGGAATTCTTGACCTGGAATCAGCAAAGACGCTCAGTGGATATCAAGCGAGATTAGAACCTCCGAAACTGTCTACTTTCGATATCATATGAAGCTTATAAATCTACAATAACATGTTGATGCAGTTTTAGATTAATCAATCTTCAAAACTTAAACTCGATTTCAAGAAGCCAGGGTATCTTCACACAGTCGTGAATGCAGACAATCTATCCATACATTTAAGTCCTGCCCGTCGATCTTTACCCCATGCACTTATTCTTTACCCTCTTTTCCGGCGAAGATGCATTGCATCCATAGAATTTTCCAACCTATTCCGTTGAGATTTCACTTTTCCATACTTTTAGTTGCCACCTATTTGTCTACTTCCAATTGTCCAGGCTATTTCTCTATGAATCTCTATGAAGTTATTATATTTATCATGCGTTTCGTTTCCGTACATAGGCCCTGCTTCCAAGCAATAACTCGCACCCTGAGTTGTACCAATGTATATCAGACTCACCTTGTTCTTTTTACACGGCCGCCTAACACAATCGAAATCTACCTGTAACCAACCAGTACCATATTTAATGTCAATACCTTGATATTCACAATGTTTCAAACTCAAACACAAATTTTGGAATATCTATTCGAAGCAAATGAATAGAAGCTAGATCTAATGAAGGTGTAAACCTTTGACGCTATAGAGACCGAAATTAAACTCTTAAATTAAATCTGAACGCTGCATGCAAAGACATTTCGAAGATAAGACATGTTGCAATCAATTACTGTTGTCGGCTTCGTGTTATCCTTCGAGTCTCTTCGCTTCGAATGGCGAGGCTTCCATCAAGCGGACGAAATCCTCCAGCTGTAGCCGTTCTTTTCTGGCAACTCCAACTGTGGCAGGTTGATCGGCTTAAAAGGTTAGACTTACCCTCGTCTTGTTTTGCCTTCTGGTCTTGCTGCACCTTCTGGATGGCTTCGCTGAGCGGAACCTTCTCCACGGTCCGTATCTTCAGTGTTTCCTTCGTCTCGATGTACTTTTGGCACTGCCTCTGAGCAGCACTGAGCGGCCTTGAGCAATTCACGCACTTCGGATTCTCGGAATTCTTACATTCAGAGCGACTGTGAGCTTGTCAACATCTACAACAATTTAACAGGTTGCGGTATTAAGACGTAACGTTGAAATGTGTTACATCTCATGGGTCATGGTATGTAAGGTCTTACCTTATATCGGATTCTGCAGATGGTGATGACACCCGGTAACGTTTATTCCTCGGGATATGCCACAAGCATAGCCTTGCTTTCCAGTTTCCACATCTTCCTGGTGTATTTAGCTCCTATCTCTAAAGCAATGTCTTTCAAAATATCAGCATTGATTAATTGATTTTTCATTGATACATACGCAAACACACACACACACATCATATAATATAACATGGATAACATCTGAAGAATTTCCAATGCATTCGATTCAGAGGAATAATTAGAGTCCCATGAGATATTTCAGTAAGATAAGTACGGGAATATTGGGACATAATATAAACTGATCAAAGACGTTCTTGGCAAATAATGTCGAACGTGGGACAAGATACTAATCTTTGCAATCTTTATTGATAATTATATGGTTTATGTGGTCTCTTCGCGTCAAATGTTGATCCAGATATGCATCTATAAACTTGCAAGACATCACTTGATTAATAGATGTTCCATTCATGATAATCTCTTAATCATGTATGGGAAGAGCTTTACGATGGGAACGAACAATACAATTAAATTGATCTTTTCAATGTTGAGAGTCCGTAGATTGATACTGACCGTTCGATTGCGGTGAGGATCTCCGATCAATTACTGCATGCTGTGAAGAAATTGGCAGATGGCTGTTTGGTCCAAGTCTCGTACCACCTGCGCTATTGGTTTACGTGTATTGTGATGCTCAACTCCTGTAATCGCATCTCTTCTTCGACGCTTTAAAGAACTCCTTCCAAGGCTGATCAGCCACTCTCTCCATAGTGGTATTTGCAGGCAAAATTCATCAAGAATCTCATTAACATCGCCGAAAATAAGAATCACTGAGAATCGTAGATCAGCTCTTAAAATAAACACCTCAAAAATGGAACCGAACTCTCTACATCGACACCATGCTCCAGCGTCAGGAAACAGAATATTCCAGTGCCTGTTAACAGATTTATAAAGGTGTCCAGACTCCAAAGGTGTAGGCTAGCATCAACATGTAACCTTATACTTATAGTTATGCAACTTTAAGTGCTTAGAATTTTACGTAAATATTTTATTAATATCTTCTCTATCATGCAAATAAGCGTCTTCTTAATCTTCATTAATTCATTTAACTTGCTTATATTATTTTGTCCTTTATAAGTATGGCTTCTTCTCTACATGTAATGGACGATGACTCTGAATACGACATCGCTTGACGCGACCATCAACAGTTACTAATTAAGGCGCTATAGAAGTCAGCAGAATAGATTCGTCATAATGTAAACTGACGATCGACATATTTCAAATAATTGAGAGTTGATCAGATTAATAGGGCCTACCATAATTCTCAAACATGTAGTTCGTGCGTCGAAGAACAACACATAAGCAAATCGATACAAAAGGTTCGAAGTTGTTCATTTTATTAAATAGATCGCATTTTAGTCAATTTGATATTTATTCTGATTCACTGGTTAAAATTTTCATCCAGAGGTGGAGGATCTTAACATTTCTACCAATCTAAAACCGAAACCTATCTGCAGTAGGCCTAAATCTCTAACCGATAGGCTACTCTCTATTTGCATTCGAATAAGCAACATAAAATGTGTGAAACACCACGCATATAATCGATTATTGTAACCAAAGAACACTATTGGGGTCAATGGATCATGGGTCTCCTTTTTAGGTTATGGGTCTGAATGTTCATGTGGTGGGTCTCAAATCCAGCGATATCCGATTGAATTTAACTACTGTTCTGATGCGTGTCAAAGATCGCATTGAAATTGAACCTGTGCCATAAACAAAGAATGCGATTTAATTTGGAAGTGTCGACCAGCTGAGAAATACTAAGTTTTTATGTTCAAATATAATGGCGTTAATTAAGCTTACATTAGTAGTTTGCCATTCCTATAGATAGACACACATCTTGTCGACAACCTTCAGTAGACCTATTAACAAACAATGAAATTTGATGTACCTGCCTCCAGGTGGATTACTGCTTCGAGTGTCTTAACTTCGAATGGCGGGGCTTCCATCAAGTGAACGAAATCCTCCATGCTGTATTATATATATAGCTGTTCTTTTCTGGCAACTCCAATTGTAGGCTGATCTTCGGCTGTGGCTTAACAGGCTTGTTAGACTTACCTTCACCTTTTTTGCCTTCTGGTCTTGCGACCATGTAGGCCTACTCGTTCATTCCAAGAACTTTAAATTCAGGATACTTATAGTGAATCGATAGTGTCAATATTCAGTTGAAGAAGCCAATAGAGTCCTTAGATTGATACTGACCGTTCTATTGCGGTGAGGACCTTCGATTAATTACTGCAGGCGGTGAAGAAAGTGGCAGAGGGAAGTTTGGCCCAAGTCTCCTACCACCTGCAGAGGGATGTTTGGCCCAACTTGCCGCCAAAGTCTCTTACCACCTGTGCTATTGCGTTTCATGTATTGTAACCTCATTTCCTGTAATCTCTTCTTCGACGCTTTAAAGAACTCCTTCCGAGGCTGAGAGAAAATCTGTTGGCTTTAAACCAAAAACAGATTGATGAAGCTCACAATTAGCTCTTTTGAACAGGGACTCCAGGATTTATCCGAGATAAATACAAAATAAAGTGTCTTTGAGGTATTCGACAAAAACAAATCAAGAGAAGCAGTGGCTCCAACATGAAGCCCTGTGGAACACCACAAAGTAACACATTTTTATAGACCATCATTGTAGCGTGCCCAAGTGCTTGATCGTAACATTTCCTACTTGTAATTAAATATTCCCAAGGTTAGAAAACATTCAATGGTATACGACCATACTATGCATTATAATAAGATAGCATTGTGCGGTAAATGGACATCGTTACAACAGTCTTTATCGCTGTTCTTTGTTCTGAATCGAGTCAAAGCACGTGGTTCGCGCCACTCGAGTCTCTTACCACCAATTTGAGTTATTTTCTTCAATTGTGCATTGCTCGACTACGGCTTACAAACAGTCCTTATATCTAGCTCCCAACCGAAAATTGTATTGCCTAAACGTTACATTTGGTTGCTTCGAATATCAGCTGTCAAAGTTCTTGGACGCGAAGAGTTAAAGCAGGAAGCTGTTCGCACTCTTCAAGTAAATGGAGCTCTGTTCCTCTCGCTACTGTTATCGGAGTACGATAATAGTTTCGTTCAAGGTTCTCTTGTGCCTGTCCTGGTTAATAGGTGTCATGCGGGCAGTTTGCCTGACCTGGCAACTAGTGATGTAGCTTTTCCGGAAAAGTATTTTGCGGAAAATTGTCCGGAACTTTTCCAGAAATTTTCCGGAAATTTTCCGCAGAACCGGAAAAATACATTTAACTCAGATTTTCAGTATGAGACGACACTAGAAAATTTGTTTTTAAGGTTCCTTTTATTTACAGTATTTCTGTCAATGCGGGCAACGTTCACGTTAAAAGAATTATTTAAATAAACATTAAAGACTGTTCATTAGCGGTTCAGGCTAGAGTAGCCTAGTTTGATAAGTTGTAAGTGTTATAAACTATCAGTATATACTGTCTGGCAATTTGACATTTCGTCAGCTGCTCAGTTATTAGTCAGCTTTGCTTTAGTCCATACGCCACTCACAGAAGGCAACAGCTCAGCTCATAGACATACAATTAAACTAAAAAACACCTTCTTTTGCTACTTACCAAGAAAAACAGATTTGAAAATAAATTAGCGGTCTGTAGATTAGTGTCACACCGCAATGACAATAACATTATATTTTCAGACATAAAATAATAGTAGGCTATTATATGCCTCATAAGAATTAATCATAAGAAGTAATCTGTTGCAGTATTACAATGGTGTCTGTAATACTACTGTCTACTGAATCAATTGCTGTTTTTGTCTCATATTTTCATAACTAAAATAGACTAAATCGTAAAAAATATTTTTTTAAATTAACAGTGAAGTTTAATTCCAATTAATTCCTAAATGTATTGTCATTGTTGAGCCTTGTGAACACACTGAACAGTACGCTCTGCCATCTATTGAATAAACATAATTATCAGTTAAAACTACATAAAAACATAGCAGAAATAACAAATTATTCGGTCTGCCACTCGAGTACAACAATGATGTAAGGGTGACCCTACTAGTCGGGACTTGTTCCCTTTAGGGTTCTCTACCCCCATTGTTTTCCTACTATCATACTGTAATTATGATGATTGTATGCTTTGCTTCTGTTGGAAACAATAAAATTTATGGCTATGGTTATGGTTATGGTTATGGTTACATAAGACAGTTTAGAGTGAGTGATGTTTAAACATTATTATGCATTTAACATTTAAATTGTTATTTAGTAATATTATATTGATGGAAAAATATCGAGAAATTTTCTTGAAAAAAAACACTAGAAATTTTCCGAAATTTTCCGGAAAAATATAAAATTTTCCGCACAATTTTTCCGCCTCACATCACTACTGGCAACTTTTCCTTTTTTCGAAATCCGACTTTCCATTTGGTCAGACACGTGGCGCAATCCTTTTAGAATTATTCCAGCTATTAAGATTATTATTTTTCTTACCTCGTTTGGTGACGGTTGCCCAGGTGTCCTTTTCCAAGTGAAGAAAATGGCAGAAAGATGTTTGGCCCAAGTCTCCTACCACCTGCGCTATTGGGTTTCGTGTATTGTGACCCTCATCGCATCTCTTCTTCGACGCTCCAAGAACAGGGCTGAGAGAAAATCTATTGGCTTTAAACTAAGAACAGATTGATTTAAGGTCACAATAAGATTAGCTCTTTAAAACAGGGACTCCAGGATTTATCCGAGATAATCAGCGCCCAGTACAAAATAAATCATTGAGATTTTCGACATGTCATTAACATAGATCAAGAGAAACAGCGGTCCAAAATCAAGCCCCGTGGAACACCACAAAGTACCAGTTTTTTTTTGACCATTGTGGCGTGTCAAAGTGCTTGATCGTAACACTCCCTACTTTTAATTAAACATCCCAAGGTTAGAAAACATTTAATGTCATACTTTATTTTATTTATTTATTTATTTATTGCGTCAGAAAACAGAACAAATAACAGTACACATCATGACAGAAACAGATCAGTCACTTTAATGTCATACGACCATATACTCTGCATTATAATAATATAGCATTGTGCGGTAAATGGACATCCTTTACATTCTCTTTACTGCCGACATCTCGCTCTTATTTTCTAAACACAGGGCAAATGGCCATCTTTATGCAGATGATACCCAGGCTTTCGTTCATGGTCCATCATATCTGATCAACTATCACTAGTCCGTTCTATTGATTGTCTTGCTTCTGATCTTCACTACTGGATGTCGACTAACCGACTCTGCCTAAATGCTACAAAGACTCAGTTGATCTGGTTTGGGACTAGACAACAGCTTTCCAAACTTGACTTTCAATTGCTAACTGAGAAATTCCCTGCCTACACATACTCTTCTAGTGTCCGTGACCTGGGTGTCACTCTTGACTCCTCCCTCACACTCACGGAGCACATATCTAACATGACTCACTGACTGCTTCTTTCAACTGAGGCGTCTCAAAGCCATCAGACGATCGGTCTCTCCCTCTGTCTTTACCACCATAGTACATGCGTTTATCTGTTCCCGACTTGACTACTGCAACTAACTTCTTATGGGTCGCCGAAACAGCGTCTTTCTCCCCTTCAATCGGTCTTAAATGCTTCAGCTAGGCTCATAGCCCGACTCCCTCGCTTTTCGCATATCTCTACATATATGCTTGATGTCTTGCACTGGCTTCCTATCACTGCGCGCATCCATTATAAGATCCTCTTTCTAGTCTCAAAGGCGCAGCTGAGCAGCGCCCCAAAGTATCTTTCTGACTATTATTTTGTCATTTCTTCTCTGGACGATGACTCTGGGACTTCGCTTGACATGACCATCAATTAATTATGGCGCTATAGAAGTCATTGGATTAGATTAGATTCGTTATAACATAAACTGACGATCGACATAAATCTAACCTATTTAACATAATTATGTGTTGACGAAATTAAATAACATAATTCTTAACCATGTAGTTTGTGCGTCGGAGAGCAACACATGATAAAATCGATACAAATAGAATTCAAATTTGTTCACTTGATTAAATATAGCATTTTATGCAATTTGAAATTAAATACTCTGATGCTGTGGTTAAATTGTTCATCCAGAGGTGGAAGATCTTCACATGTTTCGAAATCTAAAATCGAGGCGTATCTGGTAAATCTACAACCGAAACTCTCTATTTGCTATTCAGATATACAACTTAAAATGTTTGAAACACGATGCATATAATCGATTATAATTATTGTAACCAAAGAACACAATAATTATTAGGTGATGGGTCTGAATGTTCAGGTGGTGGGTCTCAAATCCCCCGAGATCCGGCTGAATTTAACCATTATTCTGATGGGTGTTTTTGATCAAACGCGACAAGATTTAGTGATCATTATTTTTATTATAAAGATGGTTGTAGGGAATCAAAGATCGCATTGAAATTGAACCTGTGTCATCAGAGCTTCTCATTTGAGGTCTGGTCGATCGGTAAATCGATCGCGCTCGATGAGTTAGACTCGAAGAGGAACCTGGATCCAGACCATTATTTTATTTATCTAATTTTAATTACTTGTGAAAGTTCTGATCGATAGGTGTATTGCATCGACAAGCAGAGGCGGCTTATCGACGGCTAATAAACTTAGTGTTGCCTTATACTGTAGCAGTTAATGGACAACCATGTAATATGCAGCTATACGAATACAATGTACAAAATACGCTGTACACAAAAGGTCCCGAGGTCGACCGCTCATCGATCGCCTATTCAATCCAGCGCGATCGATTTTCAGATCGCCTTCTATTTTCAAATGAAAAGCTCTGTGTGTCATGAACGAAGAAGGCGATTTCATTTGAAAGCATCGACCAGCTGAGAACTAGTATGTTCAAATGTAATGGCGTTAATTACATTCTTAGTTTGCCATTCCTATACAGTAGATAAACATACATCGTGTCGACAACCTTCAGTAGACCTATTAACAAACAATGAAATTTTCCATACCTCATTCCAGATGGACTTACCCTCATCTTGTTTTACTTTCTGGTCTTGATTCTCCTTCTGGATGGCTTCGCTGAGCGGAACATTCTCCAGTCTCAACAGTGCCTCCTTCGTCTCTGGCAACTCATTTTATAGTTGAGTTCACTTGGGGGCGAAAGTAGAGCAGAAATCTTTAAAACATCTTTCTGCCTTTAAATCCCAGACTTTAATGGGTTGAAAGACCAGCACGATAGCGACTAAACTATTTTGCAATCTCAGCTTTTTAAATTAAACTTTAAAAATATACATATTAGTCTGCAAAACCGAGCAAATGCTCGATTTGCAAGCGCTCTATTGATTGCCATTCCTATACAGTTCCATTCCGTGATATACATGTAGCTACTCTAAATACTTGTAACGCTTGTCTAGTACATATACTGCGGATCTACATATATAGCAGAGTATCTGTGTTTCGATTATTTTTTGTTTATTAATCAGTTGGTTTTGTGTGACATAGGAAAAATATGTCTCAGAATAATAGCTGTGAACAGGCAAGCTGCGGGACTTAAGGTTACACCTTTCGTAAATTTGGCTCTATTTATCAGATACACAAATCTAGTTTTCCGTTAAGTATTCTCAGTCTCATGTGCAACTTTCCATTCTATCCATGGCACTGCATTCTGTGCTTTAGGTCTATAAGACTAGCCTATTATGATAAGCTGTGTGATGCATTTCTTGTGAACTTACCATATCAATCTTTGCTATGTATAAGGGCATCGTACAGCCGTATAGATCAAAATTTGTAGTATTATATGCTAATATTGATTGCAAGTGACAGCCTAATATTTTTATCAATGACGACGCCATCTTACCGGTTTTATTAGTTTCCAACGCCCATATATTTGCCTTTGTCTCCTTTCTCATCTTGTCTTCCGTTTGTTTGTGTAAACCAGGTTGCCATGGTAGCAACGTCTAAGACGTCTATGGCTTAGTTCAAGGCATGGACGCCTGTGTAATACGACGCCTATTACATTAAACACAATGTATATAGCTATAGAAAAATCATAGACGTCTTATCATGATACAAAAGTCCATGTAGAAAACAATACACTTTTAATCTTCTGTGCGGAAAACAGATTGTGACGTCACACTACCGTAGCAACGAAGCAGCAATCGAGCATAATATGCACAAACGAAGAAATCACACACACACATATAATATATACATATATATACATATATGTATATAAAACATAGATATATATTATCAATTTCATTATGTAGCCTACACGCCCTACAGAACCAGATTGTGGCGTCGTACAGAACCGTAACATCACATTGCGACGATCGATCATTAACCATGAATTTCTATGCCCGATAGCGCATTGGATAACACACTGGCATAGAGAGCGAGAGGTACCGAGTTCGAGTTCCGTAGGGCGGACATGCTTTGTAGGCTGCTATTGGCGCCGTGTATTGCAGGCTGTCTGCTCTGTTAGTAGTTAAGATTTATGACTTCTGTCATTTGTGTTCTTGTGAATTGTTTCAATTGCATAACATACAGCGCAGTGCCTATATTATTATTATTATTATTATTATTATTATTATTATTATTATTATTATTATTACTACTACTACTATTATTATTATTATTATTATTATTATTATTATTATTATTATTACTATTATTATATCAAAATCTAGTGTAACTGGAAGGGCTATCCCTCTTCCATCTCGGGCATTATTATTATTATTATTATTATTATTATTATTATTATTATTATTATTATTATTATTATTATTATTATTATTATTATTATTATTATTATATACATTATAATATAGTTAATAATTTTACCAACGACGATGTCTTTTATATTATATTATATATATATATATATATAGGCGACAAGCCGAAAATAGTCCATCTAATTTCTATAAATTATATATATAATATTATATATATATATATATATAATATTATATATATAATTTATAGAAATTAGATGGACTATTTTCGGCTTGTCGCCTTGTGAAAATCAAATGCACAATGAAAAAAGCGCAAAGCTCAGTGGGCAAATGCATGCTTTTAGCGATAAACTGCTCCAGGTTACCTTTAATGCAAAAGTTCTTAAAAATTCAATTGTTTGCACGTTTGTTTGAATTCGACAGGCTACTATAATTAATTAACCTCTAAAGATGGGCACCCCGTAGTAGATGCTGGATTTTTTTTTCTTCAGTCTTCATTCACAAGTTATAAAAAAGTTTGAACACTGTAACAATCATTTTAGGGGAGGGGTTTAAGGTAATGGTAACACTCTGGCACGTAGAGCAAAAGATCAGCATGGACGCGGGATCAAATCAAATCAAACTTTATTGTAACCATCAATCAAGATATTTTACAAAAGTAGATTCGGTTTATCAAGATGGTGACAAGGAAGGCCCTTAAGGGATGAGAATCCCGCTAACAGGGACACCTATTTGCTAAATCTGGGCTTAGCAAAGTGGCAGGACAGTTAACAGCTTGAGTTACAAAGTTCATCAAGTAGCGCAATTATTAATCTAGCATCGATCCAATATCTAAAAGAAACAAACAGAAAAGGGCGACTTAACTAACAAAATAAAACAGACAGAAAAGAGCGACTTAAATAACAAAATAGCAGTACGTAATGAGGCTAGTTATTAGTGATGTCGTCTATTAAGTAAGCACGAAATAATTTTTCAAACCTTTGAAGATTGGGCACCTGTTGAATGGTAAGAGGAATGCTGCTCCAAACGCTCGGGCCAGTAAATTTTATGGAGAATCTGAGTGAGTTGGAGTGGGCATATATAGCGCGATAGAGTTTAGAGCTCCTAGTAAGATGGTAATGCATCAGCTCCTTGCTGAAAGTATCCTGTAAAATTCGGGGGTAAAAGGTTATGGGCGAAGCGGTACATAAAAATGCCTGTCTGGAAGGTCTCTATTTGGTGGAACTTCAATAAATTGAACTTGAGAAATAAAGGACTTGTGTGAGTAATTGGCCTACTTGTAATCCTACTGCGTTCATGTCAGTTTGAATCAATAGCCTAAACGAAGATCGTCCAAGACGAGTATATATAGGCCTACATGATTATGTAGAATAGAAACCTGTAATAGGAATTGAAGATTTAGAAGTTCGCTAAGGATTCAATTTGCTCAGTCACAACATCCAAGGATCACGAAAATCTTCCGATGCCTTGACTTTATTTTATTGGCGTGTTTCCTTCTAAAGTTTGGGACTTTGGAATTCTTTACAGTTCACCAATAGCGTTCAATTCTGAACGTGGTAGGCCTATAATAAGTAATCTGTTGGTCAAATTAAAAATAGCTCCAGAGGTTTCTAATTTAAACAGGTATTAGTCATCATCATCATCATCATCATCATCATCATCATCATCATCATCATCATCATCATCATCATCATCATCATCAGTTGTTGATATATTCGTTTATTGCAAAAACATGTTGACATACCGCAAGAAGCTATAGGTTACAAAGAAGATAGCCAAGTACTGCGAATGACTGAAAAAGGAAGAGTCACTGAAATCGTTTTTCTCCGTTTCACAAAAAGGGGACATAGAGCCTTATAGTTCTAGGGGTACGATGTCCAAACCATCGAAGTCTTCATTGAACGACTTTGTCAAGCAAAGTCGTTTGGATACATAATGATTGTATTAAGCCATCGCTTCTTATCTTATGTAGTCTTGAAATCCCTGTGATCTTCTGTATCCAACTCATTTCTGCTGTAAGAATTCATTACTCATCTTGCTTCGCATTGTCCAACATTCCGAACCGTAGGCTATAGGAAAATGGGTTGTATCGTCTCTTGATAGAACACCATGATTTTTCTATGCGAACGATACATTACTGCATCATGCGAGCTGAGGGAACACAATACAACCTTTTTCACGATGCGTACATCTACGTCTCGTGTTTACTGCTATAGTTTTTAGTATCACGACCGACAATGAAGTCAAACACTTGTTCATCAATGACTGCCAGTTTAACGAATCTAACAAAATGGAAAAGACTGGGGAATACAAGCAGCCTGACTCTTTCGTTTACAGCCAGTTTCACCGCAAACAAATGGATGTGGGATATATCCGGTTCTTGCTGTACACGACTGATAAATAGGCCTACTTATAGAGAACTATAATAAGCTCCATTTAGGAGTTAATGTTCTTATCGCTAAATGAAGCAGATGTTTATTAGAAGATTTCGAGTACGAAGTATTCTTATTATGATGTACATACGGTATCTCTTCCGTCTTAAAGAAAGCTAAAGAAAGCGTAGCTGCACATCACTGTGACGTAAATTAGCAAGTAGGCGATAAAGTTGGTAAATAACGAGTTTTTCAGATTAATAATTTTGTTAATAAAACAATGAAATTGAAATTTTTTAAACTTCAAAATGGGCAAGTTGTCAATGACAGACAAAATTCGTATGCAGACACTTCATGAGCAGGATCTTTGAGCTAAAGCTCTAATAGCACTTACCCTGATAAACAGTGGAAGCTGAGTACCGTTAAAACATATACCGCCATGTTGACAAGGGGGTTCGGCTCTGGAAAGTCGTAAGAGCAGCGGAAGGCAAAAATCTGTTCCACATTCCAACAAATGGATGCACATATAAAATTATGGGAGCTATGCTGGAGAAATACCACAATCTGCAACCAAAGCCAAAAACGATAAGAGAATTGAAGGTTGCGTTGAAGTTGATATGGGGAGATTTTACCTCTGGAATCCATCAACAAAGCCATCAAAAACTTTACAAAAAGACTCAGAACATGTGTGGGTACTGGTGGTGGACACATTGAACACAAGTTGTAAAGCAAACTCAAGGTTGTTTGATAACAATTATTGGTGAAGTGACTTAATTAGGCTAAATCCTTTTTTGACACTTTTTGTTGCATTACATGTTTTTGGACCATCAAAAAACAGTGGATGGAGTCACTAAAAGTGATATAACTTTTGTTCTGTGTGAAATTGTTTGGTGAAATATGGCAGTTACACGTAGATATGAATTACGGTTCCGCAGTTTCAGAAAGTTAGGCTTAGGTCTACAGTGAAAATTATTTTTATGAAATAATTTACAGTTTAAATAAAGGCGATGTTTGGAGAACGGAAATGTTGACGAACATCTAATATACCAGAAATCGTAACCGTAACCTTAAATGACCCCGTATCGGGGGTAGGGTATTGATGTTTAGCCGGACATTTGAAGCAAAAGAGCATAAGTTAGAAAGTTAGCGGCCCGTTACGATAGCGTAGGCCAAAAACTTATAATATTAATTGTAGATATGCAAAGTATGTAGGCCTATCCGTTAAAAATAATTTAGTGTCGCCGTGTAATCGTAATCCCTAGATGTGCTTTGTCTTAAACGTAGCCTACCTTATTAAAGCCATATTATCATACATGCAACAGACTCTCGCAAAGAATGTGAACACGACGAGTATGTGCCAATTCGATGAGGCTTATAATAAGAAGTCAATTACAGGAACTTTTGTTGAGAACGTTAATCCTGACCTGGATGAACTTTAGTCGTTAACCCGTTTTGAATCCATGTTCGTTTTGCAAACACATTTTTATGACGTCACATTGGTTGACGTCATCACTTAAGTTTTCTTTAGGGCTACATGTGCTCTTATGGCAGCGAAACTTTTGATTTATCGGATAAATCTTCAAATATTATAATTATTGGTGTTAAAGTGTTGAACTGGTTTTGTCTAATGCTAACTACTGCAACACCAGGTATTTCCACCGTCATTTGTTTTAAAATTTGTAATTTCTATTCGATGTGTCATCATGTGTGATATCGCACGAGCTGATGGGCAGTTGACAAGTGTACATGTTTAGCACAAAGCACACGCCATATGCGTAAATTACTGTAATAAATGGAGTCGTACAGTTTTCATATCTGGGTAATGTTTTGGTGATTTCGTAAAATTGTAATTCTGCCGGGAGTTTGTTTCAGTGAAACGGGACGGCAATGAATATGGAGCAGTTTGCAAATGTTAGTGATGAGGGCGGAGAAGCCTTAAGGCGGAAGAGGAGCGGGTTGAGCGAATTGGTTGGATTGTGATTAGATCTGTGAATGATTGAAGTGACCGATATTACCATGCAGTGCTGTTAATTGCACAAGTCGATCAAATAACTGTGATTTAACTTCTCTTTGATAACTTTAATAAACGCCATAAATTGTTGATCATTAGAAATTAGGGGCCGTCCATAAAGTACGTCACGCTATTTTTGACCATTTTTTACCCCCTCTCCTGTCACAAACTGTCACAAAACTCGGACCCCCTAAAGTACGTCACACTTTCGACCGGGAAACTTTTCGAGGGGGGGGTAGTGACAGCAGTTTTCCCAAGAATTTTAATTTTTGGGGGGGTAGTAACAGGTGTTTTCCCATGACTTTTCGAGGGGGTAGTAACAACAGTTTTTCCACACCAAAAATTTTCGAGGGGGGGTAGTAACAAGACTTTGTATAAAATAAATTATAAATAAAATTTAAAAAAATAAATGTGTGACGTCACACATGGCCTGACCCTCTCCCTGTCACAAACTGTCACACTTTCTTAACCCCCTGGAGCGTGACGTATGGACGGCCTCTATTATAATTAATGCGCTAATAACTAATAGTTCAATCTGTAATACTGCAGCTTCATCAAGTTTAGTAGTAGCCTGACTGTGGAGCCCTGTCGGTTAAGAGCCTGTCTCACTTTCGGCCATCTGACTCCCACACCACCGTCCACTCCACTGAAAAGGTGCAATGAAATCAGTAATTATTTTAAATTTGTTCCATGGGCTAAAGTTTTGAATTCATATTAAAATAATCATTGTAAATGAAAAGCTGGCTAAAATGTGAACCCATAAAACTGCTAAAGAACATACTGGCGCCCCTAGATTTTGGAGCCCATGCATGTGCCTGCTTTGCCTATGCCTAAGGCCGTCACTGTGGCTGGGGTTACTGAAATTCTAAAAGAACTCGGTTCCTGCCTAATAATAAACAGTTCCGACACGACGTTTCTTCTTTCTGGCACATTCTTTTTTCAATTGACCACCCCAAGCAACAAAAGGCATCGATATACCTTAATGTATATTGTATCAATCTGTGAAATGTAGGAAAACGAATGTAGTTTTACAACGAATAACACAGAAATTCAAATAGGCCTAATCGTCGATATTTTTGTACAAAGAAACGTTGATTAAAAGTTAAACCAAGTAGTCTAATTGTTTCGAATAATTGGAACTGTAAGGAAAACCGTAGGCCTAATCGTAGGCCTACTCGAAAGGTTAGAACGCGGAGGAGAAGAGAATAATCAGAATAAGCCGTTTGGAGTCTGGAGCATTTCTAAGTAGTTTCCTCGAAGAGGCGCTATATGAATGCGCCTCTTCAAGAGACCAGCTTATTTATCGGTGCTAAAATAATAGACATACATGTCGGCTATCGTTAGCAGAAAGTGGACATATCGTTTAATTAAATTATTTGCGTGACGTTTTCAGAAAATGTCCGATGACACAGAGTTTGGGTCAGTGATTTTCGTGAAAATCGACGTCGAGGAAGTTGGGGTAAGAAACGCACCCCATTCAGATGGTTTCACTTGTCCTCAAACTCTGCCCTGTTGGGGACAATAGATAACCTCTGCCAGTCATATAAGCTCATGGCTAACGCATCTCCTTAGAAGAATGCGAAGGATAGGCCTACATAGATAACAACACATACATACTTACATAATAATAATAATAATAATAATAATAATAATAATAATAATAATAATAATAATAATAATAATAATAATAATAATAATAATAATAATAATAATAATAATAATAATAATAATAATAATAATAATAATAATAATAATAATAATAATAATAATAATAATAATAATAATAATATCTTTTCTTTAATAAGCGCCTGACAAACGCACTGCGCTGTACATTTACATGTTATGCAATTTAAATCTTAACTAGGCCTACTAACAGAACAGACAGCCTGCAAAGTATACAACGGCGCTAATAGCAGCCTACAAAGCATATCCGCCCAACGGGGGGCTCGAACTCGGTACCTCTCGGTCTCTGTGCCAGATGTTATCCAATGCGCTATCGGGCCCCCCATACATACCATGCATACATGCATATCCTACGTACATATTATGTGCCATACATGCATCCCTAATATATATATAATTTATACCATACATGCATGCATACATAAATACATTCATGCAAGCTTGCACACGTATACTGTGCGTGCATGCATACATACTTACACATAATACGCGTGTGCATGCATACTTTATGAACCAAGACATATTTTATGAATTCGTTGTTTACATCATCGCAGGAACTTGCAGAGGAATGGGAAATCAAGTTTATGCCAACCTTTATGATGTTGAAGAACGGCAAAAAGATATGTGGACGTTTGCGTGAAAAGGGACCAGATGGTCGGTTTGGACTTATTGGCATTTCTAAAATGTTCAGAATGAGAGTGAAATAAAGAATGAATCTGCATCCTATCCAGCACATGTCTTGTTATTGTAGAAACCGGTAAACCCAACAACCCAGAGAATGCTCATTTTGAGTAATAATTTGAGATTAAAGAATAGGGCCTACAGTAACATGAAGTTGTAGGTTCTAAGGTTTCGCAACTACTATTGCATTGTTATGGAGTGTTATATATCATTAGAAGCCATTTCCTGTAAGCTTCACTATTATGTTACTGCTGCTGAATTATCCGACAAATAATTATGCAGTTTAGTCATGAAATAGGCCTATGTTATATAATATGTCTACTGTACCGAAAACAAATAATTGACATTTTTGTAAAGAAACACAAAATTTTGTCATAAAAAACTTTTATTTCAATGATATTGAACCTTATAGGTTAAGTACGTTGATAGGAGAATCTAACTAGATAAAAAATCTCAAAATCACAAATTCTCACCAAAACCACTTTTCTCTTAAAAACTAAAATCGACAATCTGGACCCTTTACACGTAAACGTCCACATATATAGCCTATTCAAAGAAATCTTAAGCCATAAGCGCCAGCACAAGGCCAAGAATGGCGCTTAGGTCTACCTATGCTGCAGATTGTGGTTTTAACTCTCCAAAATTGCTGTGGACTAGGCAGTTATCCACCATTTTGGCAGCTTCGCTTCTTTCCCCACGAATGCGCTTAATGTGTTCGCTTTATGCTGTCTTGTTTTCCAATGCTCTTTCTCATTTTCACACTCAATATCTAATGCGTTTGCCACGTTAAAGTTCACTGACATCATTCACAGTGTTACCGTGACCGGTTTGTGCTTGAACATTATAGGGACAACCTTCTTATAATCGTTTTAGAGGTCAAATCAAATATGGCTTTGACAGAATAACCGCTGCAACTGCGGATCTTCGGACTTTCGTCGCTTCCTCTTCCCTGTAGGCTACTAAGTAAGCATCCAATGTGTGATTCCGTCGTTGGAACTCGTAAAGTCATCGTTACATTCTAGTAAAGGGGTGCCAGGGTATCCATCTGTCACCGTTTTACTATTCCGTGAATTTTTATCGTCTCTCACCCAGACCAGTGTTATCCAGAATTTCTTGTGCAGTACAAAAAAAATCAAGAATTTTTTCCAGTTTACGTCAATTAAAACTGTACATATTGCTACTTTTAATAGCCTGAAAATAGCTAACTGTAAATGTTAGGATACAACAAGACAACGTTGTCTTTGTAATGCATCGAATTTGCAATGGATCCTTAACTTCCTCCCTCTTTCTTTCATTCTTTCTTCCTTCTTTCCATTTTCCTTTCTTCCTTTCTCTGTAACACTCCGTCTCTGTTCTCCCGGCGTTCGGATCTTGCGCATGTGCTTCCTAGGCCTAAGGAATCTCTGTTTAACTTCTGCGACTTCATGCAGCGGTCATGCATAAGCTTATGCCCTGAAGGCGTTTAGCTTCTACGTAACTCATCAGAATTTTAGAGTACGATTGACGATTTCACAGAAAGACAATAATTATGTGTCGGTGAATAAAGTTGATTCGAAAGAGAGGGACGGTGTGTTTAAGAGTTCTTGCATTCAGAACTCTGTATCCTGATTTCAGTTTATTTTTGTAAACAACAAAGAAAAGTATTGTTGCGTTCTCCCATTTTCATTCTGATCTGGTCCACCGGGTTCCAATTCCTCGCAGGTCGAATGCAGGATGTGACCGTTTGACCGAGATGCCAACGATTGCTGTATCCCAGGGTTATGCTTGCTTGCTTACTGTTTAACGACCACCGTGTGATAACAAAGACCATTAGCGTCGCCCTCCTCCTTCATCCAGGCTTGGGACTGGCACTGTCAGAAAGGGTTCAGCGGCGGAGTTTCCCAGGGTTATCGTAAACGTAATCTCGAGATTACTACAGCACTCAAAAAGCCAAGTCGTGGGAACCTGATTATCCAACAGGCGCTTGGTCAAAACAAAATTGATAGACAGCGTTAATATTGCGTTGGAGCGCGGACATTCGTAAAATGGGTGGAAGATAATAAAAATAGGACAAAATTAATGTAGACAAAGGAAAGGGCGAGGGATAGAAAGGTTCACATTTTGTGTACGTCCTCAATGGACATCTCCGTAATTCATTGCACGTAGGGTCCTCATGTACCTACGTCCCTCATATGCCTAGGGGCCACATATGCTCAATTGTCCAGGGTAAGAAAATGAAGTCACTTCACATCAACGATGCTTACCAGTATTAGCTTAGTGAGGAACTACGCCTAGTTTCTTAGGACTTTTTCAAACGCCTGCCTGTTCTGTAAAGAAGAGCAACCGATTGAACTTTAGGGGTTCAATGTAAGTCGGAATGAAAAAGCTGACAAGAGAATTACCTCTTTCAGACCGACCGGGGTTGCTGAAATTCGAGAAGAACTCGGTTCCGCCCTAATATAAGACAGCTGCGATACCACGTTTCTTTTTTCTGGCTTTTCCTTCTTCAAGTGACCACCCCAAGTAACAAAAGGCATTGTTGGCTGAATCCTGGGCATTCCTGGCCATTGACCATCCCCGCGTCATTAGGCATAGCAAGTGCTATGTTATAGGATTACGATCATCACTCCTAGAGGTGATGTTGACCATATTGGGTATTCAGTGTCGTGCATCCCCGCTTAGATTTAATGAGTGCTTTCAAATGTTCAGAACGAACGAATAAGCAAATGAATAATTGAATTAATATTATTACTAAGTATTCGCTCACTCAGCTTAATCAGTCGCGCTTGCTCACTCGTGCTTACCTCACAAACAACGACAAGCCTAAGTTCTTTTGTGTATTGGTTAGCATACAATGGAGGTGATGATACCCATACGCACAAATAATGAACCCAAAAAATATCAAATCTAGGTCTTCACAAAGCTTAATAATTACATGCATGTGACGGCAACCGACATCTGATATTTGCTCAGCTGTTTTTTAAATGCGTTCTTGCACAACTGAATAGAAAAAGTGTGCTCTACATTTAGGCTACTTTAACATTTGATTTTTACAATTAATAAGCCCACGATTATTCGTCTATGCAATAACACGGCAATTAGAATACCACGTGGCAAACATTCAAAAACAGGGACATGCTCTACTCTATCAACTTGGCTCAGAGACTCTGAACATCCATGCCATCTTCAGCAGTCGAAGAGAATCCGTTGGTTGGTTCCACGCCTGTTCGTTGACCCGCCAGTGGTGACTCTCCTAGCTTACTATGCATTGTTTTGCTTACTGATGTAATAGATCTGTTTTCGTTCGTAATGACACTTATCATAATAGGCTAGCGCCTCTGAGTAGATAACCTAAAGAGGCACTATATAAATTTTCATAATGAATTAATATCAATGTCGTCTTTAAAATAGTATAGGTACCCTAACAGGTCTGTAAGAAATAACCTGCTGATTATTTTGACGCTCAACGCTTAATTTAACGCACACAAAATCGAGCTAGCAACGACAGTAGGCTAACGGTTAAAACCGATATAATAGGCCATTCATTCATTCACTCCGTGAATTTATATAGCTCTTCTTCTAGAGACCTACTCAGAGGCGCTCCCAGCCCAGCCACGGCTATAAACGTGTGATTTGACAGACTTAAAAAGCAGGCGAGTTTAGCCGAAGCATCAATCGCTAGTCTAGTGGAAGGCCATTCCAGATGAAAGGACCCACAATTGAAAGGACTCGGCTCTGTCGATAGAAGTGTGAGCTCCCGGGGCCAAAAGCTCCCCTCTTCCTGAAAAACGCAGAGTTCGACGGGTTGCGAGGTCAGAGACAGGTCGACAAAGATCAGACAAGTAGGATGGAGCGCAGCCAAGAAGGTACCGCTCTTTCTGCTGGATATAATTATAACGGCTGATATCAACCTGTGAAATTTAGGAAAGCGACTGTAATTTTACAACGGACAACACACAATTCAATAATGGTCGATATTTTTAGAAAAAGAACGTTGTTTCATGGACAGCCTGTACCACGTAGTCGAATAATTATTGTTTTTATAATCGAGTTAAGATTCGAACATTCCAGTCAGGATGATCGTTCCCGAAGCCATCTCAATAGTCCTCTATAGTTCAAGAATTCCTCATAGCAGAATATCGTATGTTTTCGTTTGCGTCACATATCGATTGGATGATTGCACTTGTCTGATATTCGTCATCTTCTCTTCGTTGCAGAACTCTGCAAACAAGTTTATAAGTTAGTCGAATGACACATTCCTTTTTGTTACAAACTAACCTACTACGCGCAGAACATCTGTGCCCTAATGTGACAAAACATGTGCCTTCTGAAGAAATCCTCTCTTCATTCCTGTTTCTCCCTCTGGACACTCTCCATGCACCATTCCTCTACCGAACAGTACTAAATGGACTCCCGACAAACAGAAAGACCGTCTCGTATAACCTTGCAAAATGGCACAGTGACTACGGTTACACGTGTCTCAGCCTTACATGTATATTATGTCGAGAGAAAGATCGAGACAGAGAGACAGAAGCCAGAGACTGGGTGAGACAGTGACAGAGTCAGACAGGAAGACATAGAATAAATGAATGAATGAATGAATAATATTAGATTAGCGTGCTATATAGACGTCAATACTTTAAATAGAGGCAATTTGAGAGAGAAAGACAGACAGACAGGCGGACAGAGACAGACAGACAGACAGATAGAACGGTGTAAGTACTTACACAATGCACATATACACATAATTATATATAGAATTGTTTATATGTAAGTATTTACATAAGAATATGAATATATGCCTATTATTATAACTCAAGACTGACCGTTTCAGCCTGAGCTAGGTCGGGAGCGCTCCTGAGTAGTTACCTGGAAAGAGCACTATATACAATCATTTCCTCAAGCAATTAATGAATATTATACTTGCATATCTGAGCGGTTGAGTTGAACAATTCTTACGTTTAGCTTTGAATATAATTATCTCGGTTCCATTGATCAGGTTTTGATAATTAATCTTCGCATTTGCTGATCGCCTTAGTTTCTTGTTGCATCTCTGCCGCCAAGAAGAACACGAAGACATCTGCACGAAGACATTTCGTCATCTACACACAGACAATCATCACATTACGTTCATTAATTAATGATCAGATAGTTATCATAGAGCATAGAGGCTGGTACATGCAAGGTGGGACTCTATCAACTTTATATTCATGTAAACCACGTGAATAGGCGATGCATTATCAAAACAATTCAGGGAACAGTCAAGCGGTGACAGGTTTTCTGCTGAACAGTAGACAGAGAACAGTCGAAGGGTAACAGTTATATAACTTTAATATAAGCAAACTTTAAATGGCTCATATAGGATAAACACCTCAATGCATTCAATTAGATCTTACTCAATTGGCCCCAAAGACTCTGAATTAGTCATGGCACAGTTGAAACCCGCCTTACCAGTTCCTCTGCTTCTCCCACTCTGGTCTCTCTGGCAACCGAACTCGGAACCTTACTTGATCATCTCCGGACAACCCTTTTAAATTATTGGAGTCGTGCTTGTGAATAAGATGGTTCCCTGCGCTTAGCTTAAGAGTAGCGCCTTATAAATTCTGAGTTCACGATTACGATAAGGTGCTATCTTTTTATTTCATTTAGTGCTGGGTTAAAACATAGAATATCGTCACGAAACGTTTTGAATTGGACATGAGACACGGTAACGGTAGCCTATTTGTTAGTGTGCCAGGCTTGTAACGCTGAGAGTAGAGGTCTGAGCCTCCTCGAGGTCATCTATAATTTTAATTTTTCAAGGGCATGCCAGGATCTACTTTGGGGGCACGTTTATCACTTTGTTTTCTATGAATTAACATGAACGGCTGGGTACAAGTGAAAAGTACACCATCTGCAGATACAGGGAACTGAATACTGATTATCCAGCATTAAAATCTAATCTAGAGGTTAAGTGTCTTTAAACAGTGTTCATGTGACTCTGATGTGAGCCTTACCTTAAGGCTTAAGTCAATGCCGTCTGCAAACTATGGTCCAACTCCCTGTGCATCGGGATGTGTATTTACTAGGGATGAGTCGATTGGCACTTTTACCGATTTCCCATTCCGAAAGGCCTAGTTAATAAAAGAGAAATGGAAACAAAATCTTGTATATTCTCGCGAGATGCAATTCCAACGAGAGTTTATGCACTGAACAATTAAAAAAGAAATTAACATTTGGAAGTTTGAAACCGCGTGGAATAAAAAAAGCACGACTGTCCGCCATTTTGTTTAAACGTCGAGTAACAATTTCATTATTTAAACGGACTTTCAATTAATAAAAGATTAAAGATTACCGCATGAGGTCGCCAAAACAGGTTACTATTTCTTTATTAATGAAATAAGAAATTGTTTTTGGTCAAAAATATAACTGTTTGTTATTCGGATATTGAGGCCTGGGATTATCGATTCCGAATAATAAGGAATAGTGCAAAATCCTCCACGAACCGATTACAGAACGGATAATTCGGCCCATCTCTAATATTTACAAACGTCGGCATGGTACGATGCAGACGGCTAATACCGCGTTCCTATTCGCTTGACTTGGGTCGTAATACTTCATTGACCAAATTAAAATTGTTTCGGCTTAACGACACTTTTTCATATCGAAGATGATTAGTGTCGGAGGCAGAAAGCAACCTCGTACTCCACGTTTAAATTGCGACCGAGCCACCCGCAGTAAAGATCCGAGAAATTAATCTCTGATAACCCGACCCGACCGGGAAGCGAACCCGGGGCGCCGGCGTGACGAGCGGGCTACCAGCCCACTCGGCCACTCAGGATCTCATTGACCAAATGCGCTCGGAAGTGTATTTATAGTGATAGTCTTAGAGCAGTGGGCATGACATTATTAGATTGACAGTTACAAAGAGACATGGGGTGAAAGAAGGCGCGGTTGCTACATAGCTATATGGACCAAAGATTCATAAACATTAAAACTATAATGTAGTCAGTGAACATTGATAATTTTCTACATGTTTGACTATGACATAATGTTACCAAATGAGGGAGTGTTGAAACATCCAATGTTTCGAATCTATTGTCGTGAGCAATATTTAGTCGGTAGAAAGGAGGGCCAGATATTTAGCTAAATACATTTGAGAATTATAGTAACGGTTATAATAATGTATGGTTCAGCACTGTTAATATATGAAGACTGTAGTTAATGCTAGAAAATGTGCTTTGTCGTGCAGATACGCATTTGGTCAAGATGTGTTGTGTCAGCACAGTTACTGTAGGCTCAATAAATCGTTGTTTGCATATGGTCTGTATTCTAGTCGGTCAACTGGTTGTAAACAGTGTGACCACTCCTTGAGATTTTCCCCAAGATCTTGGGATTTTGGGGGTCCGGCTTGGGATCTTGGGATTTTGCATAGCAATCTTGGTTTTTTTTTCTAAGGTCTACAGACTAGTTTTTACCGTACTTTTCAACATTGGCAGCGGATCAGATTACAAAAAAACACGCTCGGTCTGTCTCTCTGAAAGACGTTTATTATTATTGTTACTTGTAAACATATTAAAAGATATCATCCTCAGCCGCACCAAGACATCAATGCTGTGGCATTGGTTGACTTATACAGCACAGTTTGAAGAACTATTTCGTGAAGAGGCTGCTTACCTTTGCAGATGGTCGTCGTGCTAACCAGATATTGAAATACTCGAAGTTGTGCGAGATAATGATAGATGTTGACTGCTATAGTGTTACAGTCATATAATGTCCCATGTCAGCGAAACACGAGCATTATGTATTCTGTCGACGCTGAATTTGGCCTATGTACGTGCAGGCTGGAGTGGCATGAATGCTGTGTTCTCTAAGCACCAAGCACTGGTACCCGAAAGATACAACGTGCCCTTTCCTTTTCGCTACAGCACTTGACAGTTATTCCTTGGCTCCGCTGGCACTCGGAGACAAATGCCCTGACTGATGGATTCGTTCGCCAGTTTTCGCGACACCTGTGCGCTGAAACTAAAGACGAGTCGACGTCGTTCCAGCCACTTGCCAGGAGTGTTACAGCGTCTAGTCTGAGTGTGAATCCTATAATACCGAAGGATGTCGGCACCCACATGTGAAACTGTTCATGGGAGGGCTGTTAAACAGAGTGTGCACAGCAGGAACTGTCGAGGATTGTACTGCTTATAACGTCATACTCATCCTCTGCAGTCGCTGCTCTGTTAACTTGCCTTCATGGCCCTCAAAACTGAAGAGGACATCCTACAAGCTCCGTACCACTGTCGGTCTGCCATGCGAGCTCGAAGAGGTGGAATTATTAATCATAATCGTAATCTCCAAACTTCTAAAGCGCCACTAGAATGCCAAGCGCAGAGCACCAGCTTATTCACGAGCGCTGCGTCTAATCAGAAGGGTTGGTCAAGATCTGGTGTGTCAGCACAGTAGACTCAATAAATCGCTGTCAGCAGAGGGTCTGTATTCTAGTCGGTCAACTGGTTGTAAAGCATCAGTCAGTATCAAAATCAAACATGTCAATAGAAGATTTCTGTTACCTCATTATAATGGTAGCAAACGCAGCTCCGATGGTAGGTCATTCCAGTTGGAGGGGGCCTGCAACCGAGAAAGCTCGGCGCTTTACACGCTCTCTTGCTATACACGTAGCATAGCCTACAGGCTTTAAGGGTCTACCTATTCCTTCTCGGACTTATTGCTTTCTATATATTCTGAGAATATAATTATAGAAGGCAATGATTAGGTTCTTCACCGCGGCTGTACACACACCTTTAGGCCTCTGTTAACGAACAGTGAGCGCTATCTCAAGATAGAAATCGAATTATAACGCCGTAATAAGGTCCCGAACTGGTCAATCATCTGGCTCGGGCGGGATTTGTTTAATATAGCGCCGGTATCACGAAATAGAGTATCCGTCCTAAGATTCTAATTTATACAGTTAATCATCATCATCATCATCGTCGTCATCATCATCATCATCATCATCATCATCATCATCATCATCATCATCATCATCATCATCATCATCATCATCATCATCATCATCATCATCATCATCATCATCATCATCATCATCATCATCATCATCATCATCATCATCATCATCATCATCATCATCATCATCATCATCATCATCATCATCATCATCATCATCATCATCATCATCATCATCATCATCATCATCATCATCATCATCATCATCATCATCATCATCATCATCATCATCATCATCATCATCATCATCATCATCATCATCATCATCATCATCATCATCATCATCATCATCATCATCATCATCATCATCATCATCATCATCATCATCATCATCATCATCATCATCATCATCATCATCATCATCATCATCATCATCATCATCATCATCATCATCATCATCATCATCATCATCATCATCATCATCATCATCATCATCATCATCATCATCATCATCATCATCATCATCATCATCATCATCATCATCATCATCATCATCATCATCATCATCATCATCATCATCATCATCATCATCATCATCATCATCATCATCATCATCATCATCATCATCATCATCATCATCATCATCATCATCATCATCATCATCATCATCATCATCATCATCATCATCATCATCATCATCATCATCATCATCATCATCATCATCATCATCATCATCATCATCATCATCATCATCATCATCATCATCATCATCATCATCATCATCATCATCATCATCATCATCATCATCATCATCATCATCATCATCATCATCATCATCATCATCATCATCATCATCATCATCATCATCATCATCATCATCATCATCATCATCATCATCATCATCATCATCATCATCATCATCATCATCATCATCATCATCATCATCATCATCATCATCATCATCATCATCATCATCATCATCATCATCATCATCATCATCATCATCATCATCATCATCATCATCATCATCATCATCATCATCATCATCATCATCAGTTGTTGATATATTCGTTTATTGCACAAAACATGTTGACACACCGCAAGAAGTTACAGGTTACAAAAAGATAGCCAAGTACTGCGAATGGATGAAAACGGAAGAGTCACTGAGTAAAACTAAGGATTATTGAAACGTTGGTTCCTGACCCCAACCAGTTGGCGGCGATGGGTACGAATAAATGACCCTATTGTCCTCAGTCATTTGTCAAGTCCATTGCTCCCCTTAGTGTTAGTCTGAGTGATGTTATATCCTCATTTTTTATTATCTATCCAGCGTTGTCTGGGTTTGCCTTTGTTTCATTTTCCTTCGAATCTTGCAGTTACTGTAGTGCATTGTGTGGGAACCTTTCAACTGGCATTCTCTCTAGCCTACATGTCGTCGCCTGAGAATTATCCTCGCGCATCTCCATTTTCCAAAATTCCGAGATAATCGAGGTTGAAGTTTGGGACGCATTTTGCGAAAAAATAAGAATTTCAATGCAATAAGGAGGGCATTATCAAATTACAGTTTCCACACAGCTGTCATATTAAAACATCAACATTGCATAAAGACTTTGCATTTAAACAATTAACGATTAGAGCTGTTTTTCAGAAATTTATGAAAATTTTGTATAAAATGGATTCGTTTTAGTCAATGTCCACCAAAACTGATGTAGACCATCGGTATCACCACAGTATAAATAATTATACAGTAGGTCGACTCTCGGCCGCTGCTGCAGTCAGAATGTGTGACTGATTTGAAAGTGAGTTAGCTCCGCCCACTGTCAAACAGCTCACTTTCAAAATGGCATCAACAGAAAACCTAGTCAACAGACAGCGGTGATTTGAAAGTGAGTTAGCTCCGCCCACTGTCAAGCAGCTCACTTTCAAAATGGCGTCACCAGAAAACCTAGTCAACGGGCAGCGGCCGGAGTCGACATACTGTATAATCATTTATACTGTGGTATGACTGAGGTCAAATGATGACATGCAAACATAGGCAGATGTTTCTGATCATGCTAAATTATTGCCAAAGGATCCAGTGTATACTGACCATGAGGAAGGAGTCAGCTGCATAAAAGCATGATTGTTGAATCATGCTTTTACGCAGCTGAAATAAATCAGAAACTCATTGTAGCAAATTCCTTTTTATGCCTTATATGCATTCATACCAATAACCTGCCTCAAATGGTCATCCTGAACCTCTGATTGTTTATGTTCCGAAGTAACCAAATACTACTGGCATTCATGACCCTTCATCCTATTAATCACAATGGGCTGGACTTCATTACAGAGCTGAAGCACTGCCTAATGATTAACTCAAACCCCTGGAGACCCTAAAAACTAGCTACTTCATCCAACATCTAACAATTACCATTCTTTAATGCCGTCGACTTCCGTGGCACTTTTGCTCAAACAGAACTTGATGAGTAGCCATTCTAGATGCGACTTTACTGTCTCTGGACATTATTTAAGAACTCGAGGGATTATATTTACCTCGAGTGTAACAAAACAACAAATAAATAAAATATAGCGACAAAAGTTCTCAGATTAGAGTTTACGTCATATATGAGTCCTGGGTATGATGCCATCATCAAGGCTACACAAGGGTTGACATACCTGAAAAGGTAAAAATGATGGCATTAACATACCTGGATAGGTGAGAACGATGGCATTTAGAATGCAGAACTCTGTGTTGTCGATGTTGACATACTTCAATCGAGAGACGAAATCGAGCATGCAGTTGAGGAGGTCGTGACCCCAGCTGACGTGCGTACACTGGTTGGCAGACAGCATGATCTCTTTGGCAAACCTAATCTTCTCAGGACAATCTCGTGATCTGAACAGAATAACAACCGAAGTCAGATAGCAAATGTCTTGGCTTCGCATGTCTGTATGTATGCAACAGTAAATGTGTATTGTAAGCATGTATGTGAGAAGCAAGTATACATACGGTACATATGCACTGGTATGAATGTTGTATGTGCGTCACCATTTATGTATGTATGTATGCTATGCATGTACTTATGTGTGTTTGTATGTACCGGTAAAGTAACAAAAGATGAATCCATATCCACGACTCATTGCAATTGTAATAATAAAAAAAATTTAATAAAGCACCACTTCAAGATCAAACTAACTGGGGCACTCTCTGCGCTGGCCTATATGATATCAAATGTTATTGCATGGATTCTTTGCATATAACAATTGCCTAAATTAAATACATAAAATAAAAAAACTCAATCAAATAAATAATCAACAATCAATTTAATCAATAAGATAAGAACATTCCCTTGAGCAAACCTAGTGAGGCACAAAGTGTTAGCAACTTCATTTTCTTAGTCTCAGCTTACATGAGGATGTGTGGTTTGTCCTATTCCTTGTTCTCTGATCTTCTAACTGCCAGTGTATGATGAGTATACTCATTACAGCTGAGTTGACTGTGGAGAGAAAGTCGAGCAAAAATCTCAAACCAAGTTATGACCTGGTGGGGATTTGAACTGCTGACATTAAGACTGAAAGTTCAACAATGCTAACCATATTAACATTTTAAGTGCATTCACTTTAACATTTCCTTCCAACACGAGTCTGAGACAAAATATTTGAACACTTCTAATCTTGTAAGCAGTTCATAATTTTATACTTGTAACAAGCACATTTCTTTCAACATTTCCCTTCAACGAGATAAGGTAAAAGCGCATTCATTTTAATTAACACATAAATCAACTACCTGAATGCCAGTCTCAGCAAGTTGAGTTCCATGAAGGAGCACTTGAGGAGTGCCATTTGATCATCCAGCATCAAGTCATCAAACCCTAGAAATGAAAGCAAAACATCAGAAGTGCATGGCCAGGTAAAGTTCAGTACAGGTTAAGCTAGGATCAGATTAAGTCATTTAAAAGTAATATAAGCTCATTCTTCACTCACTCAGGGTATTCGAATGACAGTGGAGATTTGAACTGCCGACTGTATGACTGCATGCTAACCATGAGACTACTGTGCATCCCATATTGATAAATACCTATTGCTCTTGTGATAAAACCAAGTCAAGGTAATTTTCATCAGTGATAAAATTGTCGGCTCTATTTAGTTCTGTGATGTCGTTTAGGTCAAGACTGAAATCTCATCCATTTCGAATAGCTTAGCCTGTAACCCACTGTCTTCTGGATTCAGAGGTCTTACGGATCTCGACTGTGTGGTGCTGTCTAATAGACCATTATTTTAGATTTCTAATTGCACAAGCATTGATCAATGCCTTCATCCACAGTTGTCTTCATCAGACAATGCCAAGAGGATTTAAGTAAAACAGCAAATGTGATAATGGTGCTATAGAAGTTTCTGGATTGGTTTCACCTTACCTGGCACCTTTTTCGCCCAGTCGATGATGAAGCGAAGTTCCATGTAGCCAAAATGCATGAAGTCGTTCAAATCTAGGCTATCAGGCGTACTGTTCAACATAAGCTCTACAAAACAGAACCTTCAAATTGAGTCTCTGCTGAAACATTGCAACGCACATCACTACAGTATATGCAGTATTGATGAAAGGTCACATGAAGTCAAAACCAAGAAGAAGAGAAGAGGAGTCCCTTAAGCTAGCCTGAGGCAGCCATGAGTATGTAGTTAAATCGAGTTCCTTTTCTTAGCCTCGGCATAAAAAGATGGGTGGCCAATCCTCTCCTTTGCCGTCTCATCTTCCCACAGTGCCATGGTCAGTGTGCTCATTATAGCTGAGTTGGCTAAGGGTGCTGGTGGAGTAGAAATCTCAAAGCAAATTTCTGTCTATGGTCTGCACAACAGAATCGTTGAATAGAATTTCGAAATCTATGGAGTTCTATATCCGGATTGACAGTTTGTTAACTGCTACCCTCGATGGACCTCCAGTTTCATTTTACGTGGCTGCAATTGCCCACTGAATGGAACTCCACAGTTTCATTCTACATGTCTACAATCACTGACCTGTTGTAATATTTCTCACTTAACTTCTTATTCTTCATTTAGTATAACAACACATATGCTAGCAAGCAGTGCTTTGTGCGTGAGACAATGATAGAAATACCTTTGATCGTTGGTACCGTGTCAGGCCTTGCTTCTACAAGCCGCAAAATCAGGTCCTCAAAAGCGGCTGATGGACTGAGGGTAACAGTGGTTTCCGCCTCTTCCGTTCTCGGTCGTTTCAATCGGTGCTTGCCCCCTGGGGTTCGATCCTCTCTTACAGCTGCAAAACAGACAAGAACGTCCTTCTAGAATAACTACAGCAAATATTATACATGTGGTAATAAAGCAAAGAAACTGTTTTCCATATACAGACTTTCTGGTTTACTTAAATCCTCTTGGTCTTGTCTCATGAGGACAACTGTTGATGAAAGCATTCAATTATTATCATTATTATATCAAGTGCTATTATTATAATTATTTTTAAATCACTATTATTATCCTAAAATCAGAGTTCTAGTTCCCCAATGTGCTCAGGCATGCAACAGTGTTGAACCGTTGGATTACTACTATTATTATTATTACTATAATTATTATTATTACTATTATTATTATTATTATTATTATTATCATTAATAACAATAATTAGTAACATCTACAGTTTGGATGTCTAATGCACAAGGCATCAACCAATGGCCACCAAAAACCAAGTCGTAATCAGGATCAACATTCACAAGATCAGTCTGTTGAGACAAAGAGACAGAGTCAGTGGTTGATAAGCAATCCAAAACAGGTTAAGTTTTAAATATGCCCTTAATCATCTCACTGCAGATGGTATAAATTCCAATTCCGATCTCGTCACTGACAACTTAAACATGTCATTTTCTACTTCATCGGGCTCAGAACAAGTCACTCGTTGGGAGACTGGGCCTGGATTCCCTGCAGTTGAAGGCCCATAGTTATGCAAATGTTACCAAACCGAATCTTAACCTACCTCACATTACCTTTTGTTCCTAAACAAGAAGGTAATGTAAAACATTTTTCATCAGACCTGTTTAGAAGTCTATGATAGCTATGTTATACATCAGTGTGAGGTCCTTAAAACTTGACAGACAGTGTTCTGATACAAACACACATATACATATAATAGAGCACAGGCCAATGTGTATTTTACAACCATAGTGAATATCAACACACACAGCTACCTTCTTTCTTCATGCCGACGTCGATACACTTCTTGAAGCGACATGCCTGGCAGTTGTTGCGGGTCGTTTTGTTAATGAAACACGTTCCAGAATCCTTGCATGTGTAGATCATATTCTTCTGGACCGTGCGCTTGAAGAAACCCTTGCATCCCTCGCAGCTGTAGATGGAGTAGTGGAATCCAGAGCCTTTGTCACCACAGACCAGGCAGCTGGATGTCTCGACTACCTGCGTTTCGCGCTCTCCATCCATGTACTCAATTACCTGAAGTGGAAAATACAGGTAACTAATGAAACATATTTAAAACAATATCTTTCCAGGTCCTCAATTACCTGCAACATAAAGTTCAGGTAACCAATAAAAGATAATGTGTTCAATATGACACATTTAAACTTCTCCCTCCAAATGCTCAATTACCTATAAATATAAAGTTCAGGTAACTGATAAAAGATAATGTGTTCAATATGACACAATTAAACCTCTCCATCCAAGTACTCAATTACCTGCAGCATAAGGTGCACGTAACTAATAAAATGTAAAGAAATATGATACACCAACAATTCTCCATCGACCTAATGTCCTAATCATCTGCAGAAGAAACTGCATGCAACCAACAAAAGTTAATTATACAACACAGCAATTTTTTAACAAATACTAAGCAGTCAAGTTTCTACAGCTGAACCATATTTACAACATGTTTGCTGTTTTCTGTAATTGAGGTGTCAGTAAAGGTCTTCATTTAAAACTTTCCCTTCCAGCAACTACAACAGAAAAGTCAGTGACGTAATTGAAACTTCGGGCCCCATTCCGATTACTTAACTGGACCCTTGAGAGCCTGTTCCTAGTTTACCAGGCTCTGAATCAGTCCTTCTTTCCCATCTGAGGAGTTCCTCTGCATCCTCTCTCAGGTCTCTCCAGCAACCAGATTCACATAACGATTTGACATCTCTGGACAACCCAGCTGACTTGACACAGCGCTCACTACAAAGGTATTGGCTGCAGTACGTCAGTGGACAGTAATTCTATCTAGAAACATCCTCATCATCAAATATTCATCAAATATTCGTTTAATATAAATTCAGGATGACAATACCGCAAACTGAAACAGATAATCATATGATAGAGTTCGGTTAGTTCTAGGTCGACAAGCCATGGGGTCAAACAGTCAAGCCCGCCCAGGTGTTATTCAATATTGTCAATAAATGTTTTCACCATCACCCTATTTATAAGCAATATGGCTATCACAGATTGTGAGCAAAAATGGAGCACTATGTGCCATGGAAAGGTCTATTGCAAGCAAGTAACAGTCCACAATGACAACAGTCTGGAAAATATTGTTCCAGTAGCTGATCAGACCAACACAACTCTAAGCATTATATTACAATTTACATCCTTCTGGGAACTTATATCGTATCTGATAGCTATAGCTGAAGTGGTCATTCCAATCTGGCAAACTTAGAAGGCTGCATTTTCATGCATCCTGATGTTGCGCACCAGAACAACTTTGTTTATAGCAATTGTGACAGCAAGGGGCTTTTCTCAAGAATTTCCCAGTATAACCACTTTTCTTCTGACTCTCAAAAATCACTCAATCTATTCTACACTGCCAGGAAGTAATTTCAATTGACACCAAATGTGCATGCCACAGAAATTAGCAGCAGAATACAGAGTTATTAAATATTAATATATCCACAGCTGAACTTCAATTGTTATTGTCACAGTTACTAATCACACAACAGATGATAAAAATAATCCAGTTGGTGCAATACTGTTAGTACACAAACTATTTAGTCCCTTCAAAGGCTCCCTTGCTAAAAGCAAGCGGGTATGATAAATGTAGGCAACAGCGCTATGCAATCAAGAGCCCTGAAATCGCAGCATGGCTACAAAGTCTGCATTCAAAGCCCTAGTTTTTCTTTCAAAACAAAGCTTTCTGTGTTCCTGAGGTGGCACATATTTCGAATTAACATTAATATTTATTTTCTGGCCGCGTTCCACCGTTTTTGTCCAACCTTCTGTCTTCATTGTGGCTGGTTTTAATTAAACACATTTCACGTTCCCTAATTTTGATCCCTGATGTTGAGACCCGGTTAGCTCTCCTCTGGCTTCCTGTCTGTCCAATTTAAAACGAATTCGATCGATAAGTTCCCTGTATAAAGCGACTGGGTCTGTAGGAAATAAATAACTGATTGATTGATTGATGGTAAATGTGCATTTTAGTGTATTTGATTTGATTTGATTGTGGAGGTAGAGTTGTATTTTAGCTTATTTAATTATTTCAATGATTTTCATGATCACTGTAATGAATCGAGCTTCTACGTAAGCAAGATTCTTTTCATCAATCCTATTTAACCTAAATTATCTTCATCAATCCTACTTCTATTTAGCAAGAATTATTTTCATCAGTCCAACTTGTATTTGACCAAAGCTGACTCACCATGCAATGGCAAGTTAATTACGATGCTAAACTACACGCTTTTTAATCAATCCAGCTTCTATTTTAGCAAATAACTAGTTTCATCAATCCAAATTCCATTTCGGCAAACAATTAGTTTTATCGATCCAGCTTCTATTTACGCAGACACATAAGAGAAATAATAAAATACGCTAAAATGCTCGGCCGGCAGCATCATGAATTAAATACGCTAAAATACACGTTTACCGATTGATAGGGCAAACTTATAGTATCGTGGGCTGAATGATTATACAGTATCTTTGGGCATGCTGCGCGAACGCCGGACGGTACCAGGTTTTCTAATGACGACACTAACCCTAACCCTGACCCTAACCGACACTCACGACGCCAGTAAACTATATCCTTCAACCCCCGATTCTTTACGCTTGCCATTGATTATTTGATTGATTGATTTGATTGATTGATTGAAGTTCCCTGCCATAGAGCGACTGTGTCTCTGTAGGAAGGACGTCTTCCCAGTGTATGGGGTTATGAAGGCCATCGAAGGGTCCTCCAAAGGTGAATCTTCGGAATCCGCGTCTCCCTTAATTAAGCCGTCGTCGTCAATCATCTCTGCATCGCTCGTCCTAATTATCTGTAATTTCTACTCTTTATTAATTCGCAGCAAATTTTATCTATTAAACAAAAATAATAAGAAAAGATATCGAACCTTGTATACGCCAAACTCCGACGAAGACATAATTAGAGATGTTACACCGATCAGTTACGTCATTATAGCGGTCGTTGGTTCCAACGACCTCTTAACGTAATAGCGCCACCTAGCAATGAGTTAATCAAGAAAGGTAACTGTTACGGTAACTGTAACAGTGTAACACGTTTACTACAGCGAGCATATGGCCTCGACTTTGCTCATTTTGCAATGAATGTATTGGTAAGTTCCTTCAACATCGCTGCCAGTTTGAATGTTTGCTACTGAAGTTAACCCTAGGGCTACCAAGCTTTTTGTAACACTGGCTACCAAGGGGGGTGGTTACCACCCCCCTGGATTTCGTGTTTGGTTTTGCATATCATAACTTGTAATATACCATTTGATTCAGCATTCATTTCTGCATAGAATGGTATATTTAGTTGTACACAGTGCTTAAAGTGTAAAAAAAGAAGTGCCTGGACGCCCCTTACCTTTCCCTCCCTCCTCCCACCAATACCATTTTCCCAACCCCTCTTCCCATCTTTCCCTCCTTACTCCCATCCCCTTCCCCAGTCCCTCTCCTCAACCCCTCTCTCTCCAATCAGAGGTGCAACTATAAAATTTTTCCTGAGGTGCTCATATTGCAAGCGCCGAAGGCACGAAGCCGTGAGTGCTGAGTTCCCATGCCTGTAGGTCTAATGACTGAGGGAGCGTCGTGCGTAGAAGCCAACGCATTTTGTAGCAACTGTTATCAAATGGAACACGTGCAACTGCGGATTTATTTTATTATAATTTTGCAATTGAAATTCATTACATTTCAACGTTAGGGCCTACATTTAACCTTTGAGTACATACGTTTGATTGGACATGGGGCTATCATTAAGACACCAGTGCTCATTATGGGCACCACAGGGCTCTTTATATTTTCAGTATTTAGGAAGTAAATTTTAAGTTTTTGGTAATTGTCAAAGGTTATCTCTAGAGTTAATTTGGTGTTGTGAGAGTTGTTATAGCTTTAGCTATAGTTAGAATATTAGTTCTATGTTTAACATAAGAATAGATAAGAAGTTTGTGTAATATGAAAAGGTCATTGAATAGAAAATTTGTAGCAAATTCTACTTATTGGGGGTCTGTTGTAACGATTCTCTTTGTATTAATACAAACATTCCCATCTATTCATATGTATAGGCTTTTATAGGTACAGGAGAAGATTGTATCATTAATGATTAATTATAGCATTCAATGTGTTAAACTTTAATTAATTGACCAGCGTGGGTTTACTGGCGCAGTTCAGAGGTTTATTGTAATTAGTGGTCTTTATCATCCGAACGTCATGGATACATTGCTACGATTAAGCCATGCCATTTTTTTGAACAAATTCAAACGATGTCACGGTTGACTAACAGACATTGACCGCGCATGCGTATTAGAAGAATGGTGTAGTGTGAAAAGAACCGTTAAGTGATCCTCTTCGTCCGAGACTGGAGGAGAATGTTCGTTGTGTTACTTTTCTAATTGCGATGTTGAAGCATTAGAGCGTTAGAAAGTTCTTTTTATCGTGAGTCAAAAAGTTTACGATAAGAACTATACTCACGGAGTATACCGCGAATGCTACGAAATTAGATTCTGCCAAAGGAATCGAACGGAGTTAAACGCGTGTCGATTTCTGTAGAGATTTAAATCTACGTACGTGGTTAAGTTCATTGGAACTTCATTGAACTAGACGGTTGGATTATCGGTAATAGTGAAGTGGATATTAAAGCGAAGAGATTCATATAAGTCATCCATATTCTTATTCATTGAAAGAAAAAGTGATACAACATCAATTCTACAATCTACAGAAGAAACTCAATCACCGATTCAACGAAAGCCAAGGTCACCGTCATCGTTGTTCTACAGTGAAGATTACGCAAGTAGGCTACGAAGTGAAGACCGTTGGGGTTGCACAGAAGTGACTGTCTAACCATCTACGTGGTAGGCATTTAGTTTCCCTTAAGGCTTAGTACCATGTAGACTGCCGCGCTGGTTAAGTCAGATTATTTTAAAGTATTAAAACAAACTTAATAAATTACCGTAGACTAAAAAACGAGACCATATTTAAATGTATTTCAGTAGTTTGATATTTTCATGTTAATTATTATTCAAAACTTGAAATGTGTTGGATCGATTTCATTGGCTGAACTAGATAATCTGACATACATTCAACCAATTACAATGGATATAAATATTAACGGTAGCACGTGCTCAAGATCAGGTATAACCGAAAGTAGACGAATACCTATTATTAGGGCACCGTTACACTGTCAAATCCGCTAAATGAACGATTCACAGTAGACTAGTTTGTTCAAAACCGGCGCTTCTCGTGCAATCATTCGTCAATCGGATACCAACATGGCCGCCAGCCAAAACAACGGATTGGTACTAACAGATAAAAACTTTTTGTCGTTTTGACAGAAGCCGTTGCGCCTATACCAGAATGGGGCACGCGCCCGCATTCGCAGTTCTCTCATAAGTTGTTCATCTTACTCCCTGTTAAAATCTACGGGACAGACCGACCAATCAAAGGCGACGTCTCAAACCGACCAATCACAGGCGCCGTCTCATACCGACCAATAAGAGGCGACTCTCATACGGACCAATCAAAGGCGACGCCCCATACCGACCAATCACAGGCGTCGTCTCATACCGACCAATCACGGGCGCCGTCTCATACCGGCCAATCACCAATCACAGTCGACGGCGCCGTCTCATACCGACCAATCAGAGGCGACTCTCATACGGACCAATCACAGGCGCCGTCTCAAACAGACCAATGAGAGATGACGTCTCATAAAGACCAATCACAAGCGACGTCTCATACCAACCAATCACAGGCGACTCTCATACGGACCAATCACAGGCGCCGTCTCATACCGACCAATCACAGGCGTCGTCTCATACGGACCAATGAGAGGCGACGTCTCATACGGACCAATAACAAGCGACGTCTCATACCGACCAATCACAGGCGCCGTCTCATACAGACGTCTCAAACGCCGTCTCATACTGACCAATACGGACCAATCACCAATCACAGTCGATGGCGCCGTCTCATACCGACCAATCAGAGGCGGCTCTCATACGGACCAATCACAGGCGCCGTCTCAAACGGACCAATCACAAGCGACGTATCATACCGACCAATCACAGGCGCCGTCTCAAACGGACCAATCACAGGCGCCGTCTCAAACAGACCAATGAGAGATGACGTCTCATAAAGACCAATCACAAGCGACGTCTCATACCAACCAATCACAGGCGACTCTCATGCGGACCAATCACAGGCGCCGTCTCATACCGACCAATCACAGGCGTCGTCTCATACTGACCAATGACAGGCGCCGTCTGAGACGGACCAATGACAGGCGCCGTCTCAAACGGACCAATGAGAGGCGACGACTCATACCGACCAATCACAGGCGTCGTCTCATACCGACCAATCACAGGCGCCATCTCATACCGACCAATCACAGGCGCCGTCTCGTACGCACCAATCACAGGCGCCGTCTCAAACAGACCAATGAGAGATGACGTCTCATAAAGACCAATCACAAGCGACGTCTCATACCGACCAATCACAGACGCCGTCTCATACCGACCAATGAGAGGCGACGTCTCATACGGACCAATCACAAGCGCCGTCTCATACCAACCAATCACAGGCGACGCTCACACGGACCAATCACAGGCGCCCTCTCAAACGGACCAATCACAAGCGACGTCTCATACCGACCAATCAGAGGCGCCGTCGCAAACGGACCAATCACAGGCGCCGTCTCATACGGACCGATCACAGGCGCCGTCAGATACCAACCAATAACAGGTGACTCTCATACGGACCAATCACAGCGCCGTCTCATACGAACCAATCACAAGCGACGTCTCATACAGGCGCCGTCTCAAACGGACCAATCACAGGCGCCGTCTCAAACGGACCAATGAGAGACGACGTCTCATACCGACCAATCACAAGCGACGTCTCATACCAACCAATCACAGGCGACGCTCACACGGACCAATCACAGGCGCCGTCTCAACGGACCAATCACAAGCGACGTCTCATACCGACCAATCACAGGCGTCGTCTCAAACGGACCAATGAGAGGCGACGTCTCATACGGACCAATCACATGCGCCGTCTCATACCGACGTCTAAAACGGACCAATGAGAGACGACGTCTCAAACCGACCAATCATACGCGATGTCTTTTACCGACCATTCACAGGTGCCTTCTCATACCGACCAATGAGAGGCGACGTCTCATACGGACCAATCACAAGCGACGTCTAATACCAACCAATCACAGGCGACGCTCACACGGACCAATCACAGGCGCCGTCTCAACGGACCAATCACAAGCGACGTCTGATACCGACCAATCACAGACGTCGTCTCATACGGACCAATCACAGGCGCCGTCTCATACCGACCAATCACAGGCGCCGTCTCAAACGGAACAATGAGAGACGACGTCTCATACCGACCAATCACAGGCGCCGTCTCAAACGGACCAATCACAGGCGCCGTCTCATACGGACCAATCACAGGCGCCGTCTCAAACGGACCAATAACAGGCGCCGTCTCATACGGACCAATCACAAGCGACGTCTCATACCGACCAATCACAGGCGCCGTCTCAAACGGACCAATCACAGGCGCCGTCTCATACGGACCAATCACAGGCGCCGTCTCATACGGACCAATCACAGGCGCCGTCTCATACCAACAGGCGACTCTCATACGGACCAATCACAGCGCCGTCTCATACGGACCAATGAGAGGCGACGTCTCATACCGACCAATCACAAGCGACGTCTCATACCGACCAATCACAGGCGCCGTCTCATACCGGCCAATCACCAATCACAGTCGACGGCGCCTCTCATACCGACCAATCAGAGGCGACTCTCATACGGACCAATCACAGGCGCCGTCTCAAACGGACCAATGAGAGACGACGTCTCATACCGACCAATCACAAGCGATGTCTCATACCGACCAATCACAGGCGCCGTCTCATACGGACCAATCACAGGCGCCGTCTCTTACCAACAGGCGACTCTCATACGAACCAATCACAGCGCCGTCTCATACGGACCAATCACAAGCGACGTCTCATACAGGCGCCGTCTCAAACGAACCAATCACAGGCGCCGTCTCAAACGGACCAATGAGACGACGTCTCATACCGACCAATCACAAGCGACGTCTCATACCGACCAATCACAGGCGCCGTCTCATACCGACCAATCAGAGGCGACTCTCATACGGACCAATCACAGGCGCCGTCTCAAATGGACCAATGAGAGACGACGTCTCATGCCGACCAATCACAAGCGATGTCTCATACGGACCAATCAGAGGCGACTCTCATACGGACCAATCAAAGGCGACGTCTCATACCGAAAAATCACAGGCGTCGTCTCATACCGACCAATCACAGGCGCCGTCTCATAACGACCAATGAGAGGCGACTCTCATACCGACCAATCACGGGCGCCGTCTCATACCGACCAATCACAGGCGACTCTCATACGGACCAATCAAAGGCGACGTCTCATTCCGACCAATCACAGGCGCCATCTCATACCGACCAATCACAGGCGCTCATACCGAACAATCGAGTTGTCAGCATAATAATATGATATATATGCAGAAATGCATGACAAAAGTGACCATAAAAGGCTTTGATTTAGACCTTTGACATTGTGTCATTGTCGCTGGAAATATTTATTTTGTGAATGGGAAGTCGAGAGAAATTCTCCGAATTGATCCAAATCGGGACCTTATGAAATGGTCAACTGAAAAGGACTGGGGTCGTCTCTCTGTCTCAGCGGAATCAACAATAGTTGCAACATGTTATTTAAAGAGTGCATTAAAAGAGTATTCGCTACAAGGAACTCTACTTCGCAAAATTAAACTGTGCTCAACTATGGTTGAGCACAGTTGCCGATCGATGCTGCAACCTTAATTGTTAGCAGATATTCTCAGTAGGCCAAGGCTTTGCAATCCTGTGGCAGACATAGTTTCATCAGGTGACTTCTTGTGAGACGATAAGCCTTGAAAATTCTCCTTCTGCAGAACAAGCTGTAACTGGTAGGGAAATGGCATCATCATGCAGAGCTGGCGGAATTTTGTATAACGAAACAATTCACTTAATTCTAATCTACAATTTTCAGAGGATCGATCAGAACGCAACCCTGTAGGCTAGGGGCCTAACTGTGAAACTTTATCTCGTCTGTTATTTCTCAACTCCTATTAAGCCATTACTTCCTTCTGTTCTATTTTTATTGCCTTTGTTTTTCTGTGTACACCTACAGCGTTTTATCTGTTGTTAAATCAATATACGAATATAATATATAGACTTCATGATCATATTATGATCATGAAGTCTAGTTGTCTCTCAACAGTTTCTGGGTCTTGCTGGTGAAGTACGCCAAACTGGGACCGTGGGGTTTTATAAGTCTATGTGAAATCGTATCGTATTGCATCAATGCGTTGTATTGAAGTCATTTAACTTGATAAGTTGATTCAGTTATGAAACAGTCAAGAAAAGACTCACAGTGGATGTGAGTCATAGACATCCATTACACACATACATACTTAAGTAAGGAATGAGTTGGAGAAATTATTTACACTTGCACGGTAGGGGCCGTCCATAAATGACGTCACGCAATTTTGGCCGATTTTAACCCCCCTCCCTCCTCGTCACACTTAGTCACAAAAAGTAACACCCCCTCTGAAAATGACGTCACAAAGCTCTGACCCCCTAAAATCAAATTTCCATGGCGAAGAAAAATGCTCCTTCATGGAACAAATAGGGAAAGCATGAATATTTTAACATCTAACGGTGACCAAATATTGAAATAATTATAAAATTATTAATAATGGTGCCCGTATACATTAAAATAATAAAAAATAATGAAAATTTAATCCTCAAAATTAGTGCTGTTATTAATAAAATTAAATTGTTGTTAATTGTTAAATTTAATAACATAGACCTGGTGTGACGTCACACTTCTCAGACCACCCTCCCCCTAGGTGCGTGACGTCATTTATGGACGGCCCCGTAGAACAAATTAAGAAATCAAAATGACAATACGAAATTTGATTGGAATCTTAAAAATGCAATGCTGCTGATAATAACGCAGAGGAATTAGGCTACACCGTTGCATGGACGCTGCATGGACGGCGTCCAGGCTGTGCTGGCCTAATAAGTGGCAGGACGGCGTCCAGCCTTGAAAATAAGTGCCTGGACGCCGTCCATGACCGTCCATTCACACTTTAAGCCCTGGTTGTACATTATGTGAATGCACCTCGAAATTACATCACTTTTAACAACGGAACCCATTAATTAGCAATATTGTATATTAATGCGTACATTTTGTACTTTTTGGATAAACAAATATAAGATTATGTGTGTTTTGAAACTAATCTATGTATAAAAGATACACACAATCATCCCTACACATGTTTATATAGTATAAATGTACATCCATACATAAATATCCATACATATAATCATATATATCGGTTTACGTTGTAATGCTGTATTCAGCCATTTTCACACAGATTACGCGTATTATTATTTATTTTGATCACTTCCGGTATTCAAAAGACAAAGATGTAGGTATGCAAATGAAGCCCTTCATTCCCTCTAAAGATTGGTATCTTTGTTTCTCTTCCAGAAAGACAAATGAATACGCTACAGACAAAAAACTAAGGGGGGAGTGCTTCCATTCAGCCATTTTTCACACTTCCGGTTGTCTCAGGTCAACTCAATGACCATAGAAAGGTAGCCCTACATTCCCTCTATAGAATGGTATAATTTGTGTCTCTTAATATTAAATTATGGATAAGATATAGTCGAAAATCTAGGGGGTATCCACCCCTCTGGTACCTCGGGTATATTGGGTATAACTTTTGAACGGTGTGAGATATCATCTCACATTTTACCTCAAAACGTGTGTAAATGAACCCCCTACAGCTACCTAAAAGGTCAAATTTTTATTCCATACGGAAAAAGTTTGTGATGAAAAAAACCTAGGGGGTGGCAACCACCCCCCTGGTAGCCCGAGGGTTAAGGTCCCGTGTGCTCACCGTGCTACTAGCCTGAGATTCAACCCTCTGAAATACCACATTAGGTATGCCAACCGGCTTTTTATGACGTGCGCTTAACCAATGTGCCTAACTAGGCTATGGTATTGAATGCCATCGCACGTACAAATTCACCAGTCTCTTGATAGTTATGGCACATAAAATTTTTACAATCCATAAAACGTACATGTATGCACGTTAGAGGCTAATTTAACAGTCTTCCGCCTCTAAAGACCATATTGTTTTTCCATTGCTAACATTATGTTACATGTGTTACAACCTATTGTCATAAGTTGTAACACATGTAACATCTATGCAACAAAGTTTTAACTTTAATATTATTATATTTACTCATTGTCAATGCATTAGCTGTTTTAGATTAAATTCAGTAATTAATTTTTAACCTTAATTTTAATTCTGCCGCTCTCTGGAATATGCCAGGTGCGCAATAGTCTAGTGGTTAGAGTGCTGGATTGTCAACCGAAAGGTTGAGGGTTCAAATCCCTGCCAATGCAGAAATTTGTTTAGACATTTCAGCTCCAATTGCACCCCCTAGCTAACTTAGCTATAATGAATAAACTGAGAGTACAATGTCACTCAGCTATAATGAGTATGCTGCCTGAAAGTACAATGTCACTCAGCTATAATGAGTAAACTTAAAGTACAACTGAAAGTCGGTGTGACGATTAGATGGCGAGGGAGAGGACTGATCATCTGCCCTCATACATTTATGTCGAGACTAAAGTGAAGATGCTAAGGTTACGATACATAGGTTCATAATTATGTAAACAACCCTGGACATGTACCTCATTGATTGTTCCCACCCCAAAAAAGCAAAAACCTATGGACTCCGTACTCGGGTCTCACTAGAGTACTCTCACACCACTAGACAATAACATGAGAAACAATTTTATTGGGAGAATGTTGTATTCATACTGATCCGGTATTTTGTATTACTAGATGTTTGTACACCGGGAGTGCGAATGATCTTCTGCAACCGGTTCAACAAAGAATATACTCACTTACTTAAATGGGAAAATTGTCATATGGGCTTAATGTGACCGATATACACATTCGTAATTTACTTTAAAAACAATCTCCTGCCCTTAGAGTTTGCCTTCATCTGAAGTCCAAGTTAGCCAACAAAATAATGCAAAACAGTCCAGAAATATTTTTGTAGACACACGTACAGCAGTAACAAATACACAATAACCAAATTACACCCCTTTCCATTCTCTACTAGTTAATAGTTTTATATATATATATACATATATATATATATATATATATATATATATATATTTATGTACATACAGGGTGCGGCAAAATAAAGTAATCCTCTGCAGTGTTTGGTTGATATCTCAAGAACGAAGTTGGATTTTTATAAGAAAATTTACACGGCCATTGGTCATTCATATCTACGTACAATTGCCAAATTACATTATATTATCACAACAATTGACTAAGTTATGCTATTTGAACAGAGACAAGCCCACGCTTTATAACGTGCAAATTTTACGGTTGCGTTATTGGTTGTACTGTAGCATTTATTATGAAAACAAAAAACAGGGCACCAGCTTAAAAGCAACGTCATCACAGTGACGTAAATTCATCTGGCAGAGGAACTTGTAAATAAAGAACTCATATTTAGCTAATATTGTTGTTAAAAACGAGTGTTTTGAACTCAGTAAAAATGGGAAAGGTGTCGCATGAGGACAAAATGCGAATGCAGACGCTACGTGAACAGGGATACGGAGCAAAAGCAATAATTCGTTCGTACCCGTACAAACAATGGAAATTAAGTACCGTTCAGAAAATTTGTCGCCGCATTGATACTACTGGATCTGCGACCGAACGCAAGGCTGGCTGTGGTCGACCAAAATCCGTCCGCACGGCGCCGAACATTGACCGTGTTGAAGAACTGATTTGCTCACAAGAAGGCGAGAGAGAGACGCATCACAGCACTCGCCAGATTGCTGCAGAGCTAAACATCAGCGAAAGGTCTGTCAGGCGCATAGCAAGAAAAGACCTGCATCTGACTTCCTTTCGTCGTGTACCGGCGCAGATCATCACAGACGCTATGCGACAGAAAAGACTGGAACGCGCCACTGCCCTGCTACGTCGGTTCAAAGTTCGTGATACCACACGCGTGTTCTTCACGGATGAGAAAAACTTCTACCTCAACCCACCTGTCAGCAACCAGAACAACCGCGTGTGGTCAAGAGGAAAGAAGGTCGATGTCAGGCCAAGTCGCTTGCTGGCAGTGTTATTTCTATTAACTGTAACTGTAACTGAAATAGCAAAATAACTGAAAAATGTCTTGCAGTTAACTGTAACTGTAACTGAAACTGAAAAATACTGAATAACTGAAACTGTAATAGTAACTGAAAAACGAAAACTGTATAACTGAAAAATAACAAAAGTTAACTGAAAAATAAAACATGAGTGTTTTTCGTACTTACTTTTTGTATGGTAATCCTACTTTAGTCTACGGTCAGTTTTCTACACTCATTTCACTTCTGGTTTCTTTTCAGTTTTCTATGCTAGTTTAACTTCTGGTTCCTTTTCAGTTCTCTATGCTAGTTCACTTCGGGTTCCTTTTCAGTGTTCTATGTTCGTTTCACTTCCGGTTCCTTTTCCCTTCGTTGTGTTGTCGTTTGCGCTAAACCGTAAATTCGTTAAGCAATCCACGACTACGAGAATAATGTTTAAGCCAAGTAGTGGTCGAAAAGTAGAAAGTGGCGTGTGAGAACATTTTGTTTACGAAGCCCCAGACGACAAAATTCGATGTTGTGTTCACACCATTGCTGGCAAGGACGTTGAAAACCACGAGTGTGGCACGCTAATTGTCGGAACAGAGCAAGTGTTAATATGGAACGTCGTGTTTTACTTAAAGTAGTAAACCGACAATACGTTAAATCGCATTGATTTGCTGCGTAAATATTTATGGTAACTGTTCAGAATACTTGTGGTCAGTGTGTCATTAGTCATGACTTCTGAAAAAAATAACTGATGCTATAAGGGGCCGTCCATAAAGTACGTCACGCTATTTTTGACCATTTTTACCCCCCTCTCCCCTGTCACAAACTGTCACAAAACTCGGACCCCCCCTAAAGTACGTCACACTTTCGAACATAGAAATAATAATACTTCCGAAAGCAAGGCTAATACATAAACAAGGCTTCGCAACAGCATTATTACTAGCGCTCCTAGCGAGAGGAATCGTGAAAAACACATTCAGGAGATATGCATTTCATGCTATTTTGACATAAAACTAATTAAAATGTTTCAGAAAATTTTTGAAAATTATTTTTAAAGCTATGAAATTCTACTAAAAAATAAAAATAAATTATAAATAAAATAAAAATAATAAATGTGTGACGTCACACATGGCCTGACCCCTCCCCTGTCACAAACTGTCACACTTTCTTAAACCCCCCCTCCCCTGGAGCGTGACGTACTTTATGGACAGCCCCTAACTGAAGAATAAAGAGAAATAACTTAAACTGTAGGCCTAACTGAAAAATTAAAAAAAATAACTGAAGCTGAAAAATCTGATTTCAGTTAACTGTAACTATAACTTTAACTGAAAAATCATAAATTAGATAACTATAACTGTGATTTCACTTTGGGGTGAAATGGGGTGGTAAGCGTCTCTAAAAGCCTCTGCCACCCAAATGTCCACCACGCCACCTTCACGTGGTACCCCTGTTGGAAACAAAGTGCGTGGTGGACGACCGAGCCCTCGCCGGTATATGCGAGCCCAGAGACAAGGAGTCGGAAGGACGGACGATGAAGGACATCGACGCTCGGAGATGGTGTCTCGCTAAAAACACCGAGAGGAAGGCAACGGGAAACCACCTCTCTAATTTCCCAAGAAACACTTGCAATGACGAGGTGCTACAGGTTGTTGATGGGGAGCGATCGCTGGTGGCAGCAGTGGGGGAGGGACGGAGGAGCTGGGTGGGGCACGTGTTGGGGACTCCCTTCTGGGGGTCATGGAGGGGAGAGTGTGAGGGGAAGGGGGGAGGACCGGGGAGGGTGATGCTGGGGTGGATGGCCGACGGATGCAGCGAGTTGGGGGAGGGGCACAGCACGGAGGGGAGTGGCGTCATTGGAGGCTGGAACCTGCCGAAGGGCAGAGAACTTAAAGAAGAACAGCGTGTGTAACTTTAACTGAAAAACCATGTGAAATAACACTGCTTGCTGGTCCAGAGGGAAAAGTTTGCAAAACACATTATGGTGTCTGCTGGGGTCTGCTTTGGGGTAAAGGTCGGCTCCACTTCATCGACGAGAAAGCGAAAGTTAACGCTCAGTATTACCTTCGTCGACTGCTTCCGCAGCTCATTGAGGACTGCAACCAGTTGATGCCAGTCGGGTTCATTTTCCAGCAGGACGGCGCTCCAGCGCACACGGCACGTGTCACGCAGGAGTGGCTGCACGCAAACTGTCCTGAGATCATTGAGAAGGACCAGTGGCCACCAAATTCCCCAGATCTCAACCCCTTGACTATCACGTGTGGGGAGCCATGCTGGAAAGGTATCACAAACTCCAGCCGAAGCCAAAGTGCGCCCCCTGGAGTTGCGCATATTTGCAGAGAATTTTTGATTATTTGGTTTGGACGGTCTTGGACCTATAGACTGTCTTTGTTTAGGCGGATGTTTGAAAATTTAACGTATAGAGTTCTCTCTTGGTAATATGGAAATTCATATTGTCACCCGAGACGGCGAAATGCATTCAGTCGTATCGCGGCTAATTTGTATTGTTATCTTTTCTGTTGATTTTAGCCGATCCCTGCCAGATAACAGTTAGCCGCGTAGTCAGAACTTTATATATATGTATATATATACATACATATATATATATACACAAATGCATATATATATATATATATATATATATATATATATATATATATATATATATATATATATATATATATATATATATATATATATATATATATATATATATATATATATATATATATATGAACATATATAATTGACACTGGCATGGAGCGACAGTCTCTAAGTAATCAGATTCTTCCATTAGATGCAAGCTAACACACGTTCTGCCAGACTTTTTAAACATAGCCTACCCCGCTCGCTTCGGAACCAGTCCCAAGCCTGGATGAAGGAGGAATGCGAATATATTGATCTTTGTTATTTTACGGGTTCAAACTCCCCCTCCCCAAGTAAATGCATTACTGAAACGTCTACTACTACGCTTTGTGAGTCACTCGGGCAGTATCACAGGAACGGAACAGACTAGGCCTAGCACTTCTGAGTAGGACAATTTCATCTTGCTGTCCCTGCATGAACGAAACCGATTCTGCCTTCGACTGGGAAGGTAGGTTTGGCCGGCTAATACTATGCATTAGCCTACTTTGAGGGAGGGGAAATAGAGTAAGGGAATATTTGCGCAAACTCTTTAGGCCTACGCCAAATCGGAAGCTGGTTGTTATAGACCAGTGGTTCTTAACCTTTTCAAGAGAGCCGAACCCCAAGAGAAATCCATGACCACTCACCGAACCCCTCAAGTTTGAACAATAATTTTTTAACTAATGGGAACAAAAGGAAAAAAATTGTACCAAAATGAGATACAATATTAATACATTGAAAACATGAACTACTAACAGTTAACTAACCGTACCAACACTACCAATTGCATCTTAATGTTTCCTTTGTTGTTGCCGTTTAAAATAGCAAATGATTTTTCACTCACACTCACTGACCCAGAATATGTAGGCAGTGGCGTAATGGTTAGTTAACTGTTAGTAGTTCATGTTTGCAATCATAATAACTGATGCTGAATATGTATATATTTCAGAGGACCTCTGCCGAACCTCTGGCACTGGCTCACCGAACCCCAGGGGTTCGGTCGAACACTGGTTAAGAAACACTGTTATAGACCCTAATCTTATCAAAAATAATGACAGTAGCTTCTTTGTATAATAAGCTCAATGAGTAGACCTAATATAATAAAATTGACCGTGTGTCTGTGTTTAACTTCCACATTCAGTTTCGTGGTAATTAGGCTAAATATAATAATTTAATTATTAACTAACGTTTTTTCTTTTGCGTTGGCGTGCATACCGAATAAATAGCCTACGTTGCCCAGTGCTTGCCCTGTTGCCCACTGTTAAGTAAACCTGCCGTTAGACTATGCAGTACTGATAAATTATAGGCCTATATATATATAGAATAATATAGGTCGATTGGCTGTATTGGCATAAACTTAGTAAAAGTTTCAATTGAATTCCGTAAAAATATAACGTATCCAGACGATTGCAATTGTTATTTCAAGAATAAGGTCAGATTTCTGTCATAAAATTTAATTATCATAATAGTTTTTGACAAATGTTCGAATGTCTATGAATTTTTCGCATGTTGGGATCCGCGCCAGAGGATCGAGAGGTAGCCAGCGCCGACGGTGGTGATCGGTTGCTTTCGACACTAACTTAGTCCCTGTGACAACTATTTAAAAGTTTGCGCCCCCCTGGAAAAATTCCTGCGGACGCCCATGGAGCCATGCTGAAAGGTATCACAAACTCCAGCCGAAGCCAAAGACAATCGCCGAGTTGAAAGCCGCTTTGCAGTCAATATGGGACGATATGCCACAGGCGCCGATCAACAAGGCCATCAAGAACTTTACCAAACGGCTGAAGGCATGCGTGCAGGCCAATGGTGGACACTTTGAACACTTAATGTAAAATTGAAAGTGCAATTCGTAAAGCTTTGTTGTAAAAATATTTCAAGTTGTACCATTTATTTTTCTTGTTTCTTTACAAAGTAACTATTTTTAACCATGTAAAATCGTGGTTCCCTATCGTTTAGTCGTATTTTATTTCGTCGTATTCAATTCGTCGCAATTTATGTCGTGATTGTTCATTTCGTCGCAAGATAAATCGTTGTACTCAATTCGTCGTGTTCACTTCGTCGTTTGTTACGTCGTCGTTAATTTGGATGGTCGCAGTTTATTTAATCTCTTATATCTCTCATAGTACAAAACAAGTGAATGAAGCAAAGCTAATTTATTGACGAAAGGTAATAGGCTAAACTGACATTCATATTACAAAACAACGTTCTAAATAGGTTTAACTGGCAATAAAGCACATTCATATTACAAAACAACGTTCTAAATAGGTTTAACTGGCAATAAAGCACATTCATATTACAAAACAAGTTAGTGAAGCAAAGCTAATTTATAAACTAACGTTCTAAATAGGTTTAACTGATATACAATTAATTACGATCTAACTCACAGCAATCAATTACGCTCAATCAATTAGCTAATTGATATACAATTAATTACGAGAATCTACGACGAAATCTGCGACCAATTATAACGAGATGATTGCGACTAACTGATTGCGACGACTCGTTAGCGACGAAAGAATCGGCGACCAATTAATTTACGACAAAATGATTAGCGACTAGATGGCTGCGACGAAATGATCTGCGTGATGCCTCAGCAGTAGTAAAGTTAAGAAATTCTGAACATATGTAAACAACTGCACAAGTGACAGAATATTTCATAAACATGATTACAATTTAAGGCACTGACAGAGGCTGCACCAAAAATACAAAGCTCTAGAAATATATTTTGATGACAACACAGAGTAAACAATGCAAATTACTAGACTTTGATTAAGAACAGTTTAAGCTTATGAAATTTAAAAAAAAGAAATCACAATTAATTATGAACATGATAGAACATCAAGGCACAGAGTTATCTTGTGTATTTAACAAGAACTTCAGATAATAGATGAAACTCTGCAGAGCAAGGCAGCTTAGGCAGTCCTCTGGATTCATAATGTAACCTTGTTCAATGGTCCACCATTAATATCTATAGTCAAAAAGTCAACCACTTAATTATCTGAACTGAAGCCACTTGGTCACTAGTTATAAACAGTGAATTTAGAAGTGCACCTGACAGGTTCTTACAATAGGCAGTATCTAACTTCCATAATACACAGGCCTACATTACATGCATAGTTGATTGTGGAATTCACGTATTGCATTTGATAATCTCTCAAAGCTGCTAAAATAAACTTTTCATAAGTTATAATCTAAAACTGTCAAACTAACAGACTTTCGCAAGTTATAATCTAAAACTGCTAAACAATCAACTCTTCTAATTTATAGTCTCTCAAACCGTCAAAGTAATTGGTGACTTTATTTTCATAATGTAACAATATTCAAAGTTGCCAAAGTAGCCGACTGTTCACATTTCCCTCAAAACAGCACTAAGTTAGGCCCTAATGGCAGCCAAAAACTGATGTTCTTAAAATGTCACTAAAATGCCTATTCACACAACTCACATGCATAGAAACAACAGATCACACCTTTTACATCAGATGATAGATACATATACACCTGATGAATAGTCTAATCATAACAAAAACAAGCGAGTTTCTCGGTGACGCCATAAGCCAACTCTCTGTTTACCCAAATAATTTTAATTTTCATTCTATAGTTTGTATCTGTGAGCTTGGGTGCGGTGTGTCATCCTTGAGTTTGAATTTATAATAAAACGAATATATATATATATATATTTGTGAAAGTGCAACCATTCAATGGAATCAGGTGTATATATATCACACATCAGTAATCAGCTTTTAGCACAGTAGGTAACTTACTATTCCCTCAAAACAGCACTAAGTTAGGCCCTAATGGCAGCCAAAAACTGATGTTCTTAAAATGTCACTAAAATGCCTATTCACACAACTCACATGCATAGAAACAACAGATCACACCTTTTACATCAGATGATAGATACATATACACCTGATGAATAGTCTAATCATAACAAAAACAGATCCCAAAAAACCGAAATTACACACTGCATAAAGGATGAACAAATTAAACATGCTTTTGGAACCAATGACAATTATAGTAAAATAAACGGGGACACGTAAACAGTACATAGATCTACCAGTAACTTGAAATTTAAAATTGCTATAAAATTAGATTTCTGAAAAATGAGCATTACACGGAAATTGTTTGAAATTAAGAAATTTTAAGAAACACATCTTTCCAAGGAGCACGAATAGGGCAGGTGACGTCTCCAGGCAGCTGTGGTCTAGACTGCAACTGTTCAGCTTCAACTATCCTTCATCAAAATCTAAACAAAACAAAGGTGTTGTTTAACAGACAGTATCAAACACTGAAACATGGCAGAGAGTCTGTGAATACAGTTCTAGCACGGTCCGTACATGGAGACCTTAAATGGTGTTGCACCCACTCAAATGAGCAGTGGCGGTGAAGAATCTCATCCGATCAATTCATTGATTTAGCAGGTTCCAGATCATACGTTCACTATGGTATAAAACTTAGATTCACGCATGTATCTGGGCTTTAACCAAGCACTGTTTAGGAACAATTCAAAAGCGCTTTGAACATTGCTCTATAAAGGATATGAACAGGTACAGCTAAGTCGGGCCAGTACAAACTCACTAAATCACAGAAGCCATAATTTCGTGATCTTTGGCATTTGCCATGAATTTCCCCCAAAATGCCGTGAATTTCAGCGCTTTTGGGCAAATTTTGTGAGATTAATGCAACACAACATTTGCAACTGATATATTTTGCAACGTAACAAATGATATATATTTAAATTAAAATAAAGTTATACAGCCACTCGATGACATTGACGCCATTGCCTCATATGTATTTTATGCATTGAAATGCGTAGTTCTATCTTAATAAATACAAACGTGACTTGATGCAGGATGTTTACACTTACATTTTTGTGGCGTTATATATATTGACAGCGTCGTTTGTTATTTGCATCACTGTTTGGTCGGATCTTGGCAAATAAAGAGTGATTATCATGAGATTTTCGGCAATTTCTACAAAATCCTACAATGACTTTTGAACTTTTTTGTCATGAATTTCTAGTGGCCGTAATCATAACTATAGAAAAGTAACTTGAGCAGAGTTTAAAGGGACAGCTCGAATGTCAACAGGAAGATTGTTGCCAAGGTATGGACCTATGCACGAGAGTGCTCAACGCACTCAAGTTGAAGTACAAGTTCTCTATGGGCAGCTGAATGAAGCGACTGGCGACCTGACAAGCCAAGTATAAATTCTGTGATGGAAACAGCAATTAATTATCATGTTTTTACCCTCATAAACATACACAGTATACTACGGCATTGCTCCTGTATTTACATAAGACACTGGTGACAAGCACAAAATACATGAAACTCTCAAACTTACGCATACTTCTTGCACGCTGCATCCAGTAGCACTGTGGGAACAAGACAATCTACGCCTGTAAGATTGAAAATATAACATACATTAAATTTATTTTGTAATTAAATTATCAAATGTCATTGTTTACCATACTTCTGTTATTGTATTTGTCATGCCAAGTGGGCATGTTCTACATTATTCAAATGGCAATAGTTCAAGAGCTAAGCCAAATAGAACTAAATGACAAAAATTTTTTACACCAGAATAATTTAATAATTAAAGATACCGGTACCTTTTCAAACAAAATGACCCTTAAACTACTGTCAGAATTCTGGAAAAGTTTTAAACTGGCTTGGTAGACCTAACATATCTTAACATGATTCACTCCTACTTACTTTCAACCACTGGTCTCTCCTTATAATCCTGCTTGCAGTCTGTGTACAGATCTTTTGGCTGAGTCAAGATGCAGAACTGTCTGTCATGAGATCGCATGCATCCCATGCTGTTGTCCCAAAGAATTGCATCAACTACTAAGTTTTCTCCAATGCTCATCAACACTTTTCCTTCCTCCATGAAATGCCTCAAAACTCGCCATTTCTCACTGGCTTTCAAACATCTAGATATCTAACTGCACTGTCACCTCACAGATCTATGAATACTGGTAATAATGCGTTTCTGTGTGATACTGCTTATAAATTCTCATAATAAGAATAATAATAATAATCAACAATTTTAATGGTACAAATAACAATACATGTACTATTATTGATAGAGGTATGAAATAAACAAGTGTTTATGAGTACTTACCTAATCCTAACAATAATGTCAATTGCAATCCAAAGCTCCAAAGCTCCAAGGCTGAAAGATAAACACTTGCTGGAAAGACATCATTTCTAGGAGCTCGAGTCAAGTCTGACAAATAAAGGCTCCTATGCTCCCCAACAGAATCACCATGGACACTTCCGGCCTCAGCAAAGCAGTGCGTCAAAGTTCCAGTTCCACCACGGAAAGCCAATTGTGCAAGTGGAGAGTTTTCAGGCTGACTGACTGACTGAAGGGCAAATGGACAGCCAGGAGACCGCAGCCCATGTTGCTGGAGAGGATTGTCACCGATACTGCACTGCATTCTACATGCACAGCAAATAATTATGTCTCCCTCACCAGAATAGAAAAATCCATTCTTAGCCAGCCGTAATGGACTGACATTAGCAGTATAGGGACCTGACGAACCGCTGAATGTGGCAAATCGAGCTAACTCTGCTGCCGAGGGGCCCATACTATCCAAAGCAACCCCTCCAATTCCATTACCAGCTGATGGCCTCCCTGCACTGGGCAAGGCAAATGGCCTGGGTGGAGGGTCCTCTGCAGCCTGAATGCCCATGCCAGCTGAAGTACCACCAACGCTACCACTGGCACCACTGGAAATCATACCACCAACAGGCAGTACCAATGACCTCTCGCCAAGTGGAATGTTGTCATTGGATGCTCCAAGGACTGACGGACAGCCAGAAATCTGAAGATGATCCTGCAGAGCATCGTCACTCCCAGTGTACTGCTTTCCACATGCATAGCATACAACCATGTCTCCCTCTCCAGAATAGTAGAATCCTATTCTAGCCAGGATTGGTGGACTGACACAATCACTAGGACATGACCAGTTGCTAAAACTATATAGTCGATGTAATTCTGAGTTCATTGCCGAATTTTCTCAAATGAAAATCAAGAACTTTTAGTCTAATCTTCGCCGTGAATATCAGCTTGCATAACACCCAAATACGACAGTAAAAGAAAGTGCATTATGATTGTACTGACGTTATCGCAGCACAGCCATCTGGCGGACAGGAAGGTATCGCGTTTTGGTGGAAGGCGATCAACTTGTTTCCTGCTCCCATGTACTTGCACCACAAAAAATTAACATGCATGTAATTTGAATACTTTGCTGTTATTCATAATTGCTTTACTTCTTGGGAAGCAATAAACTGATTGAATGTCTGATTGATTGTGTGTTTTCTTCGTATTTACCTAATTAAAAATTAAACGAATTAAAAACTAATTTATTCTCATTTATACACTATGGCCAATAGAAAACGCTATGGCTAAGAACACAGCGCAAACGCGCTCTCGTGCAAGACTAGTCTTGTCTTGTTAAAGCGCGCTACAAATTTCTAATTGTATTGCATTATTGTAACACGTGGCTCATATTTTAGTTGTTTACTTCTAATTTGTAGTATAGTTTTGCATTTTGACGCTTGGCAAACTGCAAAGTTCTGGATTGTGTTTTCGTCTTTTCGCACGACATGTTATCGTGTTTTACCAAGTTTTGTCCATTGAAGTAGCTTGCTAATAACGATGTTATATAAATTGTCGTAATTACAATGGCATCTGGAGGCGAGGAAGTATAGCGGGGAGAAAATTGTTGCACGACTTTCCATTCCTCCATTATATAGATTCCTCGCATCGGATGTTTGCATTTGGCCAGTGCATCCTTGAGTGCATCAGGCCATGATCAGAGATAAGACTAGCCTATAAGAGTTGCTGAAGAAACTGGTAACCAGACGTGGTCAGCATTTTCGCCGATCCCAGGAGAGTATAGCAAATATCCGCCATATTTAGCGTTCTAAATTATTCGCCCAGATAGGCTATAGTAATTTTAAATAGAAGTTGGATTGATTAAAATAATTCTTGTTTAGGCCTAAATAGAAATTGGATTAATGAAAATAATTCTTCCTTAAATAGAAGTTGGATTGATGACAGTTATCCTGGGGACATTGGTATTAAAATGCCTAATTGTAGGCCCCCTAGGCTATATAAAATATTATTTAGAACGGTAAAACGAGAGTCCGATATTTGCTGTACTCTCCTGGGATCCGTGAACATGCGTTTGGGCGCGGCGCAAGGGAATTCATCAGTAAAATTTGGGACTATTATAATGTGAAGTTAAATATATATATTTATTTCAACATTTAGCACATTTAACTTCTAAGGTAGAGAAATAAAATTGTTCAAGGTAATATGAAATGAAGGGAGTAGCCTAGTATAGGCCTAATAACCTACCAATATTCAGGCGAAACGTACTTTTCACAAATACCTTGTCCGTTTAATTAGATAGCAGCTTAATTTGCACCTACGTTTATCAATATAATCATATGATCGACATGACTTTGATCCAGGGCCGTAACAGTTAGGCCTAATATGCCTACTGGTAAGATAAAATACGAAAAACTCAAGATTGATTCTGAACTTTTCGTTGCTCCTGCAAACAGTGCAAACGATTTCGCCGAACAACTGAAAAGAATAGTAACGTTAACCTTGGACAAAATCGCTCCAATTCAGACTTGCTACAGGCGACCATCTAAACCTATAACTAGATGGCTTTCATCTGAGGCATCCCAGGCAAAGAGGGAACGTCGTCGACTGGAGAGGAAATGGAAAAGTTCTGGACTTGACGAGGACAGACAGCGTTATCGTCGTCACTGCCGTGTCACAAACAAACTCATAAATGATTCAAGAAGTTCGTATTTCCGTAGCCAACTTGAAAGTGCTGAAAATCCACGGGACCGATGGCGCATCTCCCAGCGTCTTCTACACTCAAAGGAGACTGTCAACTGCCAACGCTCTGACCCTGAGAATCAGAATCTGTGTTCTAAATTTGCTGCATTTTTTGTAAACAAAATTAACGATCTTAAATGTAAAATTGCTAGATGTGCTGCCAATTTAGTATGGAATGACCTGCTGCTCGACTCTGACTTCTCTGGCTCCGCCTTTGATGACTTACCACCTGTCACCTACTTTGAAGTCTTTAATCTTCTCAAGAGCATGGTCCCTAAATCATCCCCAATGGACTTCATACCTACACCACTTATTGTCTCTTGTTCTGATGTTTTCTCCCACCTTATTGCACACTTGGCCAACCTGTCTTTTGCTGAAGGGTGTTTTCCGTCTTGCTTCAAATCTGCTCTAGTCACGCCTTTACTCAAAAAACCCGACCTTGACACCAGCAACCTTTCTAACTTTAGACCTATCTCTAACCTCAATAACATTTCCAAGATCCTTGAACGTCTTTTTCTTACACGTATCAAGAAACACATCACTTCTTCACCTAACTTCAGCCCTTATCAGTCAGCTTACCGCGAAGGCTATTCCACTGAAACTGCTCTTGTCTCTACACTGGATAACATCTTCTCCTGTGTTGACAATGGTAAAGCCTGTCTCTCAGTATGTCTTGACCTCAGTGCAGCCTTCGACACCGTAGACCACCAGCTACTTCTTTCAAGACTAACCAAAAGCTTCGGTGTCTCTGGGACTGCCTTAAACTGGTTAGCTTCTTACCTGGGTGACCGTAGTCAGCAGGTAGGCATCGGTACCGCTCGGTCTGAGCCCACGCTTTGTACTTCTGGAGTACCACAAGGATCTGTCCTCGGTCCTTTATTATTTACAGTCTTTACTTCCCCAATCAGTCATATAGCTAAGCACTTTGGAATCCAATTACAACAGTACGCGGATGATACTCAGCTACATATTGCTCTGTCACACACTGACCAGTCTGGTAAACTAAAACTTGAAGAGTGCCTCTCATCTATGTATGCATGGTTCTGTTTCAATGGTCTGGCCATAAACCCAAATAAGTCTGAGGCAATTCTGTTCGGTTCAGGCCAACGCCTGCGTTCTTTCCCTTCACTTTCTAGTGTCGACCTCGCAGGCACTGCTGTGTCTCTTTTAGATACTGTCAAAACACTTGGGGTAACCCTGGACAGTAAGCTCACATTCCGACCACACATAACAAACCTTTGTAAATCTTGTTTCTATCACATCAGGGCAATACGTCACATCAGGTCGGCTCTAACTAAGAATATGTCTCAAACTATAGCCTGTTCACTTGTATCCTCTCGTCTTGATTATGCTAATTCCCTTTTTGTGGGTGTCTCAAACCTTGAACTCAAAAGGCTGCAACGAATCCAAAACTCCTTAGCTCGTGTAGTGATGCGTGTCCCACTACGAACATGCTCCTCAGTCCTACTCCACGAGCTGCATTGGCTTCCTGTTGATTTCAGAATAAAATTTAAATTGGCCTGTTTGACCTACAAAGCCCTCAGCACCAGCACACCTACCTATATTCATGCACTACTAACTCCTTACATCCCTCCTCGTTGCCTGAGATCATCAAGTACAGGTCTTCTAGCTGAGCCACGATGCAGAACAGTTATGGGCTCTCGTGCATTCCACGCCTCTGCTCCAAAGGAATGGAATCGACTACCACTTTCTCTTCGTAGCTCAACTTCACTTCCTTCCTTCAAAAAGCGGCTCAAAACTCACTATTTCTCCTTGGCTTTCAAGGATTTAGAAATCTAAGTGCATCTTCACCTGGCGGCTGACTATCCGCGCCTCAGATTCACATCTCGGTGTGACCTTGCGCGCGTTACAAATTTATTTAATAATAATAATAATAATATGGACCACCAAACATGGAACACCAAATTAGGCTACTGACAACTGACAACTTTTTATTTCCAGAAGCACAATGCATATAACAATTAACAACAATTATAACTTGACTATTACATATCAGTGCATTGGCTAGGGAACAGGGAAGACCCAAAAGGGGCACAAGCCCCGCTTAATTAGGGTCACCCCTTTTAACAATAATCATTTATGGCTGGTTAGTCAGTTGAAAGAAAGAAAGGTTCAACTCAATAATGTTCTTAACTAAATAATAACATTGCAATTTACTAAGAAGATCAATATGTAAGAAAGAAAGGTTCAACTCAATAATGTTCTTAAGCAAATAATAACATTGCAATTTACTAATAAAGATCAATATCTAAACAATTCGATGAAACAGTGTTAAATGAAGTATGGTTAATCCTTCAAGTAACTATTCCACAGCTTCTAAATTGGGTGTATGTGGGTGCATTCCGAATACTCATCGGTACTGCATTCAGTGGCGTAGCCACGCCCGGCAAGCAATTATGGGCACTGCCCTGGTTGGAATTAATTCTGCGCGGGTTGTGCAAGCAGAGTCTCTCTATCTCCTTTTCTGTCTGTTTCTGTCTCTTCTCTCTCTCCGGTCAATCTCCCTCTCCTTCTCTGACTGTCTCTGTCTGTCCCTGTCTCTCTACGATCTCTATCCCACTCTGTCCATCTGTCTCTTCGATCTCTCCGGTCTATCTCTGAACCCCCTCACTTAGTAATTCAAAAACAATTTTAAGATATTTGTGGGTACTGCCAGTATTATGTTTCACATTCCAACTATGCGCTGATTGGACTTTGCACAACTTTGCTTATAGGCTGGGGTACGGACCCCTTGATAAAAGATAATATCCAGAGGTCTTTGGCTGAGGGGATAGACATGGAGTAGAAAGCATAAAGTCGTTGTGTGTTTTGTAGGAGGAGAGGGAGAATGGAGAGATGGAGAAGGGGTGATATGATATCTATCAATTACTAGGCCGACTTAAAATTATGATTAGGCTAATGTTGAGTTGGTCTGCGCAGCTGCCCGGGTTCCATTTTGACTCTAGTTACGCCAATGACTGCATTCCAAATTTTTGGACCACTACAACAAATTGAAAATCTACGATAATTAGTGCGTGCATATATGACATATAAACCACCAGAAGAAGATCTTGTACAATGACCATGCATCTCTACTACCTTCGTAAAATAGTTTGAAAATGATTCAGGCAGCAAGTTATTGACAAATTTATACATGAAATTACCCAGTTGATAGCGATTTATATTTTCAAAGTTCATAATATTATATTCTCTGTATCTGTATGCCGTGTGGGCGTTAAAAGGATCTCTTGCAATAATTCTAATAGCTTTTTTCTGCAGAACCAGAAGACATTTCAACCTAGTAGAATAGTTTGAGGCCCAGACAATATTACCATAATCAAAATAGGGATTGATTAGTGTATAATATAAATTCCTACGAATATGAATTGGGATAAGGTAAGATATTCTCGCTAGTATACCAAGGTTTCTGGAAATTTTGCCAGCAATAATATTGATATGTTCAGTCCAAGTCAGACATTCGTCAATACATACACCGAGAAATTTAGTGGATCGGGTTTGGGACAGGGAAATTCCATCAATTGACAACTTTGTCTGGAGATCCGGGATTCGTTTCTTCGTAGAATGGAATAGTATAAAGCAGGATTTTTTATATTGAGTGACAGGCGATTGGTCCTAAACCACTCAGCTAGAATGTTTAATTCAGTATTAATTATTTCAACGAGTCTGGGTAAAGAATCATGTGAACAGAAAGCATTCGTATCATCAGCAAACAAAATAAGTTTAAGCACAGCAGAAGCATTGGGAAGATCATTAATATACAATAAAAACAGTAGCGGACCGAGGTTTGAACCTTGCGGGACACCAATTTTTATCGGTTTTCTAGAAGATAGGGTCCCATTACATAGCACCTGTTGATACCTATGCTCCAAATAGCTTTTAAACCATAAATGAGGTATGCCCCTAATCCCGTAATTTTCAAGTTTATCTAGTAGAATTTTATGGTCCACCGTGTCGAATGCCTTTGCTAGATCAAGGAATATACCAATTGAATATTTATTAGTGTCTATTGCTTGAGAAATAAGGTCTTGCATGTTAATTAGAGACATATCAGTGGAATGACCTGGACGGAAACCATGCTGAAGGGGATATAATACATGCATCTTGTTTGGTGTTTTCATTTTTCCTAATTTAAACATGATGGCTTGTTATCAGCAGAAATTTTTTATACCAAAACATTGCTATATCAATTGTTATTCATACTACATAAAAGATTTTATCTTACATAATTAACAAAAACGTAATAATCACTGAAGAAAATAATGAGTCAAAACAACCAACTTGCCCCATCCATGGGGCAAGTTGGATGCACCAATGGGGCAAGTTGGATATACCCATCGTTCAAGTGGCTTGCTGTTGACACAAGTTGGTTTATTGTAATACATAGGTCTATTAATTATAGGACTAATCATGCGATATTATAGTAGTGATCATGCTAATAATAAACAATACTCATCAACAACAACGAATACAGGCCCTACATAAATGAGAGTCGTAAGTCAAGTCATAAACTTAAAATTGTAAAGTGTCGATTCCGTTCACCTTTTAGAAGGTTTATTTAATTAAAACATGAGGCACATCATCATCAAAGTGGCTTAATAGATTGCACAATGGATGAGAGTTAGGTGACAGCACTTTTTCCTCTTGACTTATCCTGCTTGACCATCCACTTTTTTGCATTGACAGCAACATTGTTTTGGGTTTCTGAACATTAGGCCTACACTGAATTGGTTTCCAACATATATAATTATGTCCCTGCACTTAGTCAGTATGGCATTTCCTTCCAAGGCTTTACTAATGCATGGTGTCACTTAGGGTTTAGCGTTTTGCTCGCTTGTTCACAATTTATACCACACCACTAGGTACATAACTTGGCAGTCATTCACTAGGGTATCATTTTTAAGCGATGATACTTAATTCATTTGACAGTTTATCTTGTAATTGCTTCCGCACAGCTGTTGTCCATTGCCTTTCAGGAGGGAAGTCTTATATTGTGACCACTAAGCTCCACCTCAATATCATTAAAATTTGAATTTCTGCTGCTGGTCACTCCACTGGAGCTGAAAAAGTTTGAAGTTTAAATGTTTCAAACTAGGAGACTCACTAGGCTCACTTACTGAGTTGGTGATTCTGCTCAAGAATAACCTGGGTGTCATTTTAAATCTACTAAGTCCTTTACCAACTATGTTACTCGTATTTTAATTTGTCACACATGCATATCAGTGACTTGCGCAGAGTTAGGTGTCATATATCTGAGGATGACTATAACTTGATTCTTATTGGCAACATAGAGTCCAATCTACAGAAGCTCAGGAGAGTTCTCTTTGGTTAGAGTCGTAGCAAATACATCAAGATATGAACATAATAGCCCTTGTAAAAAGACATTACATTGGATTCCTGTTCAGCAGAACATTTCTTTAGACTTTGGTCTCAAGATGTAATACATAATAGTTAGGCCCTATAAGATTGTTATTATAGGCTTAATGATAAAATAACACAAAATAACAGTGAAGGGCAAGTTGGTTGCTTCAAGGGGCAAGTTGGTTGCTTCAACCAACTTGCCCCAACCGTCTTGCCCCAGTAGATAATTTTTCTAAAACCACATATCGCGGGACAACGTGAATAATTTCAACCATGATTTACATACCGTTCAATGCCACGAAAATGGCGCTAAACATTGTACAAATTTCACATTTTTAGTCCCTATAGTTTGCGATATATAGAGAATTGAACATTTCACGAAATAAGTTTGCTTAAGATATAAAATTACCTTTTATTCAGCAAAAAATCCACAAAAATTCGCAGCGAAAATTCATATGACGCATAAAAGTCAACACATATGGCCTCGACCTTAAGAAGTACTGTAATCTTTTTCACTACCTCCCCACAAACTCACAGGACCGCACAACCAACTTGCCCCACCGGCCAACTTACCCCGGGTTCCCCCTACATGCATCTTGTTTATGTAATGATTTAATCTCTCACACATTGCCTTTTCTAAGACTTTACCAAAGTATGGCAATATAGATATTGGCCGATAATTAGACATTTCCTGTCTGTCACCTTGTTTAAAAATTGGTGTTATTTTTGCAATTTTTAGATTGGTAGGAACAACACCTGTATTGAAGGAGCAGTTGATGATATCTGAAAGAATATTTGCAACACAGCCAATAGTACTCTTAGCCACTAACGGGTCTATTTCGTCGGGACCCATACTGCGAGTATATTTCATAGATCCAGCTATACTAACAATTTCATGAGAGGTAGTTGGAACTATTGCAAAAGATCCAATCTACTAATAACAGCAATGATCATAATAAATAAAAAAAATATTAGGGGCCTAATCAAAATATAAAATAAACTAAAACTATAACATTTAGTACAAATCAAATTAAATTACATATCAAACATCATTACATCGACATTCATATCAATGCCATGGGTGTATTTAGGGGTGGTTTCGACGGGTTCAACCTCCCCCCGTCCAAATAAATGCATTACCGTAAAAAATACCGTTATTAGAAACTAAAAATAAACAAAAATACGACCATTTCTAATGGAAACCTCCGGACAACTTAAAACCCTCCTAAATTTCTTCTGGCTACGCCTATGAATGTTAGAGAGTGACCCCGTGTACAATAACCTTCCGACTCTCGTTTTCATCTTTTTCTCTGAGGGTTTAACCCTAGAGCTACCAAGCTTTTTTTGTAACACTGGCTACCAAGGGGGGGATTTGTGTTTGGTTTCACATATCATAACTTGTAATATAGCAATGGATTCAGCATTCATTTCTGCACAGAATGGTATATTTAGTTGTACATTATGTGAATGCACCTCGAAATTACATCACTTTTAACAACGGAACCCATTAATTAGCAATATTTTATATTATTGCGTACATTTTGTACTTTTTGGATAAACAAATATAAGATTATGTGTGTTTTGATACTAATCTATGTATAAAAGATACACACAATCATCCCTACACATGTTTTATAGTATAAATGTACATCAATACATATATCCATACATGTACATATATATCGGTTTACGTTGTAATGCTGTATTCAGCCATTTTCACACAGATTACGCGTATTATTATTTATTTTGATTACTTCCGGTATTCAAAAGACAAAGATGTAGGTATGCAAATGAAGCCCTACATTCCCTCTAAAGAATGGTATCTTTGTTTCTCTCCCAGGAAGACAAATGAATACGCTACAGACAAAAAACTAAGGGGGAGTGCTTTTATTCAGCCATTTTTCACGCATATTACGCGTAATATTATTTATTTTGATCACTTCCGGTTTTCATAAGACAAAGAAGTAGGTATGCAAATGAAGCCCTACATTCCCCTCTAAAGAATAGTATAATTGTTTTCTTTTAGGAAGAATAGTCAATAAAGGGCTTTTTTGGGTCGGAAAAAAACTTTTTAAGGGGGGTGTTTTAAAAACCCATTTTATTTAAGCAATAAATTCATCGATCCAACTTCTGTTTAAGCAAGAATTACAATGGGCGAATAATTTGGGACGATAGATTACCGCAAACCCTCTTTAACATGATAGGCCTACTGTCAGCTACAGCAAGCTGGATGACATCACCAATTTATCCAACTTAAAAACAATAAGAAAGCTAACGTGAAGGCACTTATCGATGTTTACTTCCTATTCTACCCTTATTTAAAAAAACGCTTCCCTATTATAATGCATGCACAGTAGCTATTCGAATACAGAATCCATTTAGCTTGCTTGTTTCTTTTCTTGATTAATGCTTCAGCCGTATTTTGTGTTGCATGGCTCTAGAACGGCTTCACTGTTATGTTCGAGTTGACCTATATCAAGTCATTTATTTGGTGCTGTATGTAGGCTACGTATGTATGTATGTATGTATGTATGTATGTATAAATTGTATATATATAATATATAATATATATATATATGTATGTATGTATGTATGTAAGTATGTATGTATGTATGTATGTATGTAAGTATGTATGTATGTATGTATGTATGTATGTATGTATGTATGTATGTATGTATGTATGTATGTATGTATGTATGTAGGTAACTATGTATGTATGTATGTATGTATATATGCACGTATTCATGTACGCAGCTAGGTAGATGTGTACTATAGGCACGTACAAACATAGGTATGCATGTATGTATATATGTATGTATACCTTATGCATGCAACAAGCACATGTGTGCATGTATGCACATGTACGTATGTATGTATATTCTCTGCCTATTTATATAGCACCTCTGTGAACATAAAAAAAGATCCATCGTGGTAGGTGGAAGTTCTTCTCCCAGAAATCACACCATAGTGATCCTATTAATTGGTTGGTCATAGAAACCCCAATAATAGGAAACCCTTTCCTATTCAGCGGATCTGTCGCTGAACCGTCTGGAATCATCACTAAGCGGTCATTATGCAAAGGCGGTATATAAATAACGGGACTGATCCGGCCTAGAAGACTTACCAAGCAGAAGGACCTTGATTCGGGTGTTATGTAATGCATCCTCCATCAGCCATTTTTCGATTATTTTATTCCTCTCCTGTGCCTGGCGTTCCTCCGCGCTCACAGAACAACCCATTGCATCGGCTGACTGACTGACTGACTGACTGACAAGCCACGAATCGGGCGTAGGCCGGGGTTCCTTCCCTCGACCGGGCAGGCAGCGGCGGCGGTAGGAAGGCCTACTAAGACGGGCGATTGCACTATCGTTACGCAACGGGCCATTCCGTCGGTCGTTTGCCTCGGGTCAGTTTCTGTGCCCCGCGTCACGTAAAAATCTGCGGATTCGAGAGATGGAAATACCCGGCGTAACCAGCCACAAATCCTGGCCGATGCCGTGTCGACAATAACCACCATCATCACCGATAACCACCGTATAACACCATGAAGTCTCTCTTTGCTTGACCACCAAGAACAAGCTGACTATAGTTGCGGACTTGATTTGATATAGATACGGTTGAATAAGCTGGTCTGGTTGACACGGCTTTTGTGTGGAGCTGAAAAATCTCGAAGTTTTACATCACATTAGCCTACATAAATTTCCAGATGCATCACATCAAAGCCATCGCCGCATCCTCTCGCTGCCTCAGCCGCCTAGCCACGAAAGACTGCATGGAACCAGATCCGGTAAGAATGACAATCGCACCCATTACCGCTATACGATAACCACATGAATGATACCGTACATATTTGCGCTAACTCCAGTCTAACGCCAACAAACGTGAATAAGCTGGTTCCCGCCACTTCGCTTTTGTGGGCGCTCTAGAAATTCGAGTTTACGATTACGATTACGAAACGTAGGTAAATGGAATCCCACCTATTGCGATTGTCTTATCATCGAGACGGGAAGCATTCCGCTAATGGTTGTTCGCCCTTGGAAGCGTTGGCTGATTCATAATCATACAACACCGCCGATCTAGTTCACGAAATGTACGCCTGAAAAAAATTAGCGTCATGGTGAAACGTGCTGGGTAGGCCATGAGTGATGACGGATTTCTTTAGCATTGCATTGGTCAGATCTCACTTCGGAACCCTTTTGTCGACGTTTCATCAGCTTTTAGCTAAAACTGCGGCTAATCCTGTATTATTGAGCACGAGGAACAATAGGCCTACTGTTTGCGTATAAGCCATATGATTTTTAGGTAACACCGCAGTTTACGTTGCCAATTTAATTATTTTATATGGTCAATTTAAAAATGGTAGCTGGATTGATGAAAATAATTGCTTGCCTAAATGGAAGTTTAATTTATTAAACTAATTCTTTCCTTAAATAGAAGCTGGATTGGTCAAGCTAAGTCTTTGTTTCAATAGAAGCTGGATTGATGAAAATAATTGTTTGCTTAAATTGAAGTTGGATTGACGAGAAATAATTGTTTGCTTAGGGGTCGTCCATTAATTATGTCAACAAATTTTAGGCAGTTTTTGACCCCTCCCCTTGTCAACAACAGTGTCAAACATTGACGGACCCCCATAAAAAATTATGTCAACAATCCCAGAACCCCCCTACAAAAAAGAAAACACAATGGCTCAATACATGTAGAATCATTTTTTAAATTTTTACACTAAAAATGCAATCTCGAATTTAAAAATATATGAGTTTAGTTTATTACCAGCTTTTTAATAGTAGGCCTATTAAACATTAAGCAATTTATACATTTTTAGTGTTACTTAATGTTTTCGCTACCATTTTGAAGGGTCTGTGTTGATTCATTGGAATAAAATTTGTTGACGTCAAATTGTACCGAACCCCCTCCCCCTTGTCAACAACTGTCAAACTTTTTCAAACCCCCTCCCCCTATTTTGTTGACATAATTAATGGACGACCCCTTAAATAGAAGTTGAATGACGAAAAGTAACCTTTTCCTAAAGTAGAAGTTGGATTGATCAACATATTTTTTGCTTAAATGGAAGCTGGATTGATGACAGTAATCATGGACATTGGTAGACTGCCTATAGTTGCCAACGTAAAGTACGGAATTGAAGACATTAAGACAATTTGGCAACGTAAACTACGGTGTTACCATAATTTATAGTGCGCTAGTACAAGAAGACATCGAGAGCGCAGTTTGCCATGTGGCGTCAGAAGGAAAGAAAATACAGTTAACGTTGTATATTATAAGCAACTCGATATCACCCTGGTGGACCTTCACGACCCTGAAGCTTATTACACTAGCATATGGCCTATAGGCCTAGTGCAATCTACAAATCTACGATCGTCGTTGTGTGCGAACTTTTGCATGCGAATTTACGTCAGTACTGTTGAAGACAGTAAATTTAATATCCATGTCTTATTCACTATTTTCTCTACTTTATCTCGCAATCTGGGATAGCCATATTGCTGACTTACTTAGGTGGAAACCAAGGGGCATTTCTCAAGAATTTCCCAGTAGAACAACTTTTCTTTTCTTTTGACTAGGACTCATTAAGATATCACCCAATCGATAAAAATCACTCAATCAAGTGACTGCTAATAGATTAATCAGTCAACTAAGTAATCAACCAGTCAGTGAGTTAGTAATTTCAATTTACACCAAATGTGCATGCTACAGAAATTGAGAGTAAAACACAAAGTTATTAATATTAATAGGCCTGTATAATAGCCACAGCTGAACTGTACTTGAATCTGTCAGAGAAATTAATCACTTTGCCGATGGCAAAATAATAATGGTTAAATTATGTTAGTACACGAACTATTTAGTCCAGGATGGCGAACCTTTTTAACGGTGCGTGTCAAAATGCTGTTAAAACATTAAAAAAAATACCGTCGCGGGCCCCTCGGAATTTTTTAATATAAGTAGGCCTACGTTACATTGCAATACATGGCCTATTACTACAGTCTACTCTTTCAATTTGCAACATTTGCACGTTGATTATATGTGTAAATAAATAAAATGCTTAAGCATGAGTTGTGTATATGAATTGATATTGCATATAATATGGGTTAGGGGTATAGCGCATCATCCCATCTGACAAACTATCTGTAAAGGTAGGAAAAGAAATTCTTAAAAATAATATTCAACGCCTGAAGCAATTAAGAACAAAACATTTAATAGTTTTAGGTGACAATAACTATGTAAACAAATTCTCAACGTATATTTTAAACAGAAATAGTAATTTCAACACAGTTCTTTGAAACCATAGGTAATAGTTGATAAAAATACGACCATTATATAAACTATCTCAAATTGTCTCCTTTGTTAGCATATCTTCAAGCACCGGTAGTTTATTCTTCTGTAAAATGGGAGATAGACAGACTAGTCGCGTGTGACCTCGTCTTCTAAAAGACACACTATCTCATTCATTTCGCTATTGTAGTCCATACTCTCACAGAAAAAAAATGTATCCTCGTTCAGCTTCGGACCAGTAAAGTTCAGGAGATTAAATTCAGAATCTAAAAGCTCCATATTGTCGTCCCGTTCGGCAATCAATATGCGTCCATATTTGTCTGCTTGACAAACTGTATCAAATGCGTGAAGTGACGACTGATATTGGCGTATAACAGAGCCATTCATGTCGATCTCCGTTAGTTTTGTTTGCATTTCGTCATCGTTGTTATATGAAACCACGACAAAGTTTCCATTTGACTTTAGAATTATTTTGTCGAACAAGCTGTATGTCTGAACTTCTGAATACAACTTTGTTTCATACTGCAAGTGACCATTCGCATCGTATACGCTTACAACTGCACGTTACTCCTTGGGCTTCTGCCATGAAAGGAATAAGCTGCCATTGGCAGCTACGGACAGACTATGGTATCGCCTCCGCATAGCACTAATCAATGGTGAAATATTGAACTGGTGTTCATCGGTCTTTACAATGCGTAAGACTGATAAGTCATGCTTTTTAGTGTTTATTATATACAGGCAGTTTGACACGCTGCAAGCTGCCATGCCTCTCGGTTCTATTCCTGGTAGCGGTATGACATCTTTCACCTCTGTCACATTGTTGCGCTCGTAAACATGAATGGCACAGTAGTCCTCATCGTGTGATTTGCGGAGCATAATTAATTCATCTTTAAAAGTAATCGCTTCGCGGACGAAACCATTAAGCGGAAACTGATGCAAAGTTTCCAAACGAATCGCCTTCTCAGCTAAACAAAAATTACAGAAATTGCGCACAGTGAGTTAATGGGTTAAACACCTTTCTCAAATAACGACACAGAATATTATTGTCAAATGATACATGCACGGAACTACATTGTGGTGTGTGCACTAATTCATAGCGTAGAATGAAACCAAAAGTGAACACTTAATGAGGAAATGAATAACTATAGGGTTTTCTGAATCAGGTTGAGCAACGTCAATGCTAAATAACACCACTAAATAACACCACTCTGCGTAATTCTGAAGGTATATGCTGAACGTGTACAGGGATGTTGTAATATGTTGTATGTATGAGTGTGTGCTCATTGTATCGTATCGTATCTGAGAATTTGTAAAGCGCCTCTTACAGTGCTAGCTATTCAGAGGCGCTCTCAGCGTGACAGCCCCGGGAGTATCCATGTATGTTTGACGATACTTAAAATGGCGCCTTTTGAGTACCTTACGATAACTTTAAAGTCGCCAATGCTGGACGCACGCACAAACGTAGCTCCCAAAAGAGGGCAATACAATAGTGCTAAGCATTTACATCTTCTCTAAAGTTTCTGCATAATTGAATTGGATATTATTGAGGACAGGCGATTGCGGAACGGCCATTTATACTTGTGAAACTTGGATATTTAAGAAGGTTGGCAGAGCAGAGATTTTAAAAAAGGATTAGATTTTAAATACACTGATGCAGAAAGATGTTACAGCTAAGTTGATCACAAAAAATAAAGACCTATTCACTGTTTTAATATCCCAGGTGTAGCTTAAGCTTGCGCACTCATCGTAAGTCTAATTTCAGTTAATCGTTTATAGTATGCATGAAATAAAGCTAGTTTGTCTATTTCATCGTTTATAGTTCTGTTGAGTTCATTTCGAAAGAAGTTGGTCGCAAGGATATTGCTCCACTGCGGACAGACAGTTCCAAGTCTGCTTATCACAAGATCCGCTTTTTCCTTCCAGACATTTTTCGACAGATACATATCCTCCATTTCCATAGCCACAGCTTTCACGAGGATACACTCAATTAGCTCCATTGGTAGATCTTGCAACTACAAATAACAATTAAAACATATCCCTTCTGTTTACATACTTAAGAACTCCAAAGTATCACATTAAGAAAGCAGAAAACAACAGCTGCAGTCCCTTAAGCTAGCCCTTGGGCAGCCATGGATATGAAGTGTTTACGGCTTCGTTATCTTAGCCTTGACAAAATTAGGATGGTGGCCATCCTCTCCCTTGCCGTCTCATCTCCCTGCCGAAGTATTCGATCTGTGTATTCATTGCAGCTGAGTTGGATAGTAACGCAGGTGGAGCAGAAATATAGACACAAATTTCTGCCCTGGTGTTGATTTGAAGCCTCGACCTCTCCGTTGACAGTAGCAGATAGACCTTTTAAGCCGGACCCTTATACATAACATAACATGTTTATTTGGTGACCAACCTAGTACATGTCGTAATCACATCAGGTTTCTACAAGTTTTGTCGGTTTACACAGGAGATCCAAAAGGGGCCGAATGCCCCATTTGCCAGGGCCACCTGAGACAATTAAGTTGGAAAGATGTATCACGGCCAACTATGTGAAGTAAGAGACTAAGCAATAAATTCTTAACTATCATAGAACAAAAACAGAAATAAAAGAACAAAGGTAAGGAAACAAAGTACACTGCCAAGACGTAACGAACAAAAACCAGTGCACACTCCCAGATTTAGGCGTTTCGGTAGTAGATTCCCAAGGGTATTTAGTCTGCTGTATAAGAATTATTAGACTAGTTGAATGTGGGTTGAAAGCTCCCGTTTAAACAGCTGTAGAGAGGGCAATGAGCGAATACCCGGAGGGATACTGCTCCCGATCCTTGGTCCAGCACATTTTATTGATGCAAGTCTAATATTAGTAGGGAGTAAAGAATGGATTTAAATTTCTCGAGCAGCGGTCATGAATATTAGTAATGGGTTGATAATAATCTCTATAGGTAATTGATGATGGGTATAGGCTATCTGTACATGAATATCCCATTTTGACATCACACAATTCAAAAGAGGACACCTATTTAAGCATCAGCTTACATTTTTGACAAGAGATCACCTTAGAGATGATGGGGAAAAGACGCAGGACTTCCTTCTTACTTCACAGCTGACGCTGGTTAAAAGGCGTAATATATAGAAATTTGCCAGAGGGGGGGCTAGCAAGCAAGGCCGTTCCTGTCTTTGCTGACTTTGCCTAGCTTTTTGCAGCATAAAAGCGTCTTCCGTTTCAAACGACCTTTGATTAGTTTTGAAGATTAGATATCTATTCCATTAATTATTATATACTTTTAAAACATTTTAAAACTAGATTTCTCCAATTATACAAACAAAGCAGGTACACAGATTTCGCTCAACATGTTGAAAGCCATGATTGCAGAGTTAGGCTATATGACAAAGGCGACACAATAATTATTTTAGACCTACTAGTAAATATAACGAGGCGTCGCTAAACTAAATAGACGCTTGTAGAGTAGGCTACACGTGCTGTATTATATACGGCCCTATCTTGGGAAGTGACTCGTTGTATTATAGGCCTACGTAAGTTGCTGCCCTAGTATAGAAACTAATTACTTTTAAATGCTGATCAGACTATTTAACTAGTGAAACAAATGGATAGAAAATGTCGGTCTACGAACCACACTATTTAAGCCATTTACAAAGTTTAGAACCAACAAATAATTGTCATCTGTATGTCAATTCAAATGCAACGCAGCTTACCGTCGTGTCACTCAACGTGAGGTTTGCACGTTTGGTATTGTCATCCTGTTGGAATACTGCTACAACAGAAATAAATGGAATCATACACAAATACAATCACTTGCCTCGATTGTTGCTTAAATTGTTTACAGAAATTGAGACAAGTGTTATATTTTATTGTAATGAGACTATCACATAGCTATGCAACTCTATCAGCTTCTATTGCCTCCTGGACGACGCTGGGATACTTCGACAACTCGGCCTAGGCCTATATTGATTGGTTTCTGGTCTGGTGTGATAGCTAAAAACAATGATATTTCATGTTTCTGGGTTTTATAGCACTAGCTGTATGCTATGATAACTCTTGCGAAAACCACGTGCCACTAATATAGGCCTATCTTGTGTTTAGCCAAAGACGTTTAACAGAATATTTGTACAAGCAGTGTCATGTTGCACACATGTGCACGGTAGCAATAAAATGAAAAAATTCAGATTGTTCGAATTTTGCTTGCCTTTTCCAGAGTTTTGCACATCGCTGTAAGTTCTCCCTATAAAAACTGATTTAGTCGTTGAAACAACAAACAACTATAAAGCGTTATAGTAAAACCTTCGGTGTATTAACTTAGGCCTACAGCTAGCTTATAGTATCGAGGGCTGAAGGATATAGTGCGTCGTGACTCGTGAGGGTCGGTTAGGGTGAGCTTAAACGTAGTAAGGGTCGCTTAGGCTCAGGGTTAGTGTTGTCATCAATAAACCTGGTACAGCCCGACGTCTGCGCAGTATGCCCACAGATATTGTATAATCCTTCAGCTCCCAATACTATAAGTTTGCCTAACTTACAATCTGAGCCTTTATTCGTTTGCTCGTCATTACTGGATTCAGGTGATGTTCGTTTCCTCGACATGGCAGAAATCGGGAAGGATTGAGATGAGCAGAAGAAGAAACGTCGCTTCTTGCAGCAATCAGTATCAATATTGCAAGAAACACGAATCGATCGTCGGTAAATGCTGAACAAATCGAATGCGCATAAACTCAAGTGCGATTGCAAACGTAAACCGGTTACGTTTCCCAGAAATTACTTTCTTTAAATTACATTTAACTTAAAAGAAGCAATCGAAACTTTAGGCCGACACAGAAAACGAAGCTTCCGATAGTCTCATCTTGAAATTATATATTGTGACGTCACAATAAATGAAATAATATATTGTGACGTTACAATAAATTAAATTATATATATTGTGACGTCACAATATATGAAATTATTATTGTGACCTCACAATATAGGCCTATGACTGTTTGTCTTGTAGGCCTGTGCTCAGAATATTAGGACCATGCTCAGAATATTAGGCCTATGCTCAGAATATTAGGCCTATGCTCAGAATATAAGGACTATGCTCAGAATATTAGGTCTATGCTCAGAATATTAGGCCTATGCTCAGAATATTAGTCCTATGCTCAGAATATTAGACCTATGAATAATATATTTATATGAACATTCATCACATTCAAGTCCTAAGGTAGATAAATAAAAATCGTACAAGATAATACGAAATGAAGGCAGTATTCAGGCCCAAAATCTGCTTCTCACGAATAGCTTTTCCTTTTAAATAAATATCAGCTTTGTACCTATGTCTTTCTAGGTATCCTGACAATTCCCCCTCGGACAATTCTCCCCGAGCAGTAAGTAGGTAACTCTACCATTGTCCATGATAACTGTTACTAATCGAACTTCTATTGAAGCAAAGGCCTTCTTTCATCATTCCAACGTCTATTTAAGCAAAGATTATTTTCATCAATCCAATTTCTATTTAAAAGACGAATTTCTTTCATAAATCCAGCTTTTATTTCGGCAAAGAATTTTTTCATCAATCAAACTTCTATTTAATCATAGAATTTGTTTCATCAATCCAGCTTCTATTTAAGAAAAAATATTTCTTTCATCAATCCAACTTCTATTAAAGTAGATAATTATTTTCATCAGTCCAACTTCGGGGCAAAACGTCCGGGGGGGAGGAGGAATTGTCCGGGGGAAGTGTCCTAGACCCGTCTTTCTATAATCATATGATCGACGGAACTTTGAAGCAGGACCGTAAAAGTAACCACAGGTACAATAAATACACAAAACTCAAGATATGGACCAGTGAACACCAAATTATTATAATTATCATAATAAATAAAATAATATTAATCAAATTATAAAACTACTACATGAAGCAAAAATTAAATTAAATTACATATAAAACATCGACACTAATATCAAGGTTAAAGAGTGACCGGTGTATACGCTACAATAAACCAACCAACTGTCGTTTCATCTTTGGTTGAGACTACCGATGTTAATTCATATAAATTCGCTTCTGAAATCTTTGAAAATCTGCCATTCCATTAGTTACATGAAATCTTCTATTTAACACTTTAACGATGATCGTGTACTAAAATTGACTGGGAAACCAATGCAGCTCTTGGTTAAAGTGTTAAGCCAACAAGTCATTCACTCCAAACATATGCCAATAAATTTTCAATCTGAATCCTTGTACAGACAATTGTTCCGCTTAGGCTAAACTTCCAAAAATCAGCCCTAAATATTTGCAGACTGATCATTCTCAACTACCCATCTTACAACTTTGAATTTCCAAATAATTGTAGAAGTAGTAAATAAAAATATGTGTAAAAGATTAATTAAATTGTGACCTCCTATAAAGGTCTTAAAGGATATAGAAATTTTCGAAAATATAGGCCTGTCTTTAAACCCCAGATTCAAATGAAAAGATACACCAGTCAATAATTAGCATTTGATAAACAAACTAGACAAAAGTCTCTCATCTCTAACTTTTTCATCAATACAAACTTCACAAGGACAGGCTTCAAGTGCTTCTTTCTCTGACCCAAATTATTTTGAAACTGTGTAAATACTCAAATCTCTCAGTGTACAAACAGCAAAAGAAGTAACATCGAGCCACCGCATTTCCTCGCTGCTCGATTGGCACTCTCCGTCAAACTGAGAGTAACCTTTAGAGTTCTGTTTCAAATCCACTGCCGAGCCAGTGAGTTGCAGAACAACACAGTTCCATCATCTAATACAACCCCCACCCTCGAAGATTATTTTCAATGATGACGCCAATGACGCCTGCAAACGCAAACCGGATGTTGCTTGTGTCGGCGGCGCATGTCTGATAGCAGTAGATATCCCTTGTGGTGCTCTTGTTCTTTGCCTCAAACTGGGCCTGGATGTAGGACGAAGCCTCTGCGTACGACTGCTTGCCTGACAACAAATTATGCAGATCTTCACAGTGTTTCAGTTGTTAAAAACGAGCCTAGTGGTCCTCAATTTTACAGATAAACAAAGTGTTCGAAAACAGGTCAGAATATAATGTTGTTAATATGCTGCACAAGAAACAACTAAAAACTCTCCGAGCTATGTTCCCAGACGTCCACTGTTCTTCCCGAGTGTTATAATACTGGATTCTCTCACTTTCTGATCTTCTCTCCTCACGCGGTAACCACTTTCATCCATGCGCTGATCTGTATTATTATAATTTTGGCAACTGTGACTATTTGCAAATAAATCTGAAAATTTATGACCCTAACAGTGGAACTTTGAGTCTTTCAGAAGTTGCCATTTGGTACGAACATACATATCCTGAAAATGCAACAGAATTTCATCTTCTAAAATAACGACATCACCATATAAATATTTTCTACTGTTCATAAGTTTCAAAACTAAGTTTAACTAACCAGAGTATTCTGGAAAGCAGACTGTTAAAGGCGATTTCTTAATCTTCTCTTCAAAGAGGTCTTTCTTGTTAAGGAATAGAATGATAGGAATGTGTGAGAACCATGGGTAGTTACAGATTGAGTCAAACACCTCTAGACTCGCCTGCATTCGGTTCTGAAATGCAGAGCAATTAACAAGCAATAGATAAGAGGTCAATCTAATCTGAAAAACTATACATCGGAATTTTTATTTATTTAATCTTATCGCCTTGACTGCTAACCTGAAGTTATTCATTCAAGACAAACAAAAACAAACAAAAACAAATCGCAGCATGCAATGCTGATGGGGACACACAGCACGCACATGTTCATAACAACCAAATTATATATGACAAAATAATTGGAGCCATAAGCTAATTACTAAGCCTACTTCAATACATAGATGCACAGGATTAGTGCTCGCCTCGTAGCGCAGTGCGCCGGTTCGAGACTCCTTGGGGAGGCTCGACTGTAACTGCATATATGGACCTTGAGCAAGTCCTTCATGCTTGGTTGTGAAGAACCATAGGCTGATCTCACAGATCTCACCAGTGTCATTAGCTACTGGTGATGGGATCCACAGTTTAACGGCAGCTTATGACTACATAGGCCGTTGCCGCCGACAAAGATTAGTTTTTGGCATATTACAGCTACTGGTGATTAATAAATGCAAAATAATAAAGAGAATGCATTAGATATTGTAAGTGTATAAGATATTGTAAGTATTCTACTTAAGGTATTAATCGACAATGCTGCTAAAGATCTCCAGCAGTTTAGTCAATTCCACAACGCAAGAAAACAACTTACGGGCAAAAGGCCTGTTATTTGCCTGAAAGTCATCACAAGAAAGAGTCAACGCGAGACAGAATCTCAGACTTGATACCGTTTACAAATACAAAAATTATTGCAAAATGGCAGATATTTCTCCGTTTCACAATTAAATCAGAATCAGTTCAATGTTTGTTTCAATCGATCTCACAAGTGCATTATAAGCATTGCACACAAGAACCAGTTGATAAATAATTTAAGAATAAATAAAATTTCTTCATCTGCCAATTGGCAAATAAAATAGTGAAAAATTTCCAAACTGCGACATTAATGGCCTCCTACCGTTGTCTCATATTCATTAAGTACTTGGTCATATTCGCTCATTGCGACACAGAAGACGACTGCAGTCAAGCCTTCAATAAAGTTTAGGTAAATCCACTTCTTCCTCTCACAGTTTCGTCCTCCGTTGTCAAGCCACATACTATTCAACAATACAATTAAAAAATCAAAAATATCAGTATTTCGGAAGCTGAATAAGGAGTTTTAGTTTGTTTTGTGTATACTGGCCAAAACGATAATTTCAGACGGTGAAAAGGAAGAAGACAACAGCAGTCTCCTAAGCTAGCCTGAGAGGCAGCCATGGGCATGATGTGTTAGCGACTTCGTTTTCTTAGCCTTGGCATATAATGGCAGGTGGCAATTTCTCTCTCCATCACCATCTGATCTTCTCATCAACAGTATTCATTCACTCATTCAATCTGAGAATTTATATAGCGCCTCTTCAAGATATACAGTATCTTGTAAACAGTCAGTGTACTCATTTTAGCTGAGGCATGATGAAAACGAAGTTGCAGCAAATCCTGTCCATGACTTTATTTTCAAAGATTTGTATTGCCCTGACAACTACATTCATCAGGTTAACATTGGGCCAATTTCTTTCTTCAGTTGCACAATGTGAACCGGATGCCTGGTCTGTGGTGTAGATTGGCCTAACTATCAATTCATACTCCAATAAGTAGTTGAATACTCTCACCCAATACAATCACTGAAACACGCGAAGGGTCAATGCTATGCTATAGCCACAGAAATATAATGTGTATACCTTGTTACCTTGTGCCGTCAGTTCGTGGAACTCTAGCAACCCCCATGACCAGCCTCTTCCACTCCTCCCTGCTTTTGCTTATGTGTATACATTATTACAATTATTTCTATTAGATATCATTATTTTTCAACAATTTTTTATTTCTTCATAAAACCAGCAACGTCATAAACATACTAATTAAATTGAATGTTTTCGGTCAATTGTTGTTATAAACTTATGCTATTACTACTGCTGCTGCTGCTGCTGCTGCTGCTGCTGCTGCTGCTGCTGCTGCTGCTGCTGCTGCTGCTACTACTACTACTACTACTACTACTACTACTACTACTACTACTACTCCTACTCCTATTCTTATTATTATAGAAACATGAGGACAAACCCCTAAGACACGGTTGGGTTTGCAGATCATCGGAAGGTGTTTTCTGCAATCCTCACATTGTCATAATAGATTCATTCATTCATTCATTTAAGATATTTATATAAAGCGCCCCTTCAAGTTTCTACTCAGAGGCGCTCCCGATACAGCGTGGTTAATCGGAGTTTCACGCAAGCGCATGAGCAATTGCAGTGAAGGACTTGCCCAGGGTCGTTAGTATGGTTAACAACTTAACAAAGCCATCGATGTTCAGACTGGGTTGTGTCATATCGTGTCAATACTTGTTTGAACTTTCATGCTTGTTTTAATTTAGTTGTTGTATTAAGTAATTAATTGTTTTTTTTTATCAAGGAATAATTAATTCTGCTAAATTCTTTTTATATGTCAGCAGATGAAAGAACTCTGATGCTAACGTGAAATTGAGATTCTTGTAGGGGAAATGAACTTCGAAAATGCCAGTTGCCTTTACTTGATCCCTCAGAATGTCCTTTTCTGTTGGCATGTAATCCTTGGCCCCGAGACGGTCAAGGTCATCTAAGAAGCTGAAAAAGATCTCAGATCTAAGATCTCCTCAAATATCAATAACAACAATAGTATTGATATTAGTAGTAGGGGTATTGGCAGTGGTAGAAGTGGCTGTGGCAGTACCGTTGGTAGTAGCAAAAGTGGCAACAACAGCAGCAACAGAAGTAGTACTAGTAGCAGTCGCAGTAACAGTCGCTGTATCAGCACTACCAGTAATAAAACACCCCGATACTAAATTCCTACTGCCTGTAAAGGAGGTTAAAAACTCAGTCAGTCATGCAAAAAACCTCCTAAACAAAAACATTGTTCAGATAAAATTCATGCAATCTCACTGGTCATCGTGAAAAGCGGAGTCTTCAGCAGTTAACATCCTATGGTCCCTGATTGAGACCTAAGGCAAAGGGAGGCGCTTACTTCCTCTGCTTCGACAATTGAGCATGGAATATATGAAACTCAAGGTCCTGGGCACATGGTAATTATTATACAAATGGTCCATATCTAGGGCAGATGGTGCCCAAATGTGGAACAGATCAAGCCCAAAAGCGGAACAGAGGAAGCAATAGTCCAAATGATCAAGAATAAAGACGTGGACAAGAATGGAGTCAGAGGAAGAAGAAAGAGAAGGCGGATGACAACAGTTTTTACATATTCATTTTTAATGCCGGGTCTAGGACATTTCTTTCCCCATTTCCCTCCGAAGTTGGACTGATGAAAATAATTCTTTACTCTTATAGAAGTTGGATTGATGAAAGAAGGTCTTTGCCTCAATAGAAGTGGGATTAATGACAGTTATCATGAACAATGGTAGAATTACCTACCTACTGTTCAGGGTGGAAATTTCCGGGGGGATGGGTCCCTGGGGGAAATGTCCAGATACCACTAAATTAATTCCATGTAATTCTTCTTTCATTTAGCACTATTAAGATAGGCCTAGTACAAACTATTTGGCTGAGTCGTTAAGCTGATACTCGTTCGCTCGGCTGAAGCACTCCTGCACTCCGGAGTCATTCCAGAGACGTTTCATCGCATCCAACAGCTCCTCAGAAAACGGTTCAGTGTCTTCCATTTTTGTTATGACATCCACAACCACCCTCGCATCCGCCTGAACATACAACAAGACTAACCACGTAATATGTATGTACATATATTTTATACATTCATATTTATGCATGTACATGCATTCATAATTTCATACACATAATTATTAGAAGCATTATTATGCATTTATTAAATCCTTCTTATCTGGTGACCAAGCATCAATCGATGGTGATGAGCAATAAATTATTGTGACTGAAAGACTTGATCTAGATCACAGTAACTCTATTTAGAGGAGGTTCGAATCCATGCTCTCCGCACTACATGGCGAGCGTTCTCGCCAATCGCCTAAAGATCCCACGGCTACTCTGTCCACAGCGAAAAAAATCCATGTTATACGAATCCCTGGACCTGGGACGCAGAGCCGGATTAACGAATTTGGTGGCCCTGTTCAGTGAAACTGTGGGGGCCCCAGCCCCACAGAATCACAATAAAAGGACACCTAACACGTGTTATGTTAAACGAATCAACATTTGTCTATTATTCATTCGTGCCTTCTGTCTTTTTGTACAATATCAGTAGGTCTTAGTGTTAAAGTGTAGCCTACATCTTTTACGGTTTAACGATATTATATTATACTATACTAAAAAGAAAGAGGAGGAAAACAGTAGCAGAAGAAGGAGGAGCAGGAGCAGGAGGAGGAAGAAGAAGATCAGTCCTTTAAGCTGACCTTTAGGCAGCCATGAGTATGAAGTGTTAGCGACTTCATTTTCTTAGCCTCGGCATATGAGGCCGGGTGGCCATGCAGGTCTCTCCCTCGCCGTATACCATCTATACTAAATATTATAACTACGATAAAGAAATTAAAGTATGGTTTCGAACTTTCGATGACAGTGTCTAATATGGATCATCATGTTGCCCAACTCAATTCGTTGCTGTTGAGTTGTCTCTTTTCGAGATGTAGGGCTCACAATCCAATGTAACGTAATGTAACAAGACAATTATAAAGCGCCACTTAAGAGTCTCTCAGAAGCGCTCAACACGTGGCAATAAAACAGCTGAAAAAGTGTGTCTTTAAGATTCTTGAGAAAACCATATAGTCACATACTGTACAGCATGTATGTATTTATGTATGTATGTACGTATGTATGTATGTATGTATGTATGTAAGTATGTATGTATATATGCATTAGGACACTTAACATAGCACATTTTTAGTATCTCTGTCAGACTCTGTGCTATAGTCTATATGGTTCATGTTAAATGTAATTTAAATCTTGACTAATACATGATGTAGCAAAAACAATGCACAGTAAATAAGAAAGAATCCCCGATGGCGGCCCCACACACACACACGGTATTAACACTAATAATTATTAATGCAATGTAAGTATACTTTACAACTTACATCAGACGTAGATGTGTCATTCGCCATAATTTATGTGAGAAAACTCAGAGTTAATCATCGCACGTTCAGCTTAAAATATTAAGACGGCCTATAGACAACGCGGTGTAAACGTGGCCAACCCTATAAAGATATGCATGTGTGTGTGTGTATGTGCGTGTGTGCGTGTGTTTGTGTGCATGGCTCTGGGCCTCTGGCCACCCATGCCTGTCCTGACATTGATCGTATTATCTCTCCAGCCTTTTTGGTTTATCCCACCATCACCCAAGTCAGAGTCGAAGACTTATCAGCATTTCAGAAATTGATAATTTCCACCTGGCAGATGTGATTCTATCAAGTCAAGCGTAACACGGCTAGTGCTGCTAATTATTTAAACATTTCTCAGAGGTTAATGGATGATAAACTTTGAAATATGTCTACTTTGACTGCATGCACCAACCGATTGTAAGGATAAACAAGACTGTTTATCATGGGCATCCAACGTTAGCGACCTCTAAACCTCTTCTCCCCAGACTGGAAACCTGATCGGACATGTGTGGATTGTGGAATAGCTTTTAGACTTTGCTAATGAAACTGTGATTTGACACTATTAATAAATGTCACGTTCACAACAAGACAGAATGTGCATATGTATGCAAATATGGACATATGTGTATGTGTATATAAACATTTGTATAAGTATATATGTGTATATGTACTATAATTATGTGTTTAAGTGTATATGTATATAATATATATATATATATATGTGTGTGTGTGTGTGTTTATAATATGCCCACACATTTGCGAAAGTTGTGCATTTGTATATATTAAAATGGGTATAGTGTCGAATAATTTGAACTGAATTTGCTCATTTTTACTATTACCGGTAGCCTTAACAAATAACAATAATGATGAAATATTAAATTTTGTTCTTTTTCATTTGTGGGGGCCCCTCAAGTGTGGGGGCCCCTGTTCGGCCGAACATGTTGAACATGCCTTAATCCGCCTCTGCTGGGACGAGTGCATCACAGGACTTGTTGTTCGCTTCCCTGCCATGCCACTACCAAATTACTCTGCTTTGTGATATAGAAATGTGTGTGCGATTGGTTTTATGGATGACGAGATGACTGACCTCTCTGGCGCCGTCACCAAACTCAATGCAAAGTGTCGACATGGCTCGGACAATGGCGACAAGAGACTGGACAGTGTCGCTATAAACGACTTGTTTATGCTGGTTTTTGTCCTTGATCGTGAATCCACCCTGGTAGATAATTCTACAAAACAGTTTACCCCTTACCACATATGGCACAAGAAGTGCATTAGTTATTGTTTAGCAAACAATTTCAACAATACCACGATCAGAGGTGCTTGAAACTTACTAATACAGTTGTTACCTCGTAACTCTTAGCACCTCGTCTGACAGGTGACATTGTAAAGCTACCAACGATGCTATCTAAATTATTATAATTGTAATAACAAAGGTTTCTATATTTACACACATTGTACATTACATCACAAATGGTCCTTCATGGTTTAGAAAACAAATCACATTCCCTAAGCTGACTTTAGAGCGAACCATGTGTATGAAATGCAACTTCTCTTTCTTGGCCTTTGTATATCATCGAGGTAACTGACCAGTTTCTTCCTAGCTACTTGGTCTTCCCACTGATGGTGTACGGTCATCTTATCCATTCTGTGGCCTAGTCCAATAAGGCCCCAGCGAAGCCGATATGTTGAAACATATCATGCCCTGGCGTGATTTGAAACCCTTACTTCTCGGTTAACAGTCAGGCATACTATTAACATAACATAACATAAACATAACATAACAAGGGTTTTAAGTGGTTCAGAAGACGTTTAGTCTGTGTTAGAACCACTGCAATTAACCTGGAACATGATTAATAGCCCAATTTTCCTAGCTTCTTCTTAAAAGCTGTGATAGTGTCCACTGAGACAGTACTATCATCCAAACTATTCCACAAATCTACAACTCTTGCACTGAAGCATTTCTGTCCTAATGTCCCTTTCGGTTTCTTAAATAATTTATACCTATGTCCCCGAGTTGCCTTGTTTGGTGCTAATTCAAAAAACTTCTCCTTCTGCACTGCCTCCTTTCCAGTAATAATCTTGTAGGCTTCAATTAGGTCTCCTCTGCTCCTCCTTCTCTCCAATGTTGTTAGTCCACACCTTTTCAACCTTTCTTCATATTACTAACCACTAGACTACTGTGCAACTTTAATCTATATTCAGACGAAAGAAGCCGTTTCGAAGCATTTAATAGCAAGTGTCTTTATAAAACCAATTAAGACGATATTTCACATTCTTCTATTCTTCCTAACAGTTTCACCCAGTATTACCAACATCTCGAAAATTTCCATCAGAACTTTTCTACACTTACAGGACGTGTGCAAAACGTTCCCTAGCCAGGTAGCCTCTAAAATCCATCTTCAAGCATCAACTAATGTACATACTAGCATGAACTCTTATTCTTAGTTTGTGTCTGGGAGCCTGTGTTTCATTATTTGGCTGAAAGCAACTAGGATAAAATGCCCGTACAGCAGAGTTTTGTGGCCTTGCTGAACACTTCAAAAACCTTTGGTTCATCAAATTTTTATCTTCTCTTCCCATTTCACGATTGAACTGTTGGTGAAATTGCAGGTCACCAACTATCGTTAATTTGTATTTTGCTAGCGATATCAGAAACTTTGTTTATCTTTAGGCCTATATAAATGGCAATGGTAAAGGTAATTGCAAATTTATGTAGCGCCATTTCAATAACAATTACTCATCAGACAAATAACAAAGACTCATTAGAGGTGATCCCGAACGAAAGCAATAAAAACTCGAACATAATAGTCTTAAAGCGTTTGCGGAAAAGAGGCAAAGAGGTTGATGTTGCAGTTTCCTATATACTAATTGTTATTAAGTGTTATTATTGCCTGCCTTATCTGTTTTATGATGGTACTTTTTCCTGATTCACAATTTCCTAAAACCACAAAAAAACAGGTACCAATAGAAGAGGTGAGATCATGAAATCAGTCATGTAATCGCCACTTAAGAAATACAAGACAAGTCAACCACTGCAGTGCAATGCAGTATAAGGTAAACTTCAAAAATTGATCAGTGCCACCAAGGGGGGCACAACTTTGTCCCATAATGTGTGGGTGACCACTCCTCTCTTTGATATGATACTGTAAACTATTGTACAACAATTTATCCAACATAAAACAATAATGTGACTTATCTTTCGAATGGTTATGCCTATGTATGTATGTATGTATGTACATGTATGTATGTATGTATGTATGTATGTATGTATGTATGTATGTATGTATGTATTTATTTAAGTAGCCTTTGCACGAACAAAGATATGTAGCCTATGTATGTGTTTATGCATACAAGCAAATACACTTGTGCATTTATGCACAATGTGCACATAGGTATGCAGGCCTATATAATCTGGTCCTTTGTGTAGAAGCTCTGTGAATATCACAACGGAATCATCCGTGGGAGGTGGTTGTGGAAGCTCCCATCCCAAGAATCACACCCTACTCATCGGTTGGTCATACAAACCCCAATTAAGGAAACCCTTCCCTGTTCAAGATCTGCCCTTGAACTGTCTGGTAGGTCTGTCATCACTACGTGGCCATTATTCAGAGGCGGTATGTAGGTCTAAGTAACTGGAATGGCACGGCATCCGCAGGAATATTTTGGTGGGGGAAAATTTTTAGGGGGCAAAGTTTTGAATTGTTGGCACGGGACTAATGATGGTGCCGAAAGCAACCTATCACGTCACCGGTCACCCTCAGTACTCGTTCCCACGATTAGGGGTCTGGCGTGGATCCCAACAGCCGCCAAAGCTTTTGGAAGCATATGACATGATATGGAGCCTCTTGACATCGTTCTGGAATCCGTTTTCAGCTATATCTGAACGTATATTTCAAACACAAAACTGTTAAAAGATTCAATGTTTTATATTTTTTAAATTTTTCAGCTTATCTGGACTAGAATGGATAACAAACAAAACTGCGGAAAAATCATAGTCATTCATTGTTAAAAGGAAAGGTCATAAGTAAAATTTAAAAATATTTGCAAAATCCAGGTGGGTAAATGCCCCCTTACCCCTCCTGACGCCCATGTGGACAGGTCCGGCCTAGCAGCATGGGAGCCCGCACATAGGGGCAAGAGGGGACACTTGCCCCCCGCCTGGAAAATTGATACCTATTTTTTGACTAGTACTTTTTGATGTTTAACAAATTTCTTCGCACTGAAGCACGAATTTTAAACAATATCCAATCAAAATAAATTGTTTAAAATTTTACATTTGAAAAACCTCTATCAAAATACCCATGCTCTTAATTTCCTGTTTTGCATTTTCCAAGCTCTTACTAAAAAATGTGACCTTGACCATTGTGTTTTGCCCCTCCTGCAAAAATATCTGCGAGCGCCCATGCCTAGCAGACTTACCAAGCAGAAGGACCTCGAAGAAATTGCCGTACTTCCGGGCCTGTGATCTCTCCTTCTCCAGGGATTTGTCGATGATCTTATTCCTCTTCTGAGCCTGACGTTCCTCCGCGCTCACTGAACAACCCATCGCATCGCCTTGCTGACTGGTCGGCCGAGTAGCCACGAATCGGACGAGGGCCGGGGTTCCTTTCTTCGGCGGGGCACCAGCAGCGGGTAGGCCTACTAAGACGGGCGAGGGCACAATATCGCTAAGCAACGGGGGTCAGTCCGTCGGTCGTTTGACTCGGGTCAGTTTCTGTACTCCGCTTCACGCAAACATCCGCGTATTCGAAAGGTGGAAATACCCGGCGTAACCTGCCAAAATTCCTGGCGGATGCCGCCTCCACGATTACCACCATCATCACCGATTACCACCGCAGCACCATGAGTCCATGACGTCTCCTCGGAACGCAGCAAAGCAAGCTGGTTATTGCGTACTTCATTTGATATAGAGTCGGTGAATGAGCTGATCTCGTTGATGCAGCTTTTGTATGGCACTGAGGAATTTCCAAGGTTTACAACTTTACATTACATAAATTTCCCAGATGCATCACATCAATGCCAACGCCGCATCCTCTCGCTGACTCAGCTGCCTAGACACGAACGACTGCATGGAACCGGGTCTGGTAAGAATGAAAATCGAACACAGCAAAGTTATAGAATAACCATATGAATTTATACCGTATAATTATTTGCGCTAACTCCAGTCTAACGCCAACAAAGGCAAATCGAATCCCATTAGTTTCAGTTTAACGACGCTGTGTGATAACAAGGATTATTAGCGTCGCCCTCCTCCTTTAACCAGTCTGGGGACTGGCACTACCAGAGTACGAGTAGTGGCGGAGTTAATAGAATCCCACCTACTGCGATTGTCTTATAACCGAGCCGGAAAGCATTTTGCCAATCGGTTTTCCGCCCTCGGAAGCGTTGGCTGATTCGTTCAACCCCCGCTGATCCAGTTCATGAAGTGTAGGTCTGCGTAACAGTGCGCATGAAACAGCAAAGTGAGGGGATGCGTTGTAACATTACTCAGATCATGACTATAAACATCTGGGGAAAATAAGAGCTTCAATAAGCAATAAATAAGTAAGTAGATTGGACTGTTAGCCTGTTTGACCCTGCAGCCCAAAGTTTAGAGGAACTTAGGGCAAATAGACGCTTGAAAAGTCGGTAAAATGTGCAACAAAACAATAGCCAGTAGCCCAATTAGCCCCAATAAAACAAACATAAAAGCCCGGACATTTCCAGGTTTCTAGATTTGCCTGCAGGACAGAGGATATGACGCCAAAAAGGAGGACATGCCGGACGTCTGGTAACCCTAGAGCGTGAGTAGGACCAGCCAACGGTAGGCCTACCGCTAGTGTCGCGCTGGAAAATATCACAGCGTAGACGGCGTCAGTTTGCAGAGCTTGCTTGCTCGGTTGGCGACATCTAAAAGTGATTCACACGTTCTACCAAAGGGCGTCTTTTCGAGAAAAGTATAACAGCCAGAGACAAGTGCGAGGAAAGAGCTGGCATGGCGGAGACATAGGCCTATCCTACGCAGTTGTCTAACACCTAGCTTGTCCCTGGTTAGACATCTGCGTGGAATAGGTCTACCGTATCGTCCATGCCAACTCTAAACTCTAACTTGTCGAGGTAGAAACCTAATTCACTTTAATCAAATCTTGTCCAATGAATTCAACATGAGTTGTTGGGCATTATACGAACGGCGATGTAGAATTCATTGGACAAGACTTGATTAAACTGAAATAGGTTTTTTACCTCGACAAGTGCGAGGAAAGAGCTGGCATGGCGGAGACATAGGTCTATCCTACGCAGTTGTCTAACACCTTGTCCTTGGTTATTATACGTTTCTCGGAAAGGCGCCCGTCGGTAGAGCGATGGTCGCTTTAAACGATAATATGGTCGATGATCATGATCTATTTGAGAGGTTAGGTCGAAATCCAATGGGTCAACGAAACTAGAAATCAGGTTACTGTAACGAAAGCAAATAAACTTTCCTTAAATCTCAACAAAACAAACTATATCTTGTTCTGTTCCAAGAACAATGAAGCTTTCAAGCACGACTATAAACTTACTATCAACATAGACAAACAGAGTATATCTAGAGTAGCCTCGATTAAGTCCTAAGAGAAATATTTCAATTAAGGGATTAGTTTTACTCAAAGTTGTGTTAAGCATTATAGTAGAATTCTCTTTGCTGAATGGATGCCTACATTGAAATTTGATCCAATCTTGCATCTTATACTATAATTCTTAAAGTTTGTCCTTCCGTATGTATGTATGTATGTTTGCAATGCATCGCTGTCCGGCTAAAGGCTCCGAAACGGAACGGTTTAGCGAGTTGAAAAAATTTACAAAGCATTATTACGCAACGTCTAGGTCAACGCGACTATTTTCAGTTCGCAATTTTATTTAAACGCCGATATATGGCCATTTTAAATTTAACTTTTCAGCGAGCTTATTTCAATACCGCCCATAGTAAGGCCATTTGTTCACGTCACGCATGCTTAATAAGCAATCTTACGTCACACGGAGCATCTAGCAACCAATCAGAAGTCGCCACGGGCGAATTTCTAGGTCAGCGCAACCATTTACAGATTTGGTGACCTAATTACACTAAGCTCACATTTTTTGCAACCACGGCCATTGCCGATTTTCTAGGTCTAAGCAACTCGAAACTTACTTTAGCTATTCGAATTTCTATCTCATCCCAATTACTTTCAGCTCATAATTTGCTTTCAATTCCGATTTATGGACATTATAAGCATGCCCATTTGTCCACGTCACTAAAATTAATATGCAATCTTAAATTACGTCACGCGGCTAAATATGCAATCTTACGTCACGCTGGCCAACGGCAAATAATACGCCTATTATAATTTAGAAATAACCCGTGTAGTACGGGGAACAAAATAATACGCCTATTTCAGGTAGAGATAAACCGTAAAGAACGGGGAACAAAATAATAATATTGCCTATAATTATAAGGTAGAGATAACCCGTGCAGTACACGGACAAAGCAACTATGTTCACCTCTAAATATCGTTTCCATTCAGATATATGGACATTTTTTAAATATTTGAAGCCCATCAGCAAATATAGTAAGTAAGTAGCCTTTATTTGCAGCCGTTAAAAATTACGCCTGGGGAAAACCCGGGCGAACGCCGGGTAAAAATTGCTAGTTGATAATAAACTTGAAATAATATTCCTCAGTGAACCGCTTTCATAGAGCGCCACGATGAGAATGAAACCGACAGAACTTTGCCTGTGACACAGGGATTAAGAACCGGTTCTGTCATTGCTTTAATGTTTATCAAGCTACTCTAAATAGCGCCAGTTAGACTTGCAACAATCGCAAGTAGGCTCTTTACAGTCAGACATTCAATCACAATTAAGTAGGCGTTCTGCAGCCAGATGTAAGCGAGGTAATGAACCGTATAGAAAGATTAGAAACATCGCCTTGGCCTAAAGTAGAATTTGCTGTAGAAGAGGATTCGAACCCAGATTGGAGTGTACTTCGGGTTGCAGCCTATCCGAAATTTAAGCCACGGCCTAGGGTTACTTCCGGTTCAAAACCTGGAAGGACCGGAAGTAAGGGGATATATTGGAATGCTAAAACTAAGCGAGCGTCTCGTAAATAAACCTCGAATATTTTATCAAAGTGGTCATTAGAGGCAGGGCGGGATTTGAACCTTGATCCAATCTTGCATTGATAATAAACTTGAAATAATATTCCTCAGTGAACCGCTTTCATAGAGCGCCACGATGAGAATGAAACCGACAGAACTTTGCCTGTGACACAGGGATTAAGAACCGGTTCTGTCATTGCTTTAATGTTTATCACTGTTCTTCTGGCTCGGGTCTCACCTATCGTTCTACAGTCTAGCGATTCGCCTCTTGCAACAACGACGCGGGGATGCGTGCGCCGCATTACCAAAGGAAAGAAAGTCAAAATACCTGAATGACATTAGATAACTGATACCTCGTTCTAAGGCGGGACTGTTTAATACTGGCTTATATGGAGTAAACTTTATAATGACCCATGATAACAGGTTCTGCTAATTCTTAATATCGACTTCTAGTTACAAGAACTATGACAGACACATTCATTACAGAACTTTTAAGATAGTAGGCCCCTATACGAAATAATATCAAATTACAACAGAATAAAATATTACCTTAGAAAGCACTTCACATTGCAATACATGTAACATTATAGTCTACTTTTTCAATTTGTAACATTTGCACGTTAATTTCTTGCGTAAATAATTAAAGTGCTTGAGTAGAAGTTGTGTAGGGCCTATATATGAACTCATATTGTACCTAACATCGGTTTCGGGCATAGCGCTTCATCCCATCTTACAAATCCGTAAAGGTAGGAAAATAAATTTTAAAATAAAACCACAAAACAATTAAAAACGAAAATAGTTTTAGGTGACATTAATTATGCAAACAAATTATCAGCGTATATTTTAAACAGAATAGGCATTTCAACACAGTTCTTTGAAACCGTAGGTAATAGTTGATAAAAATACGACCATTAGGCTATATAAAATATTTAAAATTGTCTACTCTGCTAGCATCTTTTCGAGTAGGCTAGTTTATTCTTCTGTGAAATGGGAGATACATACAAAATAGTTGCGCATGTCAAAGTCTTCTAGAATAGAAATTATCTCATTCCTTTCGCTATTGTAGTTCATACTTATACAGAACAATGGTTCGTCTTCTTTCAGCTGCGGACCAATAAAATTCAGTAGATTAAATTCAGAATCTAAAAGCTCCCGTTCGGCAATCAATATGCGTCCATATTTGTCTGCTTGACAAACGTTACCAAATGCACAAACTGACGACTGATATTGGCGTATCATAAAGCCATTCATGTCAATCTCGATTAATTTTGTTTCAAAACACTGGTTATATGATTCCAAGACAAAGTTTCCATTTGACTTTAGAATTATTTTTTTAAAGACGCTATAAACATCTGAGGACAACTTTGTTTCATACTGCAATTGACCATTCGCATCGTATACACTTATTACGGCACGTTTCTCTCTTCTACACTGCCATGAAAGGTATAAGCTACCATCGGCAGCTACGGACAGAGTATCATGTGGCCTCCGCAAATCACTAATTAATGGTGAAATATTGAACTGGTGTTCATCGTCTTTTGTAATGCGTAAGACTGATAAGTTATGTTCATTATTGTTTAGTATATACAGGCAGTTTGACACACTGCAAACTGCTATGTATCTCGGCTCTACTCCTGGCAGCTGGATAACATCTTTCACCTCTTCCACATTGTTGCGGTCGTAAACATGAATGGTATAGAAGTCTTCATCTTCTGATTTGCGGAGTATAAACAATTCATCTTTAGATGTAATCACTGCGGAAATTCCCTTAAGCGGAGACTGATGCAAAATTTCCAAACGAATCGTCTTCTGAGCTGAACAAAATTCAACAAATTGCGCACAATGAGTGCAAATTTGTCTCAAATAACAACACAGGATCATCAAATGGTACATGCACGCAGCTACATGTGGTGTGTAGGCCCTACACTAATTCATAGCGTAGAATGAAACATAAGGTGAACACTGAATGAGGAAAGGAATAACTATTGGTTGTTCTGAATCGGATTGAGCAACATCAAAGAAGACCACTCTGCATAATTCTGAAGGTTGATACACGAAGGACCGCAGTATACAGCTGAGCGTAATGTTCTAATAAAATTATTATTAGTCGATGACATCTTTCCGTATGAAATTGCAGTGAAAATGACGATGTGGGTTTGTGGGGTGGTCGTGTTGATGACGGTGGGAGCGATAAAACAGCAAGAATTTATTGTTGGTCTTATGATAAATCCTTTCAGGCTAACTTGTATGTCGAGCGTTTATAGAGATGTTGTATGCATGACTGTGTGCTAATGCATGTATGTATGTGTGTTTGACGATACTTAATATGGCGGATGCAGGCACATACGTCGCTACCAGCCAAAAGGTACAATCTATTGCTTAACATTTACATCTTCTTTAAAGTTTCGGCGTGACTGAATTGGATATTATTGAGAACATCGATTTCGAAACGGCCATTTATGCCTGTGAAAACGTGGAAATGTAAGGTTGACAGGGCAGAGATTTTAAATTAGAAATACACACATATAGATAGATGTTACAGATGTTACAGCTAAGTTGTTCACAGAAAATTATGACCTAGCCACAGTGATATTTTCGTGAATAAGAAGTAGAATAAGAATAATAATTATCTGATTTTCGTTCAGCAGAAGTAGAAGTAGAAGAAAAATTATTTTAAGAACGAGAATAGAATAAGAAGTGAAATTAAGACCTTCAGAAGTGAATAAGAATAAGAAGCATAAATATTTGTAGAACGAAAATTAAGAGACTTCAGACTGAGGCTAGCCACCGTTTTAATATCCCCATGTTTTTATCTTACGATTTTCGCACTCATCGTAAGTCTAGTTTCAGTTAATCGTATATAGTACGCATGAAATATAGCTACTTTCAGAGCTTCTCATTTGAAAATAGAAGGCCATTTGAAAACCAAACGCGCTGGATTGAGTAGGCGATCGATGCACGGTCGAACTCTGGACCCTTTGTCAGGGCCGATGAGAGGGGGTCAGGGGGGTCTGCTGCCCCGGGGCCCGGTTCTATGGCAGGGGCCCCTGGCAGGGCCCGAAAATATCTAAACTTTATCAAACTGAAGAAACCTTTGGTCCAATGCACTGTATAATTATGACGGATGCTTCGTGAATCGTGATACATGATATACAGGGCCACAGACGTACAGTGTATGTACATGTATGTGTGGTATCTGTCTAGGTCTGAGTAAAGTGAGTATAGGTCACCTAATGTGTCGGGGTATTTGACCCACAGTAGAAACGAACGCAGCAAGTACATGAAGATAACACCGCATATCTACCTTGCCTTTACCCATCACTCAGCTCCATCGCTCTCTCTATTTCACTCTCTCGCGTTTTGCTCTCGAAGTCTGTCTCTTTCAAGCCATGTACGTGGTATGTGCACATTACAGACGACTGCAGTCTCAAGCGTTTATGTTACCTGGCCTATTGCAAAAGTACATGAGTAGTTCTTCATGTTCAGAATAGCCTACAGTCGCTAATCCATTTTACTTTTAAAGAAAAACGATCCTAATTAAATTTTCAAGTTTAATTGCTTCAATTTAAATTTAAAGTTCTAGGTGATGAAGAGTTATAGAAAACTGGTTCTATTGAATTTCTTTACAAAAACGCAGGCCAGCAATGAATGTGACGGTGGAAATGAGACTGAAGAGGTTGGCAATGTTGCTGACAAGAACAATTTAACAGCTATGTCACTCAACACAATCTCAGTTGGTCAGTCAGAGGATTTAGTGGCGAGCATAGTAACACACGTAGGTCATAACTCATCGGAATGATTTCGGACTAGCTATTGGTGCAAAGTTAACTGATGCAGGCAAATTTCCATTTCTGACTGAATTCTATTCTCCACCAGAATTCTGGAACTAAAAAAAGGAAAGAAAGATTGGCGAAAGTCAAGAATGCAAATGATCGAGAGACAGACACTACTTCAAAGTCTTGAATTTTTAATTTCATCAAAAGCGAACGATGCAGCAAATCAAGCTGACAATATCATAGCTAATAGTTAAATAGTAGCAACAGCAACAGTAGCAGTAGTAGTGGAGTTGATTATCATGGTAAAGAGTAGGGTTGTTAATATCTGGTTTTTTTGCAAACCGATTATCAGTTTTAGAAATCCGATATCAAACCGATTATCGTTTTTTATTGGCCTTAGAAAATTTAATATAATCATATAATGCAAGTTACTGAAAACCGATAATCGTTACGTACCGTAACGTAGGTACACGTGCGGGGTTAATAATAATAATATGTCGCTGTGGGGTTCTACTATTACCTCGTAGGCTGTGGAAGCCTCCGTTTTATATATAACAGGCAATTATAAAAAGACTAATTCGATTATCGTTTTGTCAATGATGAAAACCGATTATCGTTTTCGAAACCGATAATCGGATTTCCAATTATCGTTTAACATCCCTAGTAAAGAGCCTGTTGCTGATGTGGTCTATGCAGACAATGCAAGGAACGTATCCTCACCTCTTGAAATTGATATCATAATCATTATAATGCGACAACTGTCATTTAAAAATCATTTATCACATTCACATAATCACATTTTCATGTTTCTGGAAATTTCTTTGTAATTAGAGTCAGAAACCAGAAATTGATTTTTACATTAGGCCTAACTGTTACTATTATTATTATAATTTTTATTATAATTATTATTATTAACCTTGTTTTTATTCATTAGTGTAATTTAATAGCACTGTTGCAGGCTTACATCAGACTTTGGCTTACTGATAAAATTGAAAAATCGAGGGGCCCAGGACTCTGAGAAGTGTCTGCCCCGGGGCCCGCCTTGGCTCTCGGCGCCCATGCCCTTTGTATTCAGCGTATTTTGTGTTTCGTATTCGTATAGCAGCAATATTATAATATTGTTGGGCTCAACTGCTAGGGTATAGGCAACACTTATTAACCGTCGATAAGCCTCCTCTGCTTGTCGATGCAATGTTGTATCGATCCTAGCCTTAACTTTCACAAGTAATGCAAATTAGATTTTTTTAAATAATGGTCTGGCTCCAGTTTCCTCTTGGAGTCTACCTTACCGAGGGCGATCGATTTACCGATCGGCCAGACCTTTGCTAGGCGAACGACCAAAGAGATCGATCGATCGCCTCAAATGAGAAGCTCTGGCTACTTTATCTATTTCATGAACTAACCAGTACGGTCTAGAGTTCTGTTGAGTTCATTTCGAAAGAAGTTGGTCGCAAGGATATCGCTCCACTGCGGACAGACAGTTCCAAGTCGGCTTATCACAAGATCCGCTTTTTGCTTCCAAACATTTCTCGCCAGATGCATATCCTCCACTTCCATAGATACAGCTTTCACGAGGATACATTCAATTAGCTCCATTGGTAGATCTTGCAACTACAAATAACAGTTAATACATATCCTATCTGTTTACATACCCAAGAACTGCTCAGTATTATATTAACGAAGTAGAAGGATTATCAGAACAGTCCCTTAATTTAGCTATGGCCCTGCGGCAGTCAAGGGTACGAAGTGTTTATGACTTCATTTCTTAGACTTGACACATGAGGGTGGTTGCTGTGGCTAAAATCACGGGAGGACAGAGGGGGACTGCCCCGCCCAAGTTTTGACTGGGCCCTTTGTCCCCCTAATGCAAAATCCGGCCGCCGAAAAAATATGTCCCCTCCAAGGTTATGTGCTGATTTTCGCCTCTGGGTAGTGCCTTCCTCTCCTTCGCCGTCTCATCTGCCTACCGAATTATTCTATCAGTGTATTCATTGTAGCTGAGTTGGATAGGGTCGTATGTGGAGCAGAAATATCGACAAAATTTCTGCCCTGGCGTTGCTTTGAAGCCCGCTCGCTTGACAGTACTATAATATAGTACTGTCAAGCCAGCGTCGGGGGCTATATATAGTCTAATAGACCTTTTTCTAACAACCTTCTATTATAGTTTTGAAGATTAATTACAATTTTATACTTTTAAAAACAATTTTACTATATTTCTCCAATTGCACAAACAAAGTAGGTAAACAGATTTCGCTCAACATGTTGAAAGCCGTGATTGTAGTATAGCATTACGAACGCAACATATTATTATAGGGCTACTAGAAAAATAACGAGGCTTCGCTAAAATAACACATCGCTAATTAAGACTCTTGTAGAGTACACTCTATATAGGTACGACCTTATCTTCAGAAGTGACGCATTTTGTACTTAAGGTGCTGACCTTGTGTAGAAACTGATTACTTTTAAATGCTGATCAAACATTTAACAAGTAAAAAGGGATAGAAAATGTCGGTCTACAAACCAAACCATTTAAGCCATTTACAAAGTGTAGAACGAAAGAAAAATTGTCATTTGTATATCAATTCAAAATAAATATAGCTTACCGTCGTGTCACTCAAAGTGAGGTTTGCACGTTTGGCATTGTCATCCTGTTGGAATACCGCTACAACAGAAATAAATGGAATCATACACAAATACAATCACTTGCCTCGATTGTTGTTTAAATTCTTTACAGAAATTAAGTAGGCCCTATTGTATTTTATTGTGATGAGGCTATCATAATAATCATATAGCTATGCAACTCTATCTTGGCTCCTGGACGACACTGGGATACTTCAGTTTGTTGATTGGATTCTGGTCTTGTGTAAAAGCTAAAAACAATGACATTGCATGTTTCTGGTTTGTTTATTGCACTAGACCAATATGCTATGATAACTCTTGTGAAAACCTTGTGCCATTAAAATATCTAACGTAGCTCACAGTTAAATTTGCCAAAAGATGTTTGAAAGAATTGTAGGCTTACATGCAGTGTTATGCTGCACACACGGTAGAATGAAAATGATACCTTCCGAATGTTCAAAATTTTGCTTGCCTATTCCACACCGAGTAAATGTGTTCCCTATAAAAACTGATGTAGTCATTCAAACAACAACCATAAATCGTACTAGTAGGCATAAAATTTTCGGTGCATTAACTTACAATCTGAGCCTTTATTCGTTTGCTCGTCATTACTGGATTCAGGTGATGTTCGTTTCTTCGACATGGCAGAAATCGGACAAGACTGGGAGGAGCAGAAGAACTGGGATGAGCAGAAGAAGAAACGTCGCCTCTTGCAACAAATAGCGTCAATATGGCAAGATACACGAATCGATTGTCGGTAAATGCTGAACAAATCGAACGAGCATAAACTCAAGTGCGATTGCAACAGTGAACCGGTTACGATTCACAGGAATTAGGCCCCTACTTTCTTTCAAATTACATTTAACTTACAGAAGTAATCGAAGCTTTACACTCAAGATATTATGCAGGCGTCCATGCCCAACAAGAACGAAGCTTCCGATATTCTCATCTTGAAATGATATGTTGTGACGTCACAATATAGGAAATTATATTTTGTGACGTCACAATATATGAAAATATATATTGTGATGTCACAATATAGGCCATTGACTGTTTGTTTTATACTTCGTATTCACTAATAATACTACAATGGTTCATAATGACTTTCATAGAGCAAGATATATTATTCTTATTGTCTTCCGATATAATCTTGAGATTATATGTTGTGACGTCACAACTCACAATATAGGAAATTATATATTGTGACGTCACAATATAGGCCATTGACTTTGTTTCATACTTGTTGTTGACTTATTAAAACAATGCCTTGAAAAACGTTGGTTTCTCGTGTAACCGGTTTTACGGGGGGGGGAGAGGGAAAACAGCGCCTCGACTCTGTGATAAAAGTACTGTAGGTCACCGCTTTTTATTGATCCGATATAGTCTCAAACGCCAACTGGACGCATATACCCAAATCCCAATACGTATAGCAGTTCATAAAATATGTTATGGTAAAACTAGAAGTTGGATGAGCGATAAAAACATGGTTTTGATGCTAAATTATTGCAGACTTACAGTTAAACTAGGAGTTGGATGAGGAATCAAAATTTTTATAGTAGGAGTTGAGGTTGGTTGAGGGATGAAATCATGGATAAAATATGTTTTAAATAATTTTACGACGTTGTACGTATTGGGAGTTGGATCTATGCCAACGGGGCATACGGTAGCTCGTCGTGAGTGTACTGTGTTTCGTGCGCTTTCAACTTATTGCCAACTCAGCAGCACCTGCAGCTGAGGCCCAACTGGACGTGGTATGATGCGGTAAGATGTGGCAAGCGACCCTTCCTCCATGGAATGAGGGGTAGACCGTCATTTTACATAATGTACTGCGTAGTCCAGTTGGCTCTTTCAGCGCCGTAGACCCGCCGTGCTATCAAGAATAAGTTCTCAACAGATTAGATCATTGAGGTTCGCATAATGTCTGGCTGCTCGAAAGGATCTCAGAGAACAAGAATGCCCATTGTAATCGCAAATTTATAAAGCGCCACTTAGAAAGGTCAGTGGCACTCCAGAGTCGGGTCAGTGCGATCATGAGTTTTTCAGGCCCTAGCGGAACTGAGTGGGAGAGACACAAGGAGCTCCAGGTCCTGAGGAAGACGATTCCAGCTGGAAGGGCCAACAGAAACAAACCTTTCCGGTTGGGCCGTAGCGGTTCGCATACAGGGAATCACTAGGAGGTAACGGGCAGTACTGTTCAAAACAGACGCGTACCGGTAACTAGGATTACGCAATTACGCAACTACGCAACTGCGTAAACATTTTATCCGCTCTCAGAAAATACACACCGCTAAGATTACTTATTGACATTCTAGATTACCATTACTCGTTGAATCTCTAATCTAGATAAGAATTAGCCACAGAATAGCAGCTGTTAGTGCTCAAGAGTTTGAAAGTGCGCTGTCAGCAGCAAGGTTCAGTTCTGCAATAGCTTAGCAAAGCATACAATGAAAAGTTAAAATAAATAAAGCTTCTCGATCTGGTCTCTGTTGTACAGACTTTGTTATTGGGAGGTCGGCAAAACATTTCCCTTCGCGGTCAGTGAAAATTCCGGAAATTGTAAAAACATTAACGAGAGAAGTTGTTCGCTGCTAGCATTTATGTTGTAACATGTATGTTACAAAGTTTTAACTTAAACTATTATACTTATATTTATTTATCGTTATCTCTTTAGCTGTTTTAAGTTCAGTTCAATATTCAATATTAAATCTTATTTTTTATGGCTGCTGCACTCTGGATAGTCTAGTGGTTAGTGCGCTCGATTGTCAACTGAAAGTTCGAGGTTCAAATCCCTGCCAAGGCAGAATTTGTTTCTTGCTTTCAGCTCCATCTGCACCCCTAGCCAACTCAGCTATAATGAATCGGTGGAAGAACAGACGGTGGAAGATCAGACGGTGAGGGAGAGGACTGACCACCTGCCCATACATGTAGGGCCTATGTCGAGGCGAAGAAAGTGAATTTGCTTACATTTCATACCTATATCTGGCTACCTCTCAGGCAGCTATTCTTCTACCATATGTTAAGATTACGGTACATGACGGTCAAATGGGAAAACTCTAGCATAGGCTTAATGTGCCCTATATACATAATGAGTTGTTTACTTTAACACTTTAACGACGAGCTGTATTGGTTTCCCAGTCGTGTTTTTATAGGCCTACTATCGTCGTTAAAGTGTTAAAAGAATCTGCCGTCTTTAGAAATTAGCATTCTGAACAAGTTACCTTCATCTGAAGTCCAAGTTAGCCAACAAAATAAAGCAAACACTCATAATAACAGTACTTAATTAACATACCCTTGATAGTACGAGGTTCCTGTGTTATACATGATGCAGTTTATATCGTAATCGTAAACTCAGAAAACATAAAACGCTACTTAAAGGCCAAGTGCAGGGCACCAGTTTATTCACGAGTGCTGCGTCATGTCAGATGGGTTGTCCAGATATACCAAGTGAAAAACAAAGTCCGGTTTACAGAAGGCCAGCGTCAGAGGCAGAAGGTGCCAGAGGAAAAAGAGTTTTGTTTATGATGAGAGATTGGAACGTCAAGGAGTGGATCGATCAGGGCAGGAATTGTTGAATAGGTGAGATTATAATTTTGAGGTTAATCTGTGCAAAACTTATATATAATGCTCTCAAGTTTTTATATATATATAATATATATATATACTATATTTATACCAGTATTATATATTTAAATCTCATATATACTCAAGAACAAACACAAACCAAGATCCTAATACATGAAATGCTAATAAATATCTGCAAAACATTTATGCATGTACATATGAATAATATATAATGAATATATACATATAGAAGTGAACATCATAACATAGTATCATGAATTATATATACTATGGTAGATATTTAATATATATATATATATATACTATGTAGATATTTTATATGTATGTATATGTTACAGGGAATGTGTATAATCAGGAATGTGTATATACCCTGAAATTTTCAGGGTAGATGCATATTCCATGATTCACTCGGGGAATGTATACATTCCCTGAAAAAACCAGGGTACATACATATACCCTGAAAATTTACTGTGTAAATACCAAAATCACTCAGTGTACAAACAGCAAAAGAAGTATAACATCGAGCCACCGCATTTCCTCGCCGCACGAGTGGCACTCTCCGTCAAAACTCAATTTCAGTGTAGCGTCGTGGCCTTTGGAGTTCTGTTTCAAGTTCACTGCCGAGCCAGTGAGTTGCAGAACAACACAGCTCCTTTCTCCTCTAATACAGCCCGCACCCTCGAAGGTTATTTGCAATGATGACGTCAGTGACTGCGTCAAACACAAACTGGATGTTGTTTGTGTCGGTGGCGCATGTCTGATGACAGTAGATTTCCTTTTCGGTGCTCTTGTTCTTTGCCTCAAATTGGGCCTGGATGTAGGACGAAGCCTTCTCATACGACTGCTTGCCTGGCGAAAAGAAAAATTATGCAGATCTACTAGACATGTGCACAGTGTTTTAGACGTAAAAAAAGCCGAGGGTTGACACAATTTTACAGATTACCAAAGTATACGCAAGCAGGTCACAACTGACAACTCTTTCTCCTGTTAGGTTCCCAGACATCCACTCACTACTCCTCCACAACATCTTTTTGGTCACTTAGCACATGAGGGCTAGAAGAATAATTAGCGGTTAAACACTTTGCCTCAAATTGGGCCATGTACAACTAAAACACTGCATGTGCATAAGGCGGAAAGAATGCAGAGACTTGTCATAGAACTTCCATGGACAGATGATCAAAGAGAACGAATGGTGTCTCAAATTATAGATGGCAGTAGTTCAAAGTTACCAGATGTCGTGTTGTAATGAAGAGAAAGCACAGACATAAAAAAGGTTTCTAAGGAAAGAACAACTTGTTAGAACTTCCATGTAAAGGATCAAAGAGAACGAATGGTGTATCTTCTTAAGAAAACCAGATGTCTGTTGCTTGAAGAGAAAGCGCAGAATAAAAAAGAACAACTATTGTTTGTAAAGGAAAGTATCTCGTTCTCAAAAAAGGCGATCCTCAGTATTATCTTAACAAGGCACAATTTTTGTGGACACTTCACTGGACTCTATTGCTTTTAACATGGATTAGCCAGGAATTAAGCCAAATTTGTTGCTCTAATCAAACTGTGACATCAAAAAGCGATTGTTTTCATTGACGTCATTTGCAAATAACTGGGAAAATTTGTGACCCTAGCAGTGGAACTTTGATTCTTGCAGAAGTTACCCTTTGGTATTAACATAATATATCCTGAAAATGCAACAGACATTTCATCTTCTAAACTAACATCATCACCATGTAAACATTTTCTACTATTTATAACTTACCAGAGAATTCTGAAAAGCAGACTGTTAAAGGCGATTTCTTAATCTTCTCTTCAAAGAGATCTTTCTTGTTAAGGAATAGAATAATAGAAGTTTCTGTGAACCATTTGTTGTTACAGATTGAGTCAAACAGCTTCAGACTCTCCTGCATTCGGTTCTGAAACACAGAGCAATTAACAAGCAAGAGATAAGAGATCAATTTAATCTGAAAACTGTACACCAGAATTTTTATTTATTTAATCAGACCATATCTTATCTCAGTGACTGCTAACCTGAAATTGTGACTGACAGGATTAGTACTCGCCTTGCACGCAGCACACAGGACCGTTCGAGACCCCTTGCGGAGGTTCTTCCAATACTGTGTAGGGACCTTGAGCAAGTCCTTTATGCACAGTTGTGAAGAACCACACCATGGTGCTTTGTCATTAGCAAGTGGTGATTAATAAATGCAAAATAATAAAAATGATGTACAAGATATTGTGTGATAATAACTTAAGGTATTAATCAGTGCCCCTAAAGATCTTCTCCAGTTTAGTCAATCCCAAGAAGTAAGAAATCATCCCATGGGCAAAAGGCGTGTAATTTTCCTGATAACCTAGTCATCACAAGAAAGGGAGACCGAATCTCAGACTTTATACCGTTTACAAATACAATAATTGCAAAATGGCAGATATTTCTCCGTTTCAGAATTAAATCAGAATCAGTTCAATGTTGGCTTCAATTTATCTCACCAGTGCATTTTAAGCACTGTATTCAAGATCCACGTTAATAAATAATTTAAGAATAAATTTTAAAATTTTACACCGCCAATTGCTAAATAAAATAGTGAAATAATTCCAATAAAAATAACAACAACTGCTACATTTGTGACATTGGCCTCTTGTCCTATCTTTGCCTCTATATCACCAGTGACTGTGGACCATTGCCTCCAATCATGGCCTGGTGTTGTCAAGTCGGAAGCACCTCTGACGAGTTTCTGGAAAGGTACTATACGATTGAACACTTTTAATTGTGATCATTATAATTAAGATGTCTTATAATTATGATGACAAAAGTGCAAAATGGCACTGCAGTAACTAATGACCATTTCATATACCGGGGTATAGCATTGATTTTCACAGTTGTGACCTTGGCCTCAGTTCACGACCTTGCCATCATCTGTCCATGACCTTGACCTGTCTCCCTGCTTCACCTTTTTACCTACACCTTGTCAGACTTATGAACCTAATTCATTGCCTTACCTTTAACCTTCAACTTAAAGTCAATGTCAACTTGAACGACCAGCATTCAATGACCTATATATAAAAAGGACTTATATTCAAAGACCAATATTCAATGACCTACATTAAATGACCTGAAGTTAATAACCTATATTCAAATACCTACATTGTTTGGCCTATATTCAATGACCTATAATAAGCAATGACCCCAAATGACCTCCTACCGTTGTCTCATCTTCGTGAAGGACTTGGTCATATTCACTCATTGCAACACAAAAGATGATTGCAGTGACGTCCTCAAAACAATGAATCCACTTCTTTCTCTCAGATCTTTGTCCTCCGACATCAAACAACCTACAAGATCCACCAATGCCATTAAAAAATCAAATATAACAATATTTCAGTTAGAAGATGGGTTATATCACGTCGTGTCAATAGTTGGTTGAACTTTCAAGAGAGGCAGCCATTATGATTAATTTAGTTGGATTAATTAATTAGTTTTTAATAGTGTAAGGAATAATTAATTTTACTGAAGTTTTTGTCAGCAGTTGAAAGAACACTGATGTAACTTGAAATTGAGATTCTTGAAGTGAAAGTGAACTTCGACAATGCCAGTTGTCTTCACTCTTGTTCTCAGAATATCCTGTTCTGTTGGCATGTAGTCCTTGGCCCCAAGACGGTCAAGGTCATCTAAGAAGCTGAAACAAAATCTCAGTTAAAGCTCTGCTCCAATGCATGCAGCACAACCTTTCCTCAAATATCACTCACAACAATAGTATTGGTAGTAGTGACAACAGTTGTAGTTGCAACAAATCCTGCAGTGGCAGTAACTGTTGGTAGTAGCAATAGCAGCAGCAGAAGTAGTACTAGTACAAGTAGCAGTACTAGCAGCACCAATAACACCCCAATACTAAATTCCTACTGCCTGTAAAGGTTAAAAACTGTCAGACATCACAGTCACGTAAAAAGGCATCCAAAACACAAACAATGTTTGCACAAAAGTTCAAGCAATCTTAAAAGTAGTCTTTGTGAAAAGTCTTCAGCATTTAAAAACCTGCTCAGCAGTAAACGTCCAATGTTCTGTGAAGGCGCCATTTACTGCCCATCTCAAGCCGGTGTCAAGTTACACTGCTCAGTTACAGAGTCACACATATGCAAAACATTTGTCCAATGTCACAAGTGCATGGAGTTCAACCCATGATTGTCGATCAAGTGTGTTACCAATAGACCACTGTGTCAGCAGAGCAACTATGAGCTGAAGCAAAAAGCCAGTTGCTTCCTAACACAGAAAATGCAAGTTGTTTGCCAACAATGCTAAGTACTGTTTAACTTCTAAGATGCTTTACAACTGTACAGTTAGTTGGCAATGTATATGCAGAAATAGTCAGTCGAATATTTAAGACGAAATGGAATTTTGGTAATATTTCCCGATTCTAGATAGTAATAATGTGTCTCAACAAACATTATCCTCACTCAGAACTGGAAAAGACGCTAAAGTACATTCGTTAGTTTCCCTGGGTATTACATAACTTGATCAGAAAATTAATAGTTGATTTCATATAGGCCTACTACATAAAGGATTTGAATCTCTAACATGGAAAGATCGTCTCAAGAAGTTTGCATTTGGAGATGAAATAGACCATTCATAAACAATAGTAAACTCTTCTTCTGTACTTGTAATGTACTGCATGTATATATCTGTTCATTCTGTCATTTATGTGGAGCCTTTTAAACCTCTCAAAGGTACAACAGATATGAGATACAGATACTAGAGATATGTGGTATAAGATGTAATAAAATATTCTAACAGCAACATTAAACTCTAACAAAGTGAAAGGTTGTGTGTTGCAGATGTGGTTAGAAAATGACATTATTTTACATGTGGACCGTGGACTACATATAAAAGTTATTCCTTCATTCTGAAACAGGCTCTTGTGCAATCTGCAATTTGAGCTTCTTCAAGTCTCTAAGTCTCTGTTTTTCAAGCAGCTATAGATCATCAATCTGTTTAATATTTGTTTTATGCAATCAGGTCGGGAGCAACCTCTGATGAATTTTCTTTAAGAGGTACTATATAGGCACTTACAAACTTACAATTACAATTGGCCCACAATGTAGTACAAATGTGGGCCCACCTGTTGCTGTCAACTTTGTCATGTTCAAAACATTATAGTCTTTCAACTCTAAGAGCTGTTCCATAATGCCATGTAATTTTTCTTTTAATTTAGTTCTATTAAAACAATACAAACTATTTGGCTGAGTCGTTAAGCTGATACTCGTTCGCTCGCTGGAAGCACTCCTGCACTCCGGAGTCGGTCCATAGACGTTTCATCGCAACCAGCAGCTCCTCAGAAAATGGTTCAGTGTCTTCCATTTTTGTTATGACATCCACAACCACCCTTGCATCTGCTCTAATATACAACAACACTAACCAAGTAAATACATACATACATACATTTGGCTTTTAAACATCACACACATATAGCTGATAATTTCGTTTATTGAAAATAGAAAGTTGACACTCCGCAACATCTCACATAGAAGAAAAAAGAGGAAGTAGCTATAAGGCTTAGTGTTATCGTTTCATCAGTACGTTCAGTGAACTGGATGGATTGGATTGAGCACGAACAGTCTCTTTGAGACTTAAAGAGCACAGAAAACGGATGAAGTACTTTCAATTTTGTTATGACATCCACAACCACTTTTGCAGCAGCCTGCATAGCTCTAAGACTGAACCGGTGTAAAAAGGCTACGCAGATACATACTTGAGTTCCATATGACTGCCTGAAAAAGCTGATCTGTCTGCCTTTTCATATATCATACAGACTACATCAGGTACGCTTATTATAAGTATTATTTTTCTTGACTCGTTGTAAAAACCTTTGTAGACATTTATCTACTGACCGATGGTGATGAGCAATTGTGAGGCATACATAAGGCAATTGCAATTGTCCTTACATAGTAATTTGAAGCCCATATCTGATGGAAGACCGTGTGCCCTTTAAGACCATTTTCTGATCGCATGTAGCGAGCTTGAGCAGGCACCCACCACCTGACGGACATGAGCCGATGCTCTTAAGTCGTCGGTGATAGTATTTCCTAGTATTAACCATTTCGGTTACTCGCTGAATCCATCAGGCACTCGGGACATCCTTGTTTCATGCACCCATTCGGAAGATCAGCATTTCACGAGATTTGTTCTTACATCACTATTGCATGTTACTCAATAAGTATATACAAACATACAGTCCCATTTAAACTACTGACCAAGCATCAATCGATGCTGAGCAATTGTCCCAAGGACTTGCTCTAAGTCCCTACATAGTAATTTTGCCTCTTTTTCGCAAATGCTTTAAGACCATTTTAGTTGATCATGATTTCATTGTGTTAGGTCAGCAGCACCTCTGATAAGTCTCTCTTTTGGTGGAGCCATATAAATTCGCAATTACCTTTACCATTGCTCGTACTCTAGCACTAAACCATGAAATATCTAACCAATTGGCTAACAATCCCACAATCGACTACCATGTCCCCCAAAGTACATCCATGTTACGAATCCCAATGTCCTGGGTCATGGACGAGTGCATCGAAGGACTTGTTCAGTTCCCTGCAATGCCGGACCAGATTACTCTGCTTCGTAATATAGAAATGTGTGAGTGACGATTACATTATGGATTACGAGATGACTGACCTCTCTGGCGCTGTCACCAAACTCAATACAAAGTGTCGACATGGCTCGGACAATGGCGACAAGAGACTGGACAGTGTTGCTATAAACGACGGGTTTAAACTGTTTGTTGTCCTCGCTCGTGAATCCACCCTCATGAATAATTCTACAAAACACTTTACCCATTACCATATATGGCACATGAAGTGGCATTAGTTAATAATAATAATAATAATAATAATAATAATAATAATTAATAATGTATAATGTCAATAATAATGATAATAATAATGATAATGATAATAATATAATTATTATAGCCCGCCCATAATAATAAGTAATAATAATAATATTGTAACATAATATAATATCAATTGGCAAGGTTGTAATAATAACAATATTCTTTATTGAAACAATCCGGTTGACAAACCGCAATCGGTTACAGTGTACAGTTATGCAATTGAAACAATTCACAAGAACACAAATGCCAGAAGACATAAATCTTAACTACTAACAGAACAGACAGCCTGCAATACACGGCGCTAATAGCAGCCTACAAAGCAAGTCCGCCTACGGACTCGATCTCGGTACCTCTCGCTCTCTATGCCAGTGCGTTATCCAATGCGCAATTTAGTTATTGTTTAGCAAACAATTTCAACAATACCACAATCAGAGGTTCTTATTCAAAGGGTCCATATATATAATTGTTGTAATTACAATTATTCTCTTCCTAGCTGCTTGGTCTTCCCACTGATGGTGTACGGTCAGTGTAGGCTACCCATTTTACATCCAAGTTCATTAGAGGTCCCAGTGAAATATCTCATGTCCTGGTAGGATTTGAACCCCTTACCTCTTGGCTGATAGTCAAGCATGCTTAACAAAAGATTACTGTGCACCTATTATCAGACAAAAGAAGTCGTTTCAAAGCATTTTTATAGCAAACAGTGATGACCTTAATAAAACCAATTAAGACCGTATTTCACATTCTTCCAGTATTACTTACATCTCGAAATTTCCATCAGAACTGTTCTAAACTTCAAGTAAGTTTAGAACAGTTCTGGACATGTGCAAAAAGTTCCCTTAGCCAGGCAGCCTCTAAAAATCAATCTTCAAGCATTAACTACTGTACATACTAAACATGAACTCTCATTCTTATTTTGTGTCTGGGAGCCTGGAACCCATTATTTGGCTGGAAGCAACTAGTAATAAAGAATGGCCTCGGAACAGACTTTTATGGCCTTGCCGAACACTTTAAAAGCTTCAGTGCACAAAATTTTTATTTTGTTATCAGGATTGAACTGCAGGTGAAAAACTGTAGGTCACCAACTATCGTTAACTTGTATTTTGCTAGCTAAATCCGAAACATTGTTAATCTTTATTTAGCAGTTTAATTGTAATTATCGCTTGCCTCATCTGTTTTACGATGGTACTTTTTCCTGATTCACCAGCACCTAAAACCACAAAAAACATGTACTAGTAGATCATTAAATCAGCCATCTAATCCCCCTACTAAATGCAAGAGAAGCTGCACTGCAATGTAATGTAGTGCAATGTAAAGTGCAACAATTTAGCAGTGCCACCAAGGGCAAATCTTTGAACGACAAAGTTGTTGAAACCAATTCCCTCGTTAACATGATGCTGTAACTACAACACAATAGAAGATATCACCAATTTAACCAACATGAAACAATTAGAAAACTAACGAGAAGGCATCTATCAGTGTTGTATGTATGTATGTAAGTATGTATGAGCACTTGTTATAGCGCCCCTTCAAGATTTCTACTCAGAGGCGCTCCCGACTACCACACTGAATCGGAGTTTCACGCCGAAGCGCATGAGCAATTGCGAGTGAAGGACTTGCCCAGGGTCCCTACGCGGTGGCTTGAGGTGGATTCGAACCCGCAACCTCCGGCAGCAATGCACCGAACATACCCCTCACCACCGCGCCCCACGCGTGATAATGAAGTCTATGCAAGAACACACCGCCAATAATTGTTGTCGCTTGGATTTGCTTCAAACCAAAATAATTATGTCATGTTCCAGTATTTCTGACACCCCAAAATTGTCCACAATACAAAAATAATTGTGAAACCAGAAACCAGGTTATTCTTTAGCTTCTCTTCAAAAGAAATCCACTTATAGGCTGTCGGGTCAGAATCAGTGCTGTGGTTGAAACCAATCAAAGCCAGCCAGTGTAACTTATGGTGGAAAATGCTGTCATGGATGTTGGAAGGATAGCGAAAGAAATGAAATCTGAATAAGACAGTTTGAAGATCTCCAAGAACCCTGACAGGTGGCAAGTGAACTGCTGAACCATCTTCCGCAGGAATTCGGCTGAGCCGATCTCTTCCCTGTTCGGAAACATCTGACGTCGATTTTATTTGTTAGTGATAGCATTGACTTGGGATTGGGAGGACCTCTGAATCACTGAGTGGTGCTAAATAAATGTTCGATTACAAATACAAAGGGTTCCTGATGACATGGCCTCCTCGCTATAAAGGGTACAGAACAATAAGATACTATGACGCAGATAGAAAAAACAGTATAAGATTCAGCCTACTTCTCTTACCAGCTCTGGAGTGGTACGCTTCTCTTACCACTGCTCTGGAGTGATAAGCGAAGTAAGAGAACAGGATGCAGGTTAGAGAACAGGAAGCAAGTAGATTCCACATCAGCTGTAAAGACTGATGTAGACATAAAGTCCAAGAACAGAACTCTGGGGGAGACCAAAAGGAGCAGGGCGCCAAGGCGAGCGAGATGACTGAAAAATGGTAGAGGTAAAGATAGGAAGTGATCCAGAGGAGTCTCAAATTCATTACATTCTAAATCATGGTTCATTGCCTACACCTTTTTCTGCAATTTGTGAAATTGTGACTGAGATTTTATTAAACAGTTTGACTTTAAAAACACATGCACGTTCTACCGATCAGATTAAGTTTTCAAGCAGCCTTCTTATGCGATGATCATGATTTTGATTTAAAGAAACGGATAAACTACTAGATCACAGCTTTCAACAAGGGTTTCTTCGCTAAAACAAAGTTGGTGTCACGACCATTCCAGGTACAACAAAGTTATTTCATATTGTCACTTTAAAATGGAAGCTTCTTGATGAAAAACTCATCCCTAAATGGAAGAGGGATTGATGAAAACATTCCTGTGTTGAAATAGAAGCTGGATTGATCGAAATAATTTTAGCTAAATAGAAGCTGGATTCTTTCTGGATTAATGGATGAAACTGTTTTCCATTGCCAGTAGGGATTGATAAATGTTTTCATTGTTGTGTTAGAGTTGACCTATATTAAGGCACGTATTTATTTGTCGCTGTAGATATGTACCATGCTATACGCGGCTCAGTTAAGCGGGACTTTTGTCCTTTTGGAAAAGTCAGACGAGTTGTCGCGGAACCAACAAAGTTGTAGAACTCCGCACATGTCATTCTATAAGTTGTTTTCACAAGCAATTCAGGTTAGAGATGTTCAACACAATGAATGTTGCGCTGGTCAGTCCATGTAGCCTATTATGTTCTCCTTTATAGAAAAGAGTCTTTCAACTGTGTGCATTGCTCAATGCAAGTAACACAAGCTCAATAACTTTTTGCAAGTTTGAACAGTTCGTTGCTTTAAAAAATCAACCCATTTAGATCTGCACCTTTGTCTGGCATGCTTATAAGCTTCGGCTAAACTCGTCGAAGTTAAGTAAACTCGTTGTAAAGCTCATCTCCGTCACAATCGAAGAACAATGTACGCAGTAGTTAGTACGGGTATTGTGCTTAAAGCAAGCACATGTGTGCATTTATGCACATCCATGAATGTATATACCAGGCTATTTATATAGCACCTCAGTGAACATCAAAATTCCTACTCATCGGTTGGTCATACAAACCCCAATTAAGGAAACCTCTGTTCAGCGGATCTGCCATTGAAATGTCTGGTATCATCATTAAGCGGCCATAAAACAAAGGCGGTATATAAGTAGCTGGAGTGGTCCGGCCTAGAAGACTTACCAAGCAGAAGGAGCTTGATGTCTTTGGCGGCCTGCAGTCCATCTTCCTTCAGCGATTTTTCGATGTTCTTATTCCTCTCCTGTGCCTGGCGTTCCTCGGCGCTCACAGAACAACCCATCGCATCGGCTGACTGACTGACTGGCAAGCCACGAATCGGGCGGGGGCCGGGGTTCCTTCCCTCGGCCGGGCAGCAGCGGCGGGTACTAAGACGGGCGAGGGCACTATATCGCTAAGCAACGGGGGTCAGTCCGTCGGTCGTTTTCCTCGGGTCAGTTCCTGCGCCCCGCTTCACGTAAAAATCTGCGGATTCGAGAGGTGGAAAATACTCGGCGGAACCTGCCACCAATCCTGGCTGATGCCGTCTCGACAATTATTATGATAATTAAATTTCCCAGATGCATCACATCAATGCCAACGCCGCATCCTCTCGCTGCCTCAGCAGCCTAGCCACGAACGACTGCATGCTACCGGGTCTGGTAAGAATCTAGATCGCACACAGTAACTCTATGCGCTAACTCCAGCCTAATGCCGAGAAACGTACATGGGATCACACCTATTGCGATTGTCTTATTACCGCGCCGGGAAGCATTCCGCCAATCGGTCTACCACCCTCGGCAGCAAAGGCTGATACGTTCAACCCCCTGCGATCCAGTTCAGGAAAAGTACGTCCGAAAATCAGTCACGTACTCGTCTACAGTTGTAATTGTAATTGTAATTGTAATTGAACGTTTGTATAGCGCCACTCAGAGATTCAGAGGCGCTCCCGACTCTAACAAATAAGATAGTCTTCAGGCGTTTCCGAAACAGAGGAAGAGAAAGGCTGAGGAGCTCAAGACGTTCATGCGGAAGATGGTTCTGGCCGACATAGTATTCTTGCACTGGTAAAATGTTCTGGGTAGGCACTGAGTGAAGACGGACTTTCTTTAGGACTGCACTGGTCAGGTCTCACTTTGGATTCCTTTTGTGCACGTTTTATTAGCTTTTAATGCGCCGGCTAAACGTGAACGGTGGCGCACAAAGAACAATACTGTTTGCATATAGGCTAAGCCATGATTTATAGTGCGCTGTGCTAGAAAAATATCGAGGGCGCAGTTTTGTTGTGGCTCCAGAAAAAATACAACTGACCCAGCGTATTATTAGCAACTATGGTAATTTCGCATTTTAGCATTCTAAATTTATTTTATTATTCGCCCACTGCAGCATTAGGCTATTATTTTCACCAATCCAACTGCTACTTAGGCAAGAATTCTTGTCATCAATCCAGGTTCTATTTAGGTAAGAATTCTTTTCATCAATCCAGCTTCCATTTAAGCAACAATTATTTTTTTATCAAAGTTCTATTTAGGCAAGAATCTTTTCATCAATCCCTCTTCTGTTTAAGCAAGAATTATTTTTATCCATTCCACTTCTGTTTAGCAAGAATTCTTTTCATCAATCCAACCTTTATTCTACCGACGCTAAAAACCCATAAAATGGCGAATAATTTAGAAGGCTAAAATGCGAAAGTACCGCAACTCGATATCAACCTGGTGGACTTGATGACCTTGAAGCTTTATTACACCCGATGACTGATGCATGGACATAGCGATTGCATGCCTCCTAGATAGCAATGGCCTATCTTCAATCGTCCAGCTGCAGTCTCCCAAAATAACTATAGATGGCCGTTATATATCATCCATGTCTTATTTACTGTCCGGCTGACGTCACTTCGCACGCAGAAGGTACGGTGCTTTATTTAGCGCCTCTATTTGAACCACTATTAAAAAGTAAAAATCTGCTTGTTCAGTTGTCTGCAGCTATAGAGAGACTGACCGATCGAGCGGCGGTATTGCACGTAGGCCACGACATCCTGCGTCTAATCTTAACTCGAGGTAAACACAGTTTAATTATCGCGCTAATTAACTACAACGTACGACCCAGATATTTCAGTCAACCAAACGCGCAAACGGACACACACACACACACACACACACACACACACACACACACATATACACATATTATATATATAGGACCTATGCATCAGTGTGATTTTCCTTACAGGTTTTATTTTAGTTATAGTTATAGTTATAGTTAATGATTTTTTATTTTAGTTATAGTTATAGTTATAGTTAGTATTATTTTTTAGTTATAGTTATAGTTATAGTTAATGGATTTTTATTTTAGTTAATTTTAGTTACTACTTAGTTACAATAATTAAGTCTATAAGCAAAATTGTGCGTATTAATACGCTGTTTCACAATTTACTCAGAAGCTATGAAAACCTTTGAAGCATGGATACATTCAGCTTCATCAATACACGAGTTTCCAAAGTAACTGACAAATTTCACAATAAAAATTTCGCATTTTTCGTTCTCATTTATGTCGTATCGTCCATATTGCACTTCCTATTTTTATTTTTTGTATTAACGAAAATAAAGATGAATTTTCGTTAGTGTTATTTTCGTTATAGTTATAGTTATAGTTAATGATATTTTTTAGTTATAGTTATAGTTATCGTTAACGAAATCATTTTATTTTCGTTAACGAACATTTTCGTTATCGTTATCGTTAACGAAAATCACACTGCTATGCATGTATACTTCAGGGAACAAAAAGCCTAGCAGGCTGTCCACTGTCCATGTAATCCTGCTAAGACAGACAGATAGTCGCACTGACTGACTGAAACACTAATTGACTGACGGAGACAAAGACATAAGATAGAAAGATACACAAAAGAGAGTAAGATCTCATAGACGGACGGACTGTCCTTGATAGCTACTTCGGTATCACGTACGTCGCGCGGCCATGTGAGAGATCACAATTAACTCGTTTTGACTAGAAATAACTTTTGGTCGAACGACCATGACCGTAGGAGTGGCCCAGATCTGTGTTATGGATGACAATACAAAACAACGGGACGTTGCTGAATGATTTGCTGGCAAATGGAAGAGCTGTAGGGTGAGAAGTTCGATTAATCTTATCAGCAGATCTAGTGCTATCTTCTGCTCTCCAAATGAAGACATGTTTTCTTCGCTCATTTCACTTCTGTAGATTCATCGGGGCCGGGGGCCCTCCCTAGGCCTATAGATATATTCACCCGATCAGAACTTTTAGTCTTTTACTACGAGTGATTGAAATGTCACAGATCGAGAGATAACATTATAGCTAGGTCTATAGGTAGATAGAAACACAGAGAGAGACAGAGAAACAATTAAATAAACAGATCGAGAGAGTCAGAGAGAACAAGAGAGAGACTGTCTAACTATTGTGTCTTGTCCAGCTACAATCATTCGCTCTTCTGTCGAAATAAATGTGCAGTGGTGGAGAGAGGGGTATGGACATATATTGGACTGCCCGTGCTGCTAAATAAAGGCCCACGTACTGCAGTTACAGTGTCAAGGCAATTGCATAGAGACAGGAATATCGATCGGGTATAGGCTATTTTCGCCAGGAAACATTGGCGGGTCGCTACTTTCAGTGGCGGCACTACACCAGGGCATGCCAGGGCAAATGCCCTGGTAAAAAAGCCTCTGCCCTGGTCGTTGCCCTGCCAAAAATTTTGGCTCCAAAATTTTGCTATACAGCTTTATAGCATGATACACGATACACAACTGCAAGTCCACAGACAGTGTGCATGTGTGGTCTATCAGTCACCTACACATGTGTCGGAATATTTGAACCACAGTAGAAGCGAACACTCAGTTGTTTGTACATGGAGACACGCTCGATATACGGCCATGGCAGTGAGTGATGATTCTTCCATTGAGGCATGCATCCACTCTGCTCCAGCGTGTCTCTCTCTGTCTCACTGTCTGTCTATGTCTGTCTCTGTCTGTCTGTCTGTCTGTCTGTCTCTATCTCTATAGTTATATATATGCATACATATGATATATAATATAATATAATTATGTATTATATATATATATATATATATATCGCTGTCTCTGTCGCCTGTCTCCTACATTGTCTCTGTACAAGCCATGGTAGGCCTATACTGTATATTCATTCGTTTACCGTACTTTTAAATATAATACGTAGACGAAAATTATCATCATCAGCCATGAATCCCTTGAAACGTATGTACAGTTCTGGCATTCAGAAAGGAGCAGAGGAAAGTCGAAAATTGAGGTTCCTGTTGTCGGTACTCCTTCCATCAATTTGTTCTTTAAGATGCAAACCTCAGATGCTGATATTCCTTCAGCTGCAGATGTTTGTGGAGAATGCAGATACAGCGGAGGAAGAAGCCGATGGCCCGATCGATAGGCTAGCTATAGGCCTAGTTCACTTTGCTCCAATTAATGTGCCGACAACTTCCAAGTAGAAAATAGACGTCATTAGAGGTGAGGAAATTGACATTACTTCCAGTTCCTCTTCTACCTCAGACTGAGATTTATTTAAGCTGGGCCGATCTTTCGCTATACTGATCGGACACACTTTTCTTCCATTATATAGTCTGCTTCCTTTAATTAAGAGCATGACTTTATCTCAGGACCCATGTCATCCTAGTAGTCCGTTTGAAGGAGATGGAAGCGGGAGGCCTATTGTCAGTAGCAAACACCAGGGTGAAAATTGCCGGGGGAGGTTAGGGGTTGAAACCCCTTGTCTTTCTTAGGATCCCACAATAAAGTCTACATTTCACACGCAAACTGCACATAAATCAACGTCTAACCCCCTAGGCTTAATTGCATCTCATATGACACGAGTTACTTGAGCAAATGCGTAAACAATAGCGTATACCTGAATCAATGACTCTATTTGTTGAACTTGTTGCTTTTGAAAACTGTTGTGCATGTTATCCAAAAGAGTATTTTTAGTAATGCTTTACTAAGTTCACTGAGATGTTAAACTTTGCTTTACAAATGTGAAAAAGCGTTCAGCTTCAGGGGGCTTTGCCCACCTGAGCCTCTGACCTGACAAGTATAATTGTACAGAGGGCCGACTTTTTGCGAGGCGCGGTAGCGCGAAATGGTCACCATGCATATGGTCAGTTGGTCACCATATAAGCTCGCGCTACCACACTTGCCATAAATTACCTCTGCACTGGTTACTTGTGTGACTGCCCTGGCTATGCCCTGGTAACAAAAAGTGTCTGGCGCCGCCACTGGCTACTTTGGAACTATACCTTTCATTCGTATGTCGTATTTATAGCGCTGAACGCGTTATAGGCCTATCCTGGTGGAACATAACGCAAACATGCTTGTCTGAAAAGCTAAATTTAATTAGTACTTAATTGCACAGATGCGTTCTAATTAGGAAAGTTAGGCGGGTAAAACCCGGTCTATTGATTAGGCAAATTTAAACTATCCTAAAGACAAGCTACCCATATAGCCTATGCACTGGCCAAATTTGGAACACATCGGGTCTTTCGCGTTAGTTTGTGTGCATGTGGGCACGTACGTAGGCTTATATATTTGTGTATGTATGCGTGTGTTTCAGTGCGTGCTTGTATTGTATATGCGAGTATGAAAGTATGTAGATATTGTTAGATGTGCGTGTGTGTGTGCGCGCGTCTAGCATGATATAATTATATGGGTTTATTAGCTCTGAGTCGAATGACGGTGACATCAGTCACGTACGCTTATGTCGCGTTGGCGCCAAATGGGGCTTAATTGGGGGCCTGCACCCCCACAACGGTCGCTCGATGATCAGTGCCATCGATTGATGCTTCGAACGTCATTAGATTGTGGCGCTTAATAAATTCATAATTAGTTGGCCTAATTACGATAATCACAATTCACAAATATAGCTATTGTTATTATAGTTGCTAAATAATATGTTTTGTGTTCATCTTATAGCCTATTTCATGCAGTTATAGCTGCTGACGTATTATAGGGTGTAGGCTGCCATACTTCATGGGGTTTTGACATCGAGTGAGCGCCTTAATTTCTCATGTTTTAGCCTAGGTCCAAAATGCTTCTTTAGGGTCTATAATAATAGTCATCTTGGCTTTTTAACCACAACCATGCGTAGGCTACAACATATATAGACACGCAGATCTCGAGACAATGGAACCTATGTAGGACCCAGATTCCCAAATCTTCATGTTTTTCTTTTAAAGATTTTTCTTGTTTGCATTCTTCACAATCTTCTCTTTTTCTTCTCATTCTTTGCGTATAGGCCTAGCCTATAGCTGCTTTTTCGCATTCTTCTTCGTATTTTTTCGCATTATTCGTCTTTGTATTGTGTTCTGTTATCTGACGTAGCCTAGGAATGGTGTCTCCGTTTTGACTTCTGCTACTGGAATCCATAAACTGTCTTGGTGAAATGGTCACGCTTTATTATTCTCATTACCTGGGTATTTTAAAACGATTTGGCTATGGGCCAAGGACCATTATACGTTCCTTGGCTATTATTATATTATGGGCTCTGGGTCTATTTTATTATCTATGTGAATTATTCATAGTCTTTGGTTTTATTTATAGCTCTGTGCTTTGGTCCACGAATTTCATGTTATTATCGTTCATGTGAAGTGCTGTTCTGTTTGTTTTCAAAATATAAACAGGTATTTTATTTCGAGCATATTCAATTAAATTAAGTTACTTTTATACATATGATTTAGTAAGGGTTCACGTTTTTATAAATTGGACGTTTTAACCGGAGCACAAATAACCTACACGTGCTATTACATTTTAGTCAAAACACGAGGGTACAGTCCCTCTCTCTGGCCATGTGGTATAATGTGATGTACTAATTTTGAAGCTGAGGTCGCCAGGCGGAGCTATCACGACATCTTAAAATACGTCCTGGTGGGATCTGAAATCCTCGACAATTTAGTTGACTCAGTTTAAACGCTTGTTCAGAAAGACCATTTGAACACGATGCATACGTATGTATGTGCTTCACAATCTATCTGGCTATTTGTAAAGCGACTTTTAGGGATCTCACAATCTAATATATCTAAATAGTTGCTTCTTGAGATGGCTTGAAAATGTCTCACGAGCTTTTTGGCGAAATAGTATGTTGTCGATATGTTCTTGAAAAAACTTCAGTCGATTTAGTTATATTAAGTTTATTTCATATAGGTGAATACGGCCCGAGAGTCTATGTTTCTGACCGTATTAATCAAAATTTTCATGTTATAATTCAGCATGTTATATGGAGGTCTTCAGCCTATGAGTTGAGTTTAAGAAGTGCTTCTTGCATGTACAATTTTAAGGAAGTTTGTTTTCTTTCAGAATGTCTGACATGGAAATGGAAGAGGAATCTTCTGCAGTTGCAGTATGTAGCCTTATTTATGAATGTGAACGTGGTGATTCATTTGGAGAGATATTTTACGTTACAACCAAAATGAATCCTGTTGTCTACAGTAATTCTTCAAGACAATGGCAAACACAAATTCAAGTTCCATTGAAGAGTTGGAATCAGATTGGGTCTAATGATTTTATATTGATTAGAATTTTTACCCTAGAAAATCCTGATAATATGTATTTTGCTGAGCATACTAAAATAAAGCAAACTACTGTTTACATATGATTTAATAAGGGCTTGCACTTGTATAAGATAGGTGTGTTTATCCTTTAGGAAATAAACTATGTGTGCCAGGCCCTTAGCCAGAAATAAAGAGTAGCCTGTCCAAAAGCCACTGGGCAATGCCCCTACCCTACACTATAGGTTTTGATCACAATTATGCCCATCCAAAGTAATTTCAAGCCATCCTTTGGAGGGGTGGGTGGCTAAGGGTCTGCGTTTAATTGATTGTCAACTGTGACAGGCTGTGAAAGGGAAGGACCTTAACAACCCAAGTGAATAGCCTATTGTAAAAGTGTCCAATTAAATCAAAGACTTAACCTTCTGCTGTTTCCAATGTAATTAAATGTGGCCCTTACCAGATAGAGTAATTGTAACAGTAGGCTTCCAAGGGTTAATTGAACTGCGACTGTGGTGTGGATTATAATCTCCCCAAATAGATGGACATCATTTAACACATTTCCTTTAAATGCTACTGCTGATTTAATGCAGTTGGATACCAAGTTTTATTAGGCTATACAAAATGACCTCATTACCACAAGACCTTTTTATGTGGTGTTTCTTGATGTGGCTCACAGAGACAGTTATAAGAAGTGTCTGGTGTCTCTTTGATGTGATGCTCAATTTGCTCATTGGTAGAAAATTTTTGTCTAGCATCACTTGAGGTTGCCTGTGACTACTTGAAATCTATCTACTCAGATGAATCAAGTTGCTTTCTTCATGTGATGACATTGAAACCAAGTTAGTTTAAATGTTGGATATGCATGTGAATATTATGTTTGCAACTGTTCAGGTTGATTCTGGAGGCGAACTGCAGGAGCTGGTCGAGAAATTTAAGGCTTCCGTGTCGCAGATTAGCAGCACAGAAAATGTGGAGTCAACAGATGTTTCAGGTGAGTTTCTGAGGGTTTCTGCTTCTCTGATCTAATGGATATGTGGAGAGAATGCCAGCTGACCGAATCCCACATAATGTGACCCAAGGGATCAAAATGAGTTGCATGTCGGAAATTTTAGAATATGAGTATTTTACATATTCTTAAATACCACATTTTTGCCTTAAAATGACACCAAAAGTTTGGTTCTACCTTATTTTTTTGACAAAGTTACGAATGATTATGTGTTTTTTTTAAATTTCATTTATTTTAATATATAATCACAAAAAATAAAAGTATTCTCTGTACAAAATTCTGAAAATACACTTTAAAACAATGAATTTCATCAAATGTGAGAAATCAGAAATGATAAAAAAAATGTTCACCCATTTTCATTAAAATCTGAAAATAAAAAAGTGACATCTGATCATATTTTGCTGTTTTCCTAGGAATGTAAATTGCCGACATCCAACTCATTTTTATCCCTTGGGTCACATATTGCACTACATACAAAATGTTAAGGAAAGATAAAAAAGCAGACCAAGACGACGCTGAATGGGCAATATAAATGCAGACATTACAAGACTTGGACTAACACTGAGAGGAGCACTGGACTTGACAAATGACCAAAGACGATGGTGATCATTTATTCGTACCCATCACTGCCAAATGGCTGAGGAAATTATGATGATGATGATCTAATGGAAACATCTGTATGTATATGATTTGAACGATTTCTTAAACGACCACAAAGTTGTATGTTATGCTGTGATGAACTGGACGCCTGTAAACTGTTTATGTGAGAGGGTAATCCAGGCTGTAGTGGGACTTTTAACCCTTTTGATGCCAGCACTTGAAATGCTATAGGCAGAATTGGCATAATTCGATTTGTTTGTTGTGTAGTGTTTCAATAAACAGTTTCAATCAATCAAAAAAATTAATCAAAATAAACGCTGAGGCAGCTCAAGTAGGCACATATATTTTCTACCGACTTAGAAGCTGTATTTAGATAGTGGTGCTTATTAATGCATTATACTAATTATAATAATAATAATAAATTGTTGCTTACTTTGCAATGTTGTATTTCTGTTACAGAATTGTTTGACGTTATCAGCTTGTGCATGGAGCAGTTTTTGCCTAAGCTACGAAGCACTCTCCATTTGCCAGAACCCAAGGATCCGACGAAAGTCGTTCTTCCATCACCCAAGAATAAAAAGTGGAAAGCCATCCAGGGTACCATCAAGACATACCTGGTTGCTCTAATCCAGGTTAGGATATTAAACCTATAAGATACAGATATATAGTACTGATTGAAACATTCTTGCTGTAGTATTGAAAAATTGTAACTCTGGTTAGTGGCAACTTGTAATATTACAGCGTGCACAAGCTCTTGCTTACATGCATACGTACATACACACACATATTCATTCATTCATTCCGAGCATTTATATAGCGCCCCTTCAAGGAACCTACTCAGAGGCACACACATACATACACAATACACACACAATACACATACATATATATATACACAATGTTATACATACACACAGATACACGCCAGTCCACTGATTTTCTGTCCACAAAGCTACTAACTTAACATGCTTTACTGTTTAAAGTGCTGTACAAAACTGCAGTGCAGCGCTATGCATTGAATTTGTCAGCATTATTCCATTTTACGTGTGGCATGGTTTACATGCTGCATCATAAAGCAGGTCCCATGACGACTTCACGCTGTAGTGACATTATTTTCTGTGTTGGAGCATTGCTGTGTTGACATAGAAGGTTATCTATTAAGATTTAATGCTATTGTTAGTATGTGTTTAAAGAAAATTTGAAACACACACAGTAATGTGGGAATTGAGTGGATTATTTTTTTCTGTGGCTGAGTCTTCAGGTGACTACATCTGTATTGTGACTGTTAAGTTCAACTTTTGGTGGAAATTTGATTTTATTACATGTGGTAGACAAAACTAGAGCCTAATGTAGTGTGTTATCCAACACAGTGTGCAGACGGCATTATCGAGTGTGCAGTTATTTACCAGTTTGATAGTTTGTGAAAGAGTGGGCAGTTGACATTTTTGAGTATTTTAGGCTCTGGACCAAACGTCATTTTGTTTGTGGGTTTGCATTTTCAGGTCCTTTCTAATGCGGATCTGAAGGAGTTGATTGAGCAGCATGTGCCGGAGATAATTGCCTACTATTCATGTTTTCCAAAGTTGTCCAAAGTTGCAATGGAAGTAAGTGAATTACTTCTCTCTGTGTCTCTTTCTCTCTGTCTGCCTATCTCTCTCTGTCTCTGTGTCTTTCTCTCTGTCTATCTCTCTGTCTCTGTGTGTGTCTCTCTGTCTGTCTTTATCTCTCTCTTGTGTTTATTGTATTATTCCATTATTGTAGCACAATATATTTTAAGTTGTAATGTTACGCATATAATTATTGCTTCAAATAAATAAAGTTTGAATTGATTAAATAAGCACAATTTTTCATGAATATTCTGCAGAAACTGATTGGTCTTTGGAGCTCGGTAGATGGTCAAGTATTTGCTGCAAGCTGCATTAACCGACTTGTGCGTCACATTCCACCGAAGCAGTTCGAGGATTCGATAACGGTAAGTTAAATAAATGTTCAAGAGTGACGTAATTTGCTGTATTCGACTAACTCAAACAAGGTTTTCGTTAATATGATGCATGAGGATTTAACACTTAAACAATGAGCTGCATTGGTTTCCCAGTCACTTTTAGTACACGCTCGTCGTTAAAGTTTTGAATCATGGCGTCAAGAATCATAAGAGCACCTTAGAACATAAATTTAAATTTCTAGGTTGAAATTATTCTGGCACTGTTTCTTTGAAGAATGAGTTCTAGCTTCATTTGGAATGTTCTAGTCAGTTTACTGAGAACTGCAAGTTGAAATTGTTCTAGCTCTATGAAACATACAGTTCTTTATCTTCAAGCATAGAGGTTTGCTGCGGTTGGCCCATTGTCTTCGGATAAGTTTCCTAGCAACCTGCGACGTGAATTCCTCAGCCTCCCTTAGCCCCTTTTCCGCAAGTGCCTGAAGACCATTCTGCTCGATCGTGGTTTCATCGTGTTAGGTGTGAGGCTCATTTGATGATTGTCTATTATATAAGTGGCACTATTTCAATTTACAATTACAATTTCAGCCAGTGTTCTCTGCATAATATGAGAACTGTAAATTGTTCAGTTGTGAATTTTCAACAGACCACCTTCTTCCTTCCCTCCGTGAATCTTCTACATCTCCTCCTGTATCACGTACTTTGTATATTGAAAGTATGGTGTGGACTCGTTAACACAAAGTCATTGGTGGACATGACTTATAATGAGTGTAAACCAGGCAGTGTGCAATAAGCGATACTACTGAAAAAGTCAATACTTGCAGTTTTTATACGGCGTGTTGACCAATCAGTTAATAGCTTTGTGGACATAACACCACTTCATGTAAGCTGTGAGCGCATAAACTTGATACAGAGACTGAACATCCATGCCATCTGTTAAATGTTGATTGGAATCTGTTGTCTGGCTCCATGTATGTGTGTGTGGGCCCACCATTTGTGACTGTTTTTCTAGTTTACTCTGCATTGTTTTGCTACCTGATGTAATAGTCTAGTTGCAAATGACATTTAGCATCATATAGGCTAACACAGAGAAAGCACTTTTGTGAGGTACGTAAAAATGTGCTATAATAAATGTCCTGATACATAACCGAGACCCCAACTTAATGACTGCTATGTTTTACATTTTTCAGCGCATGTACACAGTGTTTTGCAAAAGCTGTAAAGTTTCAACAACCAAGTCATTGCCGCTCATCAACTACATGAAGCATTCACTTGTTGAGATAATGTCGATCAGGCCAGACCTGGCGTACAAATGTGCATTTAATTCAGTAAAAGGAATGGCAAAGAAACTAAGAAATGTGTCCGACGGCTATCAAGAAGAAACAAAAGGAAAAGCTAAAAAGCAAAAGGTTGCTGCAGAGAAAGGAGAAAAAGATGTAAGTCGAAGTTGACAGATAAATCTTTTCAATAACACTAATAAAACTAATGATTATAATAATAATAATAGTTTTATGATTTCTGATAACTTTATTGCTTCATTAAACCTTTTGTTCAAAATAAAAGTTGAGCTTTAGCATCTAATTATTTTCTATGCATTGTAAATCATAGAAAGCACTGTCACTAAGCAGTTACTGTTTGCCAAAATGTCAATTTAATACTCTGTGTTCACTGATTTGAATAATTATAAAATGAGTTTGCATTTTCTTAACTTCACTAAGATGGCAGCAGAGTGGTGTGGTTATATTACTAGCAAGTACATGGAATTTAAGCATTTCTACGTGTTGTGGTTAGCATGCTGGACTGTCAGTTGAGAAGTCAGGGGTTTTATATCCCTGACAGTGTACGGTCAGTGTACACGTAAGAAAGCTCGTCAATGGAAAGATGATTGTCCATAAATACGACAGCCCCAGTGTACGGTCAGTGTACTCATCATAGTTGAGTTGATTAATATTTTACTCTGGTCGAATGGTTCTGTTCCTGTCAGGGCAAAGTTGCACCTATCTGCAACTGGCAGCATATACACTTGACGTCATTCTGGATTGCACTCATCTGCCGACTGAAATCGGATGCTAAGATGCAGACGCTTGTTCATCACGTCGTTGAAACCGTAAACGACACAATCAGGTATCAATGGCATCTCTATGTTCGATTTTATGTTAGAATGATAAGGGGTGTCTTCTTTTGCATTTTTCCTCTCAATAACTCTTCACTTTGAGACTGTTTTTTTGCCAAAATCTATTCTTCTTTTGATTTCTTTGTGGCATATGATGTCTTGCACCTTTATTTTATGAGAAATCAGCATAACATGACGGATACTGTTCTGTTTAGGCCGAATTCATCCATCCAGTACTATCCTCTGAGGTTCAACTGCCTTCGGATGTTGATCGAGTTGTGCGAGGCAACTGAATTGTTCGTTCCCGTTCTTCCATTTCTCATAGAAGTATGTGAACTGAAACAGCTTACAAATGCTGAAACTCAACAGCATTTGTCTTGTGCTCTGTTTTTCAGGTACTTAAAAGTGCCTTAGTAGTATCGACTGACATATATACATACACTTATGCATACACACATAGGTACTTACGCATGCAAATACATATGTACATCCAGTATGGGAATTGTAAAAAATAACTGGGGGGTTAGATGTTGATTTATGTGCAGTTTGGGTGTGACATGTAGACTTTACTATGGGAACCTAAGAAAGACTAGGGGGTTGAACCCCCAACCCCCCGGCAATTCTCACCCTGCATACATCTACACATATACATACAGCTACCCATATACATACATACATATGTAGATACATACGTACAAGTATACATAGATACACACACTGCTGAGTGTACCACTAAATGCGTGTGTAGTTTACGAAGATGCATGATGTCATTTGCAATTTGAGATTATGGTCACTCAACTGAATTCTATAGCCTTCATGTGCTATTCATTTTTATTAAAATTATTTTTCTTAATTTTGTTTGATAAGCGCATGACCAATGTAATTAAATAAGGGACAAACGAAGATTTAAACTGTGCTAACAATTGAATTTAATTGATAAATACCAGTAGTTGCCTGTTTTGTCATCTGATATTTAATTGCTAGTATTTGTTATCTATTTTTAAATTTGTGTTTTTCAAATTGCTGGGTGGGTGCTGTGAAATTAGTTTTGTTGTTGTTAGGTTATTGACTGTTCTGCGTTGCAAAGAAAGGCCTCTCAGAATACAAAGACGCGATACAACTTTGACGCTACTCTGAAGGTGTTGAAGACTGAAGTCCATGAGAAGGCCTTCTTGGTAAGTTTTACATTAACGTAGTCTTACATTAATCTAAACAAATAACTTCTGTAGAGCCACACTCTGTACTGGACTTCGTTCCTGCAATAGACTTGACCTCTTGGTTCCCTGTACTAGAACTTTCTATGGCTCAGTCTCGTTCCTTTGCATCAATTGGTCCCTCTCTTTGGAATGCTCTTTCTCCTTCTGTTCGCTCTAAAATTCTATCTGGCAGTCTCTCGTCTTCATTCGCTTTTCTCAAAACCTGTTTCTTTTCGCAGGGCTTAACACACTGGGAGCGCTTCTGAACGGTTCACCCTACGAGAGGCGCTTTCTAAATGCTTAAATACGATACGATATGTTAAATGTCATTTTGGAATATGCTTTAATTAATGTTCAGCAGTCAAAGGTTAACGTCACAAACAAATAAAATTTTTTATGTTTGACAAAGACAACTTGGCCTTGTCAGACATTTGTGACTATTATTGAGAACTGCTTTTATTGACTGCTGTCTTCTTTAATTTTGATTGTGCATTGATTTCACTGTAGGACGAAGTAGTGGACAATTGTTTTGAGCTGACGCTTCGATATTGCTTTTGCTTCAGCCATTCAGTTGCATTCCCTGAGTTGGTCCAGACAACGATCCAAACTGTAAGTATTCGCATTAGATAATTGTAACTGTAATCTGACATTTATAAAGCGTCACTTCAAGAAAACCTCATCAGTGGTGCTCCTAACCAAAACAAGTTAAATTCATGACTGTCAAATAAAAAGACTTCAGGTGCTTGAGAAACCGTGGAAGGACAAATTGAGGAGCTCGAACTGCAGCTCTCGAGAAATGCATCAGACATGATGTAATGTAACGGAACATTTTAAAAGTGCCTAATAATTACATCTTCTCACTGGCAGTCTGGGTTTACATTCCGTACGAACGATCCAGAGAATGGCGATCAACACATGCTTTCCACGTTACAGTGTAACATCCTTTGCTGTGGTCGGCCCATCCTCTTGGAATACGTTGTTAAGAACCTGTGACATGAACTCTTCGACCTCGCTTGTACGTGCAGACCGTTCTGTTCGACAGTGGTTTCACTTGATTAGGTCTGGAATGCTATGTTGAGTTTCTTTTGAAGTGGCGCTATATAAATTTGCGATTACAGTTATGATCGCTGTAAGCTAGTGTTGTTTTCGTTAACTAAAACTAACACGAAAACCTTCGTTAACGAAAACTCAAGGTTATAGTTAACTGAAACTACAACTAAAACGAAAACTTGGTGAAATAACTAAAACTAATAATAACTAAAACTCACGGAGCCGGCCAAAAACGATAACTGAAACTAAAACGGTCAAAACTAATAATAACTAAAACATCTAACGAAAACCTAATGAAAACACACAACGAAAACCTAGCGTCCTTGAATATTCGATGTTTTTGTACATAGGGGTGACAATTGGGGAATCACATAAAGCTCAACAAGAAATGTTTGCCACACTAATCATGAAAGGGACATTAGATCATGTATGATACATGGCATATGTTGTCATACTGTAAGAATAATGGCTGCCATAGCCTATTGCCAGTAATTTGATATACATTGTTGTCGGCTAAATATCAGTGAACAAATAACTGAAACTAAAACTAAAACTGAAGAAACTAAAACTGAAACGAGGAAGTGTCAGTTTCTATTAACTAAAACTATAACTAAAACTAAAACTTGGCGAAATAACTAAAACTAATAATAACTAAAACACCAAGCATGTAAAACTAATAATAACTAAAACTAAAACTCAAGGCAAAACTAAAACAACACTACTGTAAGCTATCTAGGTCTTGGGCTCGTCTTCAGACTGTGTTTAGTCTGAAGGTCACTGTCCAGTTCTTTGTGTGTCTTGGTCAATTTATAGGCTCCCTTCTACGGTCTTGTCTGCCTTCTTGGCATGTGAACTTGCCAACTGTCTGAAGTTTTGCAAACAACAATGCAAAATGTAAATATTTTCATATTAGATTACCTATCGCATGAAAGACATTTGCAGACATAGCAAATATGAGTGGTAAATATGTTTGTCTGAACGTTAATTTTTACGTAACAGCTGATTTATTTTTGCAGAAGTTTGCTCTATCTATTTATGTTGTATAAATGTTTATCGTAAGATAATTTGGACAATAAATTTTGTTAATATAATTAGTTGCATTATGTTTGCAGTTTGAAATGATCTTTATTTTCAGATCAAGAAGTTCGTTAAAAATTGTCCTGTGCCGGCGTACACAAGTAAAATGAAGACGTTAGTTCAGAAATTGGAAGAACATTCCAACCTTGTAAAGAAAAAGAGGGCCACTGCCAACCTTGATTTACATGATGCATCTGCAATGGTAACAAGTCCTCTTTGTCTGTGCGTTGTAGAATTCTTTTCAGGAGATTTGTTGAAAAGACATCTGTAATTTGTAGATGAAAGTGAGCAGACTTTATGCACACATATATACACATACCGGTACATACATATACAATTATACATGCATGCATACATGCACAGTACACACCTACTTACATGCTTGCATGCATCCATACCTACCATACATAAGAACTTACATGCTTACGTGCGTGCATATGCATTTACGTACAATCGTACGCATATACCACGTGCATTCAATGTTATCTTTGTAACAAGTTTGTCTGGCTGTGGGCAGATCTGTAAAAGCTGATCAATGCAGTGGCTTAGGAACTGTGATTTCTGGAAGAGCTTCCTGCACCAGATATGCACAATACACCATTCGCTTACAACTCAAGTCATCATGACCCTCATGCATGCATTCATATGCTCAAGGGTTGATTATGGCAACGCTATGAATATTCAGCAGGGCTAACTCTTTCTGAATTAACCAACTGTAGTATATCTTAAATGCTGCGGCCCGTCTGGTTGAAGGTTTACCTAAGTTTGGGCATATATTGAGCTTCATGTGGGAGGAATTGCACTTATTGCAGATGCACAAATGCATTGCATATACGATATTGATGGTTATGAATTGCGGGCCATGCTCCATCTTATCTTAGGGAGTTGTGTTCCTTGATCTCATCCATTCCTGGTCATAGATTTCTTTGCTCTGCTGCACAGAGTGATCTGGTAATTGTTCCTCCATCCAGAACATCCACAGTGCAGCACAGAAGCTTCGCTGTGGTCGGTCCAACTTTCTGTTGTAGGTTACCTAGCATCTTAAGACATGTGCTGCATGGTCTTCCTTTACCACTATTCTGTAAGCACTTGAACACCATTTTGTTTGATCCTGGTTTTCCATTGTTAGGTCAAGAGTGTGTTTGATAACTTTCTCTTGTAAAGGTGCTACATAAATCTGTGATTACAATGACATGTGATTACAATGACAGCAAGTTAGGTTTCTTTTAAACAAATTTTTGTACTTTCTCTTGTTTTAGCAATCGTGGGAGCAAAACTTTAAAGAAGAGAAGAATTCACTAGCTGTTTTCTTCGAGGCATCGAAGAGGAAACGTCTAGAAAGGAAAGAATTGGTTACCTCAAATGGCGAAATGGTAAGCTGTGTTGTTTTATTGTATGGCTCATTTTTACTGTAAACCGACAACCGTGACCAGAATTATGTTACATCTTGAAGTGGATGTAACTGTAGTCGCAAATTAGTAGTATATAGCGCCACTTCAAGAGAAACAAATCCGGGGCAAAACATCACCAGATTTCATGTCTTGCGTGGCTTGTTTCCGCCAGAGGTTCGCAGAGGATATAACCTTTGCCCTCAACGCCATAGCTTCCAACTACCACCCAAGGACGAAAGAAACTTTATCCCTAGAGTACTATGCAAAAGTGTTAATCAAGATAAATAAGGCTAATTATGACAGACAAAAAAGCAATTAACAATATTTTAGCCATTTTTGTAATTGTACCAAGTAGCAGTGTATCTACCAGTTTTCCACCAGTAAATGAATATATTATATGTATGATCGAATGAAATAGTTTTTCAAGTGCTTGTGATGCAAATAAGGACCAAGCAGCTCAAGTCACGGTTGTTAGGCAGATCAGTAGCGGTGCCAGGATTTCAGGTTGGGGGGCTAAAAGCCCAATTTCTTCCCTTTCTGCCCTCCTCTCTGGCATTAGCAGTGATTTCCCGCTTTTGTTTGGGGGGACTAAGCCGCCGATATGGGGGGCTTCAGCCCACCCTAGCCCCATGCTGGCACCGCCACTGAGGCAGATTACATGTATTTCAAACAATGGATGAACCAGAGCAAAACTTTCTTTGCTGGGCTGCCGATTGCTGTCAACAGGAACCCAATGGTTGGGTCCATGTGTGAGAGCACCTCTGACTTAGTTTACCGTTAGAGCGGCGCTATGTAAATGGGTCAGCGGGACAACGAGGTCACCTGTGGTTTAAGATGCACCCGTATTTAGTTTCTTAAATGGATATGTTCCAGAACCTATGAGTTTCTTACAAGACGATATTCAAAGATGGATGTCTGTCGACAGAGATGGGTAACTAATTGATTAGATTTTAATCGATTAGCTGATCGATTAGACAAACAGCTAATTCTAATTCTACTTGATTTGCTACTAGATTTTGCTAATTTAATTCTAACCAATTAGCAAATATCAGTTGCTAATTATAATTCTAATCGATTAGCAATATAACTAATCGTGCCAATTGTTGCTGTCTAGCTTCATGTGAGATGATTTGAAGGAAACAGACATATGTACGACCAAATGTTTCTAATAGTACTCAATCAGCTATTTTCTTAACTGCCAGTTCCAATTAAGTTTAAATTGAAAACTAATTAGAAATGTTCTTACTGTAGATTGATACTGAAGTCAGAACTAAGCATAAAGAGAAAAAATCGAAGGCGGTAACAGATAACGACGAAGATGAGCTCAAACTTGAAGTGAAAGGAGACAAAAACGAAGATAAAGTTTCTGACAATGAAGATGAGGAAGATGATGATGATGATGATGATGATGATGATGATGATGATGAGTGTTCTTTTGATGAAGAAGAAATGGAATTTGAAGATATGAATGACAGTGAAGGGGATGTTTAGAACTTCAAATTGACAAAATTTGACATTGCAAACTATCTATAGATGTATGTCATTTGGAATCCATTAAGATTTTTTTAGGTCATTTTGAAATCAGAGAGTTGTTAATGTAGTTATATATCTTCATCTTGCTCAATGTACATTTATATATGTGTGTATATATGTGTATATATATTTACATGTGTGCATGTGTAAATAAGAAGAGTTTTAAGCTATCCTAAGAAGCAGCAATAGGTATATAAGGGCCTGGTGGACAATCCTCTCTCTCTCTCCTTCACTGTCAGATCTTCCCAGTGATAGTGTATTGTCGGTGCACTCATAGCCGAGTTGACCGGGGGTTCAGATGGAGCAGAAATCTGAAAAGAAATTTATACAATGAAACCCCAACCTCTCAGTCCAGCATTCTAACCGCTAGACTATTTGACCTTTATTTATTCTGCTCCTTTAATGTATTGATGTTTTTCCTTCTGAAACTTCTTGTGGCATGTCAGTGTTGTTTCCTTTCTAAGGCAGCTGCAGATTCTTAAAAACGTGCACATTCATTCATTCATTCTGGAGATTTATATAGCCCCCCTTCAAGAAATCTACTCAGGAGCACATTGTTGCCATGTTACCATGGTTGTGGGAGTTAGGGTCCAGTAGGCCTACTGATGGTTGTGCCAGGAGGCTTATTTAAACCTTTCCACAGTGTACACAACATATGCGGCTAGAAAATATTACTATTACACAAATTGCTTCCTTCAAGCATCAATGTAGGGTTTAGGGACCATCCATTTAGTACATATGCATGGCGGGAGGGGATTTAACCCAAATGCATATGCTATGTGCGTATATATCTAATGATAATGTACATACGCATTAAATGAACCACTGAACCGTAGGTATATCAGACAAGAGTATACTACCGAGATATGTATGTATGACTGGGAGAGGTGTAACTTTATGCCACGTAAGTAACGGTGGTGGTTAACGTCAAGGAGGTTAAACATGTTAATATTGCTCTTGATTGAGTCTGCATGGATTAAATATTAAATATAAGATTAGGAGGGGTGTCTCAAGCATGCGTGTGCAGGTGGGGGTGTAAAAAGTACATGTGCGTGCAGGGAGAGGAGAGCCAATTTTCTGGATTCTGCGTACATGCTAGGTGAATGACCCCATATTAATACATGTTTGAGACGTTTATAGACTGCCACCCACTTTTTATGTATGTTACTGTCTATGTTTGTGTAAAGCACCTTTTTAGAATCTTGCAGATATTTTTTATAACCCTTACGTTGGTCTCTTTGAATTGCTTATAAAACGTTACTAGCTTTCCGGATTGAATTAACTTTGCAAAAAAATAAAGCCAATGAACCAATAAGGTCAATAAAACAGTGCCAGAAGAATCCTGCTAATAATTTTAGAAATAATGGCTTTTCAAGTTTGTACATGTACGATACGTCAAGAACCGCATATCCTTTGGAACCGGACTCTGACCAACTTCATCTTTTTCACAACCTCTGTAACTAAACGCAGCGCTCATGAATAAACTGGTACCCTGCATATGGCTTTCGAGTGACGCTTTAGAAGTGGGAGATTACGAGTAAATCGAATAAAAATCATATCGGCACGTTATTATTACTCGGGTAGGGCGCTCGCCGTGTTCCAGTGATGACTCTATGTTAGATATATAGTCAAGATTGTCATTTACAGCTTCCGGTGTTGTGTAAACATCGGAAGTAATTCTATCGATGGCTGATGAAGATGTTGTGATGACAGAAGGTTAACTAAAATATTATGAGTAAGACTAATTACATTTTTCTGCTACAGAGATAAACCATTATAATTCTTTGTTTATGGGATATGTGAGTGTTCAGAGATTGAGTGATGATCGTCTAAATTTTAAAAGTGAGGACGTTTTTTGGAGATTGATTTAGCGGGTGCGTGGCAGAGAAGAAAAATGGCGTCCTGTATGGCGATATAAATTATATATTTATAAATATAGTTATTAGTTATATTGAGACAAATTTTTATACATTTAAAAGACGTGGGGCAATATATAACGTAACTTAAGAATATTTGTTTGGGCGTTGTTGGATGTGTCTACCGGGACCGCAACCGCTGTCATCTATGCGCTTGAGAACCTCCGCAATTTTAAGTAAAGTAAAAAAATTCAAAAGTAAACGAATTTGAAATCGTGAGGCCGGTCTTTTGAGTATAACTTTGTGTGTTTTACCACAGAAATTCGAACACAAAACATTGTAGAATATTATTAATCAAAGTAGATGGGTGCGGGCCGGAAACCCGAATCCCCGAAATGAATTTCGGCCGGATCCCCGAAATTGATTTTCTAAGTCCGACCCTAATGAACATCATTAACAAATACACATTTGAATAGGCAGTATATCGTATACATCAAAGCCACACTAGGTCTTTGTCATGTTTACAATTTAACTTTGAATAGCTCGGCCGCTTTCTAGAAAACTGTTTTTGTGAATTCGGGCTTTTGTCTGTTTTCAGCGTTTTCGGGGATTCGGGCTGACCCCAAGTAGATACGTGGTATACCTGAATTCTCGATCCTGATACCTTGAAAGTGGTTGAAATGCAAACTAGGCCGAATTCTGAAAACAGTCTTTGTTACCAGGCATTTGGGTTCCAAAGACTAGTATGGACTAATGGACCGATATTCTTAATAATATATTCAGAAATATAACGAACAGTTAAATTTGTGCAAATAATTTTGTTTTCACTTAGAAATTATATTTCATTTATCCAATGTAAATTCATTTTCGGGATTGGGGATTCGCTACTTGCTAGTAGATACCCTACAGATTATATGCACACGTAGTTCAGTTATGCAGCGAGCTAAAGCACGATTGTCATAGCAGATCATTAATTACTTCTGAAAGACATGGGCAACATATAACGTACTTAATTCTCTCAGTTTGTGTCTATTTTGTTTCTACAGGTCATAAGTGATAACAATTCAGAAATGAAAGAGAAGCAAACTACTGCTCTGACCATTCTTTATAATTGCCCTCTTCCAGGGGCTTAAGAGAGCACCCTTCTCCAGGCAGAGTAAAAGTAGCTGTTTTAAACACAGTTTTGGGCAATTTCCAGAATTGTGAAACCTATCTTCTAAGTTTAGTACTCTCTGAAACAGTATTACTTCACAACTGGATAATTTCTCAGATAAAGATCTGTAGGAGGGATTTTTTAATTGTGTAAAATGCAGACCATGAGTCCTGCTTTATAGATACTATAAATGAGGATCCATATAACATCACTTGGACTAACACCAAGGGAGCAACGGACTCAACAAATGACTGAGGACAATGGAGCTAATTTATTCGTACCCATAGCTACCAAATGGCTGGCTCATGAAGTGATGATGATGATAATGAATATCTTTGTTTATTCAGGCGCAATCAAGATGTGTGAAGTAGCAGAATATTTCGAAAGTGGTGAACTCGTCATCTTTGACGACTCTGACCCTGCTCCAAGTTATGCGGATGAGTTGGAATCGGATGGAACAGACGACTCCAAGTCCGACTTCCCGGAGGCTGAATGTGCCATGGCTCTTCTAGAACTGGCTCAATCTTTTGGCCTTGTGTCCTCCCGCAATTCTTTAGGCCATGTAGGTGATGATCCAGCTCCCAGAGACACAACTAGTGCGGAAACATCTAATATGCATCTTGTTAATTCGGTCGAAGACCTTGCAACCACTGCCAATGCTCATCAGCACTTGACTGTTTTCGACAAGGTACAGCCCATTGGTGAGTCTTATTTGAGGACTACACCAAACTGCTCCGCTCTTGATCTTCTCTCAGTCGTTAGGCTCGATCACAGTTACGAGACGAGGCGCCCTCACGCCCCAGACAGCGTACCTTCAGGCAGCAGAGCCTCAAAGAAAGCCAAGAGTGCAACTACGTTGGAGAAGTTAAGGAAAATTCGAAAGCAAAGCGGCAAAAGAAAAACTGAAGTTATGCAGCGGAATGGAGTGTTCGAAGAGAGACAAACTGCAGCATCGGGAAGCAATTCATCACCTCACTCAGACCGAAGCGCCTTCCCAGCTGCTGCGCCTCCCGCTAAAAGTCAGTCTCATCATCTGCCCAGCATGAATGCTTTGAATGAAGTGCCTTTGGAAGAACCTTTTAAAATCCCATCCAAAGCGAAAGCTGCGTTTGGTATTCGAGGCAAACGTGAACTCGTCTCAAGTTAACTCGTTGCAAATTCAGGTCATAGGTTATATCTGTGATAATAATCTCTGAATCTTTAACGAGGCAAACCATCTATGCTCTTCCCTCAGCCGACAGATTATGGACAGGACACAAGTCAAAGCACAGATAGTCCTCAACTGATTACAAAATTGTCAGAGGTACAAAACTGATCAGATTTCAAGTCATAGGCACTGGTATGTAATGGCCATATGCAGTTCGTAGGTTGTCATCAGGGATAGTAGAAATTCATGGCAAAAAATTTCAAAATTCACAGTAACATTTTGTAAAAAATGGGCAAAAATGACGGCAAATTCATGGCAAGTAATTTGTTACATTATGAAACATATCAAAATGATATCATCATTGATGAATAAATGATGATATCAGTTTCTAATGTCATGTTGCAGTAATTTCACAGAATTGGCCCAAAATCATGACATTTGGGAAAATTCATGGCAAAACAAGAAAATCATGGAATTTACAGCTTTCGTGACTTTGTGAATTTCTACTATCCCTAGTTGTCATGTAATAAGTATTTTATTAGGTGTCATTTATGGATGATCCTTGTATATATATATAGACGCACACATTTATATGTTATGTGTACATTAAATTAAGGTATCTTAAGCTAATCAGGATTTTGGTATGAGGAGCCTGTAGATTGATTGCTGAATATACAAAATATTGCAGTTGTTGCCTTGTAGTTTTTCATGTGATAACGAATTGTTGATGGCAGTGCATTACTAATTTATTAAATATTTTATCCTTGGTTTTAGTGGTTTTTGATGTGATATCGTTTATAGCAATACGATAGTTAATTGCAAAATTGTTATGAGCTACGATTTATTGGATGTTGACTTGATACCGAACATGACCACAGGTTGTACTAGTAGTTATTCTAGATTAGTTTATTGGATTTTATTGTTTTATTTTTTAGAGCTGCCTGTCACTCTTATTAGAAAATTTGTTATGCTGTAAACATCTGATTTTTCGGAACTGCCTCTGACTATATTTTTCACAGTTGTTGTGCAATTTTTCTGTAATCACTTCAACAAAGAAGCTGTGGCAAGTTTGGTGCCAGAAAAGTGTAGCGCTGAATTATTTTATATAGTGCTTCATCTCGGAAAACTATGAGCACTAAAGAAGTCATTTTTTAGATTAATGCGTTATTGTTAAAAATCCAGAGTGCAAAACTATGATTGAGCAAAGTAGTTGACATTTGAACGTGACACTGATTTTTTATATGTTTTTTAAATTCACCTGCAGAGAGTTGAATACATATGTTCAAAGCAAAGGATGAGAAGCAAACTTTCTAAGAGATTAAACATTTTAGGCCTTCAGATCTGCTTTTCAAAATCTACACCATGAGTGGAAAAAAGTGATTTCCGTAACACTTATGAGATAATCATAACTGTAAGGAAATAAAAATGGCTTCTATCTTGGCTGTTATGGTTAACGATTTTTGATGGTCCCACATTAAATATGACATCATGGTGATGTTATTATTTTGTAAGCAAACAGGTGAAATCATTGAACTGCTGATTTTTTGGCTTCCAAACAGTCCAGACCTAATTTTGTGGACTATAAAATCTGCACTGAAGCTGAAGGATGACATTTTCAGCACAAATTTGATAGCTTACTGCATCAGACATGATAGCTAAATTGATTGTTTTCAAAATCTAATATAAAAAACTAAAGTTTATTTATTTTTTAATGCAAGTTATTATGAAGTTGCATGTGGAATTGCTTTTTCCACTCGCATAAATAACGCTCTACTTAGAATAAGAATTATTGTTTAAGGTATCTTTAGTAAAGCATGGGAGTGTTAACAAATGCATTATGTGTACTTAATTGCTATACAATAGTGATTGTATTCTGAAAGAGGTTCTGAAAAGGCACTGTATATAAAACGTTCAGGTGTATACTTAATCCTCAGTAGAAGTTTTGTTTAGTACCTCGTCAATAGAACCTGATCAGAGCACTCTGAATTTAATACGTGCATACAACAGTAGTCACCTTAGAAACCTCTTTGATCTCGGGTTCTTTGTTTATTATGCATTTATTTGTACGTACTTGCATATTTGTTGTATACATACATCTTCTTCAGGTTCTCTGCCGTGAAGTAGGTTAAAATGTCCAATGACGCCACTCCTGTCTGTTTCTTGTCTAAGCTTGCTGTATCCATCTGTCGTCATCCAGTTCAGCTGCATCTGTCTGGGTCTTCCTCTTGTCCTTCCCCTCTGTTCTGCCCTCAATGACGGTTCTTCAGAGTAAGTCTCCTCTCAGGATATGACCAATCCATTTTTTCTGTCTCTTTCGTTTTGTAGCTACCACCGATCATTTTTCCCCAGCCCCTTTCAGCACCTCATTTGTTATGTTCCATGCAGCTAATTTTTTTCATCCGCCAAATCCACATTTCAAAGACCTCCAATTCCTCGGTGTCCTCATTTCTCCAGGTCCACTTTTCAGATCCATACACTCCATCCATCCACCACACTCCATTATGCATATATATATATATATGTATATACATGTGTGTCTGTTTATGTATATAATATATATTTACATGTGTGTATGTATATGGTATGTATATATATTATATACATGTCTGCTGAGTTGCATCTTTACTTGTTGACTTGCAGTTTCCTTTAACTTAAGGTTTCGTCATGAAACAGTGTGCATTTATGAAAGGTACGGTAATTGCTGTACAATAATAATCATTTTATTTTCCAGCATTCTGAGGGAAGTGGGCCTTTGGTGTTGGATCTTTTAGCCAAAGCTTCAAAATGATGCTGGGCAATCTAAAAAGCCAGAATGACTCAGCCACAGATTGTCTTTCAAATGTGATTCACCACGAGTTAAGTCCAGGAATTGTGTTTATGGAGAATCCACTGGCATCTGACTAATTCCTCTTGCTGTTCATATCTAATCGAGTGACGTCTAATGTGTTGCTATTATAATGCATAAGACATCAATCAATAGTTCAATTGAAAGCATAGCAGTCATAGTCCATCAGAGAAACCAGGTCAAACTCCGACCAGAAACCAGACGTGTAGATAGTGATGTGAGCGTGAAATATTTCATTTGAAATATTTCATTTCTGACAGTTTTTTTTGAAATATTTCAATGACCAAAAAAAACTACATGTTTTTTTAAGTATTGGATGCACACAAATTGACACCATGTCTTGAGTTGGACCATGAAAACTATGATGACAGTGAAGATGCCAGTGATGATGATGACAGTGACAGTTATGATGATAGCGACAATGATGATGTTGACGATGACAACAAAGATGATGACATGGACGATGATGAATAACAATGAGGAAATCTTGTAACTGACAGATTTTAGCAGTATAATTACTATTAATGATGGTTTACTCTGTCTGACTGATAGTACTATTTATGTTTGTGTTCTAAGTTCTATTCTTAGAACTTTTTGTAAAATTTTGTTCGCCGGAATTACTATTGAGTCTAGTTGACATAGTCTAATTTGTCTTGTAAAGTCACTAAAGTCGAATTCTATACGATTGACTGTGTCCTAGGCTAGCAGAATTTAGCTAAAATCACATTTATTTCATTTATGACAAAACAAGTGATTAATAATAAATGTTAAGCATAACAATGAACAATGACATCTACTTTATTAGATCAAACTGTAATTTGTGACATTTGGTGAATAAAATATGTTTTTCAACATATAATGTAACATAAAAGTCATTCTTAAAAACAGGTAATTAGAAATAAATTGAGTATCTCGAGGATGGTCATCACTAAAGCATAATATGTAATATGAGAGAAATAAATAAACTGTTATTATGGTTTTAATTAGTTGTACCAGGTCAAAGAAAACTGAAATATTTCAAATAAAACTGAAATATTTCATTGAAATATTTCAACGCCAAAAAAAACATGTTTTTTTACATCTCTACGTGTAGATAAGGAGGGTAAGCAGTCTGGAACAGGTGAGCTCTAAGTTTGGTTATGAATGATATTAGTGAGCTGACAGAAGGTGCTAGACTGGGGTTGAACTCCAAAGCTTTGTACAAGCCCACTGAGAACTGTCAGAGCTGAGAACTTGGCTTTAAAGGATTTCTTCAAGACTCGTCTTCTCATTTTGGGGGTTTGGTTCGAAAGGTTGTGATTTCAGAACATAGTTTTCCTTAGAAGCGACCATTGATGATTTGTGTGCATTTTGATCATGGTACCACAGAATTTTGCAGATAAGATTTTTCTGAACACTTGTAGTCTGATTATTAATTTCCTGTTATAGAAGCTTGCAGATAAGATTAGATCTATTTTGAATATTTCTGAACACTTACAAGTGCCTCTCTAGAATAAATGTTAAATATTAATTTCATGTGATAGAAATTTGCAGATAAGATTAAATCTATTTAGAATTGTTTCCGGACACGTGGATCCTGCATACCTACTCCTGCTGTAGAATAAATGTTAATTTTTGTCCTGTGATATTAGGCTTGCATTTCAGCGGTTGTAACCACACTCACAAGACATGTTTCTTCAGCGTTTTTGTTAAATTTGCTTTTCCTGTCTGTGATTTTTGTTGATTCTTGGCTTTCATGATTATCTGTAAATAGGAACATGATTGGATTTCAATTTTTAGTTTCATGTAAGATACTTATTTATTGCATTCATGAGGTACGACCTTGTGGTTTTGCGCCTTTTCGTGTAAATATTTTGCTGTAATGTAATGGCTCATTGGCTGTTGCTTTGTTGAATTGTAATTGAACATTTGATTTGTTTAGTGCTACTAAAAGAGTAAACTAATCAGGGGATGCTGTCTGTTTTAGCCTATATAACATTAGGGGCCGTCCATAAAGTACGTCACGCTCCAGGGGGGACGGGGGGTTTAAGAAAGTGTGACAGTTTGTGACAGGGGAGAGGGGGTCAGGCCATGTGTGACGTACACATTTATTTTTTATATTTTATTTATAATTTATTTTTAATCAGAATTTCATAGCTTTAAAAATAATTTTCAAAATTTTCTGAAACATTTTAATTAGTTTTATGTCAAAATAGCATGAAATGCATATCTCCTGAATGTGTTTTTCACGATTCCTCTCGCTAGGAGCGCTAGTAATAATGCTGTTGCGAAGCCTTGTTTATGTATTAGCCTTGCTTTCGGAAAGTGTGACGTACTTTAGGGGGGGGGTATTGTGGTCAAATTATCAAAAATAGCGTGACGTACTTTATGGACGGCCCCTTAAATGTCACTAAGAACTTGAGTTTTATTTAAATTCCTGAATTACTGTAATGTTGAAGTGTGTACATAAAACAAGAATAAACTGTATTCAACTTACAACTCAAAGTTTTATTCATTCCACAGGGGCCGTCCATAAATGACGTCACGCTATTTTAACGGATTTAGACCCCTCCCCCTCGTCACACTTCGTCACAAAAATAAGACCCCCCCACTCTGAAAATGACGTCACAAAGCTCTGACCCCCTAAAACCACTTTCCATGGCGAAGCAAAATGCTCCTTCATGGAACAAATAGCGAAAAGCATTAATATTTTAAAATGTAACGGTGACCAAATATTGAAATAATTAGAAAATTATTAATAATGGTGCCCGTATACATTAAAATAATTAAAAAAAAATAATGAAAATTTAATCCTCAAAATTAGTGCTGTTATTATTAAAATTAAATTGTTGTTAATTGTTAAATTTAATAACATAGACCGGGTGTGACGTCACACTACTCAGACCCCCACCCCCAAGTCACACATCGTCACAAATTTACGACCCCCTAGGTGCGTGACGTCATTTCGGACGGCCCCACAGTCAGTTGAGCTGTAAGACTACAACTGCATCAAGATCCTTCATCTCAGCAGCCCCTCGAATATGGAACAATCTTCCTACGGACATTAGAAATTCTACAACCCTCGCTGTCTTCAAGAAACATCTAAAAACTGAACTTTTCACACAGGCCCATCTTGAGTGATTTACCCCTGCTCCTCAAAGTGCTTCTGAATCGTTGCTTCGAGTCATCGACTGCTTACGAACTACGACACTCAAATCTCTATTATTATTATTATTATTATTATTATTATTATTATTATTATAGTCTAATGATGGTCACAGTGGCGGCACTACACCAGGGCATGCCAGGGCAAATGCCCTGGTAAAAAGCCTTTGCCCTGGTCGTTGCCCTGCCAAATTTTGGCTCCAAAATTTTGCTATAAAGCTTTATAGCATGATACACGATACACAACTGCAGGTCCACAGACGCGTATACATATGTGTGGTCTATCAATCACCTGTCGGAAAATTTGAATTTTGAACCACAGTAGAAGCGAACACTCAGTTGTTTGTACATGGAGACACGCTCGATATAGGGCCATGGCAGTGAGTGATGATTCTTCCATTGAGGCATGCATCCACTCTGCTCCAGCGTGTCTCTCTGTCTCTGTCTGTCTCTGTCTGTCTGTCTGTCTGTCTCTCTCTATATATATATATATATGCATACATATATAATATAATGTATGTATTGTATATATATAATCGCTGTCTCTGTCCTACAGTGTCTCTGTACATGCCATGGTATAATTCATTCGTTTACCGTAGGCCCCTACTTTACAAATATAATACGTAGACGAAAATTATCATCATCAGCCATGAATCCCTTGAAACGTATGTACAGTTCTGGCATTCAGAAAGGAGCAGAGGAAAGTCGAAAATTGAGGTTCCTGTTGTCGGTACTCCTTCCATCAATTTGTTCTTTAAGATGCAAACCTCAGGTGCTGATATTCCTTCAGCTGCAGATGTTTGTGGAGAATGCAGATACAGCGGAGGAAGAAGCCGATAGGCTAGCTATTAGTTCACTTTGCTCCGATGTGCCGACAACTTCCAATTAGAAAATAGACGTCATTAGAGGTGAGGAAATTGACATTACTTCCAGTTCCACTGCTACCTCAGACTGTGATTTATTTAAGCTAGGCCGATCTTTCGATATACGGTACTGAACGGGCACACTTTTCTTCCACTATCGCATCTGCTTCCTTTAATTAAGAACATGACTTTATCTCAGGACCCATGTCATCCTATAGTAGTCCGTTTGAAGAAGATGGAAGCGGGAGGCCTATTGTCAGTAGCAAACACCAGGGTGAGAATTCCCGGGGGAGGTTAGGGGTTCAACCCCCTTGTCTTTCTTAGGATCCCACAATAAAGTCTACATTTCACACGCAAACTGCACATAAATCAACGTCTAACCCCCTATAGGCTTAATTGCATCTCATATGACACGAGTTACTTGAGCAAATGCGTAAACAATAGGGCCTATACCTGAATCAATGGCTCTATTTGTTGACCTTGTTGCTTTTGAAAACTGTTGCGCATGCTACCCAAAAGAGTATTTTTTAGTAGGCCTAAATAATGCTTTACTAAGTTCACTGAGATGTTAAAATTTGCTTTACAAATGTGCAAAAGCGTTCAGCTTCAGAGTGCTTTGCCCATCTTAGCCTCTGACCTGACAAGTATTATAATAATAGTGCAGAGGGCCGACTTATGGCGAGCGCGGTAGCGCGAAATTAAATGGTCACGATGCACATGGTGATGGTCACCATATAAGCTCGCGTACCACGCTTGCCATAAATCACCTCTGCACTGGTTACTTGTATGACTGCCCTGGCTATGCCCTGGTAACAAAAAGTGTCTGGCGCCGCCACTGGATGGTCAGTCCTTGCTCTTGGGGTCTATCAAAGTGTGTTGTAAAATTGTAAGAGGGTGTAACTCAAGGATAGAATAATGTTGACAATTATGTTGCCATGCAATAAATAATGCAGAGCAGTTTATTCAATAAAACGGGTGGCCCGAGTCAACCATGCTGGCAGGATGGCATCTTTGCTGACTTTATCAAAGTAATTCGTAATTTACACTTCATTCAATTACAAATTACATGCGATATTGTAATTGAAATACAATTACAATTACTGGACTTAAATTGTAAATCAATTACAAATTACAGAACTTGTATTTCAATCTAGATTTCAATTACTGAATCACCGTACTTCGAAGTTCGCACAAACCGGAAGTTTGGAAACCGTGCTTTCTCTGTCTCAGGACCCTTAGAATGGAACAGTCTTCCAACTTCAGTTCGAGAGCGCACACCTCTGTTGCTCGGTATTGAAAACAACAAACACTGCATACACGTACTGTAAAACCTTACTCATCTGTTCACCTTGCGCTATGACTAATCCCCGAGTCATTTCGAAACGCGCGGATCCCCGTGCAAGACCCGAATGAATATAATAAAAAAATAAACATTTGAATAGAAGCGCGCTATAAATAAGTCTATGTTGTTTTAAATATTGAATTTAATTGAACAAAACTGCATAGACGTACTTTACTTGTCACAAGCCAAGCGCTGTAAACTATCAGCTACTGTGCCCCACAACTTTGACTGGTGACTGTAACTCAACCACAAAATGTTATACATTAACTCTACTTCTGACCTTACATGAACTGCATTTTGGACATCTCGAAATAATAGCGCCTAATAAAAGTTCTAATCGACGTTCGAATTGTATTACTATGCTAACCAATCACCGTGTAGCCACATATATTATATTAATATAATATATGTGGTGTAGCTATTTATCCAAATATATTAACCAATCAGCGGCTTACAGACCAGCTGATTCTGACGTAATTGCTCCACAAATAGCAATGCAAACAGCAACGAACAGGTCACGTGTAGTGGTCTAGACCAATCAGGAGGTTGGCTGCTGACGCCAAACATTAGCATCTCAAAGGAGGCGTGGCCAGCAGAGGTCAACGGATCAGCAGTGAAGCGAATTCTTTCGAAACAATCTGACTAAGTTTTTACAAGAGCAACATTTCGCGTGAACCTGAGGTAAGAAAGGATACGTCTACCGTAAGATAATAGATTCGAAGGTTAACATTTTACAGCGATCAACACTCTAGATCAATGGAAATTCTAGTTTTAATTTGACGAAAGACCTATCTCAGAGTTCGGCCTTGAGAGGCCTTGAGAGCCCTGAGGTTTGTTTATTTATTTCTGTGCTGGCCTCAAGCGTTACAGGCCTTGGCCGCAGTTAGCCTTGCAATTCATATCAACTTACAGACATCTTGTGCAATTGTTTGATGCTGCATAACTTGTGTTAGAAAGCGCTATGGTAACATATGATCAGATCTGCGTATCAGGCTGCCGAACAGCTGACGGTGGGGCCCAGCATCTGTGCAGGCCTAGGGCGCCCTAGCCTCTAGGCCAACGCCCTATTATATGCCACCCGTCGTGTCCAAGCCATAAATCAGGATGGAATGCGAGGATGAGCCAAAAATCACGCAATGCAGTCGTGGATGGTGTGTGATAGATGCGTGGGTGCCTCCTATGGATGCGTTGAATCCGGTACACGGCTAAAAACGCCCAATCTACAATTTTCCATACTTCGAAGTTATGTTTTAAGTTGTAAGTGATTGAGTGATTAAGTGAGTGATTAAGGTAATAACGAAATAGTATTATTTAAAATGTTGTTAGACAAGTTTTACAATTATTAGACTTTCTGCAATTTTGCAATTTATGCTAACCAGTCATCTATAGTATTCACTGAAACATGAACAGGGTCGAGGCCATAAGGTCGCAATAGAGAAACGTCAACATTCGCATTTATCTCAATCAACAATGTTCTCACACTCATTATCATCATAGCTGTCACCATACCATCAGCAGCATTGTCATCATCATTGACACTGGATATCAGCATGAATCAATGGACAGTACTGAAAATATGGCAATGATTGTTCACTGCACTTTGTATTCTTAGAATGTGGAATGGAATTGCAAGCCTTTTCTTTGGACCTGCATCGGTTGAACAAGATAATTTGCTGGACATCCTTGATGACTTTGAAGAAGTAGAAAACTTTGAAGAAGCAGAATTCATTGTCCGACCAGCCGAGGAAGACGATTGGTTTCTCATAGAGCGATCGGGTAAGAAGTTCTGAGAAGTTTCTTGAAGGAGTTAGGAGGATAGCTAGGCTGTGTTTGGATGAACCACAAGACATTTATTTGTTTTGAAGTTATGTGTACCGGTAAATGAAAGGTATCCCTTTAGGGTAGTTTGTTTATCTTCAACTTTTCTCATCTTGGTTTGGACTGGTTCAAGACAGTGTGGGGAGAAAAACAACTGCAGCACCCTGAGGTGTAGTCAGTAGATTAATAATTTTTAATACAAGTATGTTTTTAATATTGCATGACACTTGAGCAGTGTTTCTATAGCATCATCATTCATCATTCGGGCAGATTTTTGCTGCTTCTGCTGTGCAAGCTTTATTAAAACGCTTCTGTTTGTTATAGCAGTTCTCGAGTATGTCTGCAAAACAATGCTGTGTTTGAAATTTCAGAGTCCACTCTAGTGCCTGAAGAAACGACCAGCCCCGAGGCTGAGAACGAAGAAGAGGTACATCCTGTCTTCGAAAGACCGTCCATCATTCGTCGAGGATCTCGCTTGATCGGTGATCCGTCAACTGCTCACCATGGTCCAACGCCACTCCAGACCACAAACCGCTTTCCGTTGGCCCAGCCGCCAAAGGACCGATGGCTACGCGGCCGGAAGCTGAACCGCAAGGCACTGGAACACTCGAACAAGGTGTGTCAACATCAGTCCAAGAGCAAAAAACAACGACACTACAACTACAAGCTGTGCTACAGCAGCAAGAATGAGCGCAAGTGCTAACAACGCCATGTGGTAGCTGCTTCGCACCACTGCATGACATCGGGCCAAGGGTGAAGCATTTGGCACCTCGAAATCCTGGCAGTTCATGGCAAAGCTTCTTTCTTATATCCTTATTCTTGAAACCTGTTTCGTTAGTAGTTTACCGTAATCTTGCGATTGTTACTTAACTTATCTAAAGCTGTTGTTATATTGTTGATTTATTTAAATATAATGAAAAGTAGATGTGACTCCTGCAAACGTTTGGTCAGAATGTTTGAAAGCGGAAACTAGAATGGTAGGATTTTGGAGTTGTATGATATCGAATGTCTTATGATGGTAACTGACTTTTGAGAGAGTTCTCCTGTAGAGCTGATAGCATGTGTGTCGCATGGAGTGCACTAAGCAATCTAGGAATTTGCATTTCTAGGCAATCCAGGAATTTGCATTTCTACGCAATCCAGAATTTGCATTTCTAGGCAATCCAGGAATTTGCATTTCTAGGCAATCTAGGACTTTGCAACAGAGTAGACCAGTAGCCGATGACGAGAAACGGCCGAAAGGTGAATTCATAGGTTTGCTGTATTCAAGTGTATTTTTAACAAAGTAGTTTTCAGTTTTGCGTTGAAGTAGTTTATTTCACCTTTTCAGCTGATGCTTTATTGAATTTTGGCAAATTTGTTTAATCTGTTTCCAAGTATTCTCTTCTGTTACTGGATAAAAAAGAAATATTTTTGCTGCCTGTGTTGTACAGTAACAAAGCACTAGTATCACATTAGTGTACTCGAGAAAAAGTTTAAGTACTTTTACTTGTAAAGAAGTGGAAATACTTTTACTTTTAACAAAGAGTAAGTTCACCTATTTGCAGTACTTTAATGCCTTATATATTTGAATGTTTAGTACAAGGTGGTTTTCTCGACAGTGCAATCCAGTCTTACAACAGGCCAAACATTGTTTCCGGTAAAACGCAACTCTGACCTATTGACTCGGTCAGAAACACTTAGGAAAACAACAGAATCTGAAATTCAGAGCCCTACATAAGATCATGCTTCGTATCTGGAAGAATACCTCACGTGACTGCAGTTGTACGGTTGAACCAGACAACCAACCCTTGTTGTCTAAGTGGTGTGGCGACATTATCGGGTATTGTTTCCAAGTATTACATTAATGGACAAGGTTTGAACCCTAATAATGTTGGCCCAAGGCATTCAATATTTACCTTTCATCTGACCACAAAGGATGGGGCATAAGCACAAGGGAGGGCAAACAATGCAGAGGCAGAAGGGAGCTGGTATGGGAGGGGAGTGAAATTGTAAGTCTTCTACCTGTACATGTAGATAAGTTAAGTATTGGAACTTACATTGAATAAAGGCAACACCAACATATAGTGCAAGTCGTGAGAAACTCTTGTAATGCATCCCATTTATTCAGTTGCCCTAGGGAGTTGAAAGTTGGTTCCATTAAAATGGAAGTTGGATTGATGAAACCATTTCTGAGTTTAAATAGAAGCTGGATTGATCTAAATCATTTTCCCCGCAAATAGAAGCTGGATTGATGAAACTAGTTTTTGATTCAACAGAAGCTGGATTGATGAAAATAATTGTTTCCATAAGTGGAAGCTGGATCCATGAGAACAGTTCTTTCCTTAAATAAAGTTCGTTTGATGAAATTTTATTGCTTGAATAGAATTTGAGTAATTCTTTCATTAACTGGAAGTTGGATTGATGAAAAAATTCCCATGAAATGGAAGCTGGGTCGAGAGTAGTTATCGTGGACGCAGGTAGACTGCTTACTTGCCAACGTCAAGTACGGCATTGAAGACATTAAAATAATGATTAATAGTGATTAATACTACAACATTTGACCAAAACGTTTTGCGAAAAGGTAACGCCATGTTATTAATCGCATTTGGACACTTTAATGAAGTTATGCGGACAAAATTCTCCGTTTCGACATTACTGTTCTAAAAGACCCAACGCCATTTTCGGCCTAGAAATCCTAGACCTGAGGCTCGTGATTCGCTGACATAGTATGCTACCACCTGACGAATAAAAGTTTGTAACAAATACGTATTTGCACAAAATTATTACTTAGGTCTTCGCTAGTTGGAAGCATATTACAGTTTCGAAAAACGGAATGCAAGCAGAACAGGATTCTTTATTGAAACCAATTGCATACCGCAGTTTGGCTTCAAACTTAGGCGCACAATGAACACTGAGCCGTATAATAGTCTTCCATTCAGTGGCGTAACGAGGGGGGCAGGGGGGCGGCCGCCCCGGGCGCAGGACAAGGGGCGCAAAATTAGGCTTTAGAAAAAGTTTTTTAAAGAAATCAGGCAAGAATAGCTAAAAAAGTCCAAAAAGTAACTATTATACATGAGTCTTGTAGGGGCGCGGGCGCGGGGGGGCGCAAAATGAGGCTTCTGACAATTTGACCACTTTTTTCAGGAAAAAGATGGAAAATCGAAAAAAGGTCATCAGAATTTTTGGCGGAACTAAGAAAAAATTTCCAGGAAATTCTTGCCCCCGGGCGCACGAACCCCTAGTTAGGCCTACGCCACTGCTTCCATTATGTCCCACACGTCACATATGTGAATTAGGTTATCTTACCCATTCCCCATTCAACTAACTTGATTCATAATTATAGCATCCTTATGATGAACTTTTTTCTACCCAGTCTATCGGAGGTCGGGATTTCTCGGTCGTATGTCCTTGGACGTAGAAAATGGCCTTTGCGCTTTATAGGCTGGAGCAGGGCATGAAGAGCGCTAGGCTATATCATACATACGTACATACATAGGTCCGTAGTATACATATTCGTATGCATTCATACATTCGGCTATACATAGGCCTACATTCATATTACATAAGCCTACATTCATATAGGCCTACACGTCCATTCATATAATTATGGGCCTACATACGTTCATACATATATGGCCTTCGGCTCTACGTACATGAATATATAGGCCTACACAGTTTACACACACGCACACTTTAAAACCGTTAAGAAATCATCAATGATCAGGGCTGTTAAAGGCTTGGTTTTTGGTTGTTTTTTTTTAAACCCAAAAAAAAACAAAAACCAAAAATTTTGGTTTTTTGGTTTTTTACAAATTTCAAAATTATAAATGCCAAAAAATGTCGTCTCTTCAACTCTCTTGGAAATTGTTGTATGGTCTTTGTTAACTTCGTTTTATGACATTCTACGGTTCTACTGTTCTAGTTAATTTCGTTTATATGCATCTGATTGATTTGAACGGTATTATGTCATTTTTATGAGTTTTATAATCCGAAATAGGAAAATCTCCAAAACAAAAAACAAAAAAACAAAAAAACCAAATAAAACCAAAAAACCAAAAAACGAACTTTTCATTTTGAAAAAAGTTTGGTTTTTTGCACCCCTGTCAACGAGGCGATATACCATAGGTAGGCCCTATATTATGTAATGTAAGAGTCTACAAATTCAGCGACGTTTAAAAACCGGCGATGCGTTTTATAACAACACATCAAAATGAAGAACTGGCATTTATAGCAGACCCTGCTTTCTCCTCCTGCCATCATCCCATCAAGGTCCCTATGAGTACAAGGTGAGGCCCATATGATAATTATGAATCTCATCAAATGTTTATGTGTATCCTGTCAGGGATACTGTACTCTATGTTATCTATTTCGACCGATAGATGGCGTCTTCTATGTTGGTCAATTGCGCTATAACATGCAGATGATTGAACTTGAAACTATTAAATGCAGATGATTGAACTTGAGGCTATAAACTGCATTCAGGTGATTGAAATTTAAACGTCCACATGGTTTTCAGTTTAGCCTCTCCTACGAACAAACGAAGAAGCGGAGAAGAGCAGTTCCTCTCGCCAGCCTCAGAGAGGCAGCCATTACTACGAAGAAATTGCGACGCCATTTTCTTAGCCTCGGCGTATGAGGGCGGGTGGTCAGTGCTATCTCTCGCTGTCGCATCTTCCCACCTACAGTGTACTGTCAATGTACTCATAGCTGAGTTGGCTAGGTGTCAGCTGGAGCAGAAATCTCGAACCAACCAGATTTCTGCCCTGGTGGGAATTCGAACCCCGACTGCTGGGTTGGAAGTCCAGCCAACTAACCACTAGACCATCACATTACAACAATAAGCATGACTCGTCGAAAAACATTCTTCACGGAACTCAATGTCATCCAACCAGCAAAAACGCTTTGGGCCATTAATTGTTGATCCATGTTGGGCATCAGTGCATGGCTCGACGTGGGTGTGGTGAACTCGAGGTCGGTGCATGGCTGACTCCATGCGTAGGCTATACGGTGAGTTGTTGCAATCGACAGGTACTGCTGTTTGTGTAAATCACGTAAGGGGTTAAATGTCGGTCATGTGCAAACGTTTGCTTCGTTCCTCGCTCGAAAGAACGCGTGACGTGCGACAAGAACCGACTCAATAATTTCTCCTGGGAAGAAGTCATTGACGTCTCCGCGCCAACAACTCCACTGCGACTAAATCAATTTTCTCTTCGGACGGCACAGAACCACTCGAAGCAATATCTGGTAGTCAGAGGTACTATTGGAAATCAGATAGAATGCCACACCACATTCAACAGACACTTGCAAGAATGCTGGAATGCTCATCAGAGCATGTTCATGACATCATAGACTACAGTTAGCTACATCGGTGAGAACGTACGTCCCATTCACCTCTGTATACAGTGCGTCGGATCGCGGTTCGCCTCCAGATAGTGGATTTTTTCAAAGATTTAAATCTTGGGCTAGCACGGTCCGTACACGGGGACTTTAAATGGCATGGCCCCCATTAAAATGGGCAGCGGCGGGGAAGGATCTCACCCGATCAATTCATTGAAAATTGAGCAGGATCAAGGCCATACTGTCGCTATTTAACCCTTTCCAGCCCATGGGTCCAACTGGACCCATGCATTTTTAGGGACTGTATAGACAGCACAGATACAGCAGTATATAGACAGACTGAGCTCGGAACTCCCATTGGGTCCATATGGACCCTGGACTTGATGCTAAATTTCAATATAAAAAAAATTGGTAGTTCTTGCTTATTTTAGGTGGGAGCGATGAGATGTATGTTAAAACTGATTTGGGTTGGAAAGGGATAAAAAAAACGTGTAGGCCTATATTTACATTTATATAAATAAACTGCTAGTGGCAAACGCAGTTATAACCGGCAGAAAAATGAGTCATGTAGTGAGCCAGAATCCTGATCACTGCATGAATTCTCACTGCATGAATTCTCACTGCATGAATTCTCATTGCATGAATTCTCACTGCATGAATTCTCACTGCATGAATTCTCACTGCAGGAATTCTCACTGCATGAATTCTCACTGCATGAATTCTCACTGCATGAATTCTCACTGCATGAATTCTCACTGCATGACCATAGCTGAATGTAAATATCGCAGCGCCTCACAAAACGCTGCGTCAGGGTAAAGGCCGGTTTAATCGCCGCCTTTTTTCGCCGGTATCATTGAGGTGGGCAAGAACCCGGTTTCTAGGTCACTTTCTGTGCCGGGTCATGCTGCAACAGACTTACAACAGTACGCTCACTTAGCAGCAGACTACACTGCTTGCGCAAAGCACAGCAATGTGCGTATCCAACATTATCTCTCGCTAACCATGAGAGCCTGAGCAGCCATACTCATTTATTCCTCCATTATCCTATAGCCACCATTTTGGAGTATTTTTTATTTATTTCCAGACTGTTGCCCTTCTCTTTAGTTGCGTCATGGCCACATTAGGATTGCTGCGACATAGTACTTTACCTTCCATTATTATCATCTTTGTTCCTGGAATGTTGTCCCACTGTTGTCAATAACATATTTAATCGTTTCGTGGACTCTGTTGACCGGGCAACGTCCGCCTAAGTGTTGTTGACATTATTAGTGTTGCTGTTACCATATTTAGGCCTACTCTAAATCATCACTATCTTTGGCAGTTATGCCCTTATAGATATCCATCAAACATTTAATCGTTTAGAAGGTGCTCGTAATTCGGACGTTGCCTGAACCAGATTGCGTTGTGGGAGTTCTTGTGCTTGATTTGATATAAGACCGGTGAATAAGCAGCATGTTCTCATTGACGTGGCTTTGTGTGGCGAGGTCTTTTTTGGAGACTTACAATACATTACTTATATCATATCTGCACCAATTCGACTGAACTTCCTCTTCATCCACAAGAATAATTACGACTGGATATTTATATAGGCCTATAGAGCAATTTCAAGATAAACTAGTCTAATCGCAACGCATCGACGCTATAGCCGAAAAAGCCCGAAATAATGTCATAATTATGTAGCCTAATCCTATAGCTAAAAACATGCATAATCGTTTACATTGAGAAACAAATGACCGTTAATTCCAATTAGCAAGGCCCCACACAGTAACTAATTCGCGTTAAAACTTAAAATATAGTTAATTATCGACAGTATATACTTCTCCTCTCCAGCGGCTTTCATCTTATCGAGTGCGAATGCTACAAGCTTGAATATTACTAAATGATCTTGACTTAGACTTCTTGATTGCTAATCCTCCGAAATAATCTTCCGGATTGCGCGCCTCTATTGGTTTTGCATTATTGATTATTTACAAAGACTTGTACATAATGATTATGGCGCTACACAAGGAGGTAGATTGGATTAGATTGGAACAGATTAAGCCAGTTCAGATTCTGTTTCACGTGACCCGGGATTTGCATGTTCTTTGAAAAAAACTTTCCATCTCCCCGTCGGGGAATTGAACCCCGGTCTCCCGCGTGACAGGCGGGGATACTCACCACTATACTAACGAGGATTGACGGTTGGCAGAAAGAGTGGCTTTCTAATGACACGCATAAAAGTTTTACTACTCAAGAATCGGATGTATTTTGCTGAGAAACTAAATTTGCTATCCCCTGCAGAGCCACTTCTAGGATGGTTTTCAACAGAGGATCTTCTGTTCTGTCAATATTGTCAGCTGCTCGTAAATATTTAAATGCAGTGCTTAAGACGTCACTCACGCGGCGTCACGCCCCACCTTCCTCTACTCGCGACTGAAGCCGAACTCTTCAATTAAGCTAATAATAATAATTATAATATTTTCGTTTATTGAAACAATCCGGTTGACAAACCGCAACCGGTTACAGTGTACAGTTATGCAATTGAAACAATTCACAATAACACAAATGACAAATCTTAACTACTAACAGAACAGACAGCCTGCAATACACGGCAATAGCAGCCTACAAAGCATGTCCTGCCTACGGATCTCGATCTCGGTACCTCTCGCTCTCTATGCCAGCGTGATATCCAATGCGCTATCGGGCCCCCCATTAATTATTTTATATCCTGATTCTACCTCTGCGCCACCATACGACCACCATCATCACCGATTACCACCGTAGCACCATATGCTGTCTCCTCGGCTTGACATTCCCGGACTTTGAGAGCAGCCTGTCTTAGCTGTCTATTGCGGACTTGATTTGATATAGCACCGGCGTTTAAGCTGCTCTCCCTGATATGGGTTTTGTGGGCGCTGAGTAATTATTATCGAAGATTTACTTTACCGTATTACGGTAGGCCTACATTACTCGACAGGCGCCCTTGTAACGGCATGGCTGTGTTACGGCGCCATATAAATTGTCATTGTTATTATTATTATTATTATGCTGAATTGTCCAATACTCCACCAGATCAATAGAGCCGTCTTTCGGTGGCCATCATCGAAAAGATGCACCAAGAAATCTTAAAGGCAACTTGTCAGTGGCCGTTGTCGTTGACATACTACACAGGAAATCAGATATTAAACGAAATGCAGTCGACTGCAGCTTTATTCATCGAAATCAGAATTCATCTGGTGCTCGATCTTACGCAGGGTGGAAAAATTATTCGAAGATTGCTCAGTCTGAAAAACTTTTCATCTCACCGTCGGGAATTGAACCCCGGTCTCCCGCGTGACAGGCGGGGATACTCACCACTATACTAACGAGGAATGACGGTTGGCAGCTACGATGAAGAGTAAATGACGTAATGTCGAATGCTCAACCGGATAAAAGTCGTCATCTTTCGGTGGGTGACAGGCGGAGAAGACACACCGAGAAATATTACAGGCAACTTATCAGTCGCCGATGTCGACGACATTCTACTAAATAAAATTACCTCCTCCCCGTCGGGGAATTGAACCCCGGTCTCCCGCGTGACAGGCGGGGATACTCACCACTATACTAACGAGGATTGACTGTTATCAGCAGTGATACAGGCTGTCGTGTTTCGAATTAACGGTTAATAATTTCATCTGGACTAAAGCGTCATCATTCAGATAGGAAAACCGAGGCAATCACACCGACACATATTTGTGACATTTTGCATCAAAAGTCTGGTCGTCGTCACAATGGACAATTTGTCTCCACGAATCTCTTTGTTGCACTGCTCGCACTTCCTGTTCCAGAGTCATTCCTGTCCATTCACGTCATCAGTCCACATCCTACCAGGTCTTCCTCTCCTCCTTGTTCTGTATGTTTCTCCCATGATTATATCTTTCTCCAGACAATCTGACGTCTTCTTTCTCATGATGTTTCCGAAGTTGGTCAATTTCCTTGTTATTATCTCGCCCCACAGTTTCCTTCCTCCGACCTCCCTCAGCACCTCCTCATTTCTCCTCTTGGCCGTCCAAGGTATTCACAGAATTCTTCTATAGCATGTTGTCTCAAATGATGCTATTCTTCTTTACCTGGTTTCGCAAACACAGCTAAAATGTCACCTGCCCAGGCTGCCCGTCAGCATAGTAAATGTAAATATACGCGATTTTATATAACGGCGGCATGGTTTCGATCCTGCTCATTGTTCAGTGATATTGATCGGGTGAGATCCTTCCCCACCGTTGCCCATTTGAACGGGCGCCACGCCATAATTAAGATCCCCGTGTACGGGCCGTGCTGATTAAATCGCTTAAAGCCTTACACCATCTTCGGGAGGAGGTTGCCTTCCGGGATGATGAAATAACCATCGGTCGAAACGTCTGAAAGAAGTGATGGTTTACGTCGATAATTTTCATGGTGATTCAATTTGCAACGTTGCATCTCCTCTGGGATTCCAGTCAACGATTAGCCTAGCCTTAATTGAAGAAACTCTGACTGTGGATCACATAATTATTATTATGCGTCTTAATTGGGTTAGTGAAGCAGATTTCAAATCGTTTAATTTAATAGTTCTTCTGAAATGATGATAGGAACTGTTACACCGCTCGGCGTGTCCAAGTTAGAGGCAACCCGATAGTAATGAGGAAACTAAATCAGAATTGGCCTCTGCTCATCAGACCCTGAATAGGAATCAATGCCACAATTATTTTATATTCAATTTGCATTTCAGTTTAGGCCTACTGTTATAAAGTATGTAATCCACTCATTAGTTAAGGTTCGTAGGAACAATTGTAGAATACCCAGTTATGCAATTAACACATTATTACGTGTCATTGCAATGCCTAAATTTATTTGTGTAAATTTGTAAACGAACGCTGAGGCAACCTCAACTCCGAGGGAGGCCTACAGGGGCGGAGACTTAGGGTGGCAGGGGGGGACGGTCCCCCCTCAAACTTGAAGTGGGGGGGACGGAGCTGCTTATATCCCCCCAGTATTTCTGAAATATTTCATTATTATAATAATAATAGCTACGAGTGACAGCTGGTTCTTATCAGCACTCAAATAATAGAGCAATTGTTGTTCAGATGACAGCTTAAAATGCTACCATTACAGTGTGAAAATTCAAAAAATTTTAGATAGGGGAGGGGACACAGCCCCTCCCCAAACTCAAACACGACTCAAGCTACATGTCAGCTACGAGCGACAGCTGGTTTCTATCAGCACTCAAATTATAGAGCAATTTTTGTTCAGATGACAGCTTCAAATGCTACCATTACAGTGTGGAAATTCAAAAAATTTTAAATAGGGAGGGGACACATCCCCCTCTCCAAACTCCTCCCCAAACTCAAACACGACTCAAACTACATGTTAGCTACGAGCGACAGCTGGTTCTTATCAGCACTCAAATAATAGAGCAATTTTGTTCAGATGACAGCTTAAAATGCTCCCATTAGTGTGGAAATTCCCAATAAATTTAGATGGGCAGGGGGCACATCCCCCTCCCCAAACCCCTCTCCCTGCTCGGCGCTGCGCGCCTCGCCGATCGTCCTTCGGCCGCTCCTTCATCCTTCCCCCAAACCCAAGACCAAGTCTCCGCCTATGGAGGCCTATACCTATGAAATGTAGACCTAGTCCTAATTACTTGCAATAACGAGTGTGCATACTCAATGAATTTTGGCGAATGATAATGATGAGAACGTTGTGTGACTTGACGTTTGCTGATTCGACCTCACTAGTTTAATAGGCCTACGTAACTTTTTACAAACTGCTACGCAAACACCATTTCTTTCACCGACCAAGTACAGAAGAGAAAGAAGCGTGATGTAGACCTATGGCGATTTTCACGGACGGGGAACTAGCTCACATGGTAGAGCGCTCGCTTAGCATGCGAGAGGTACGGGGATCGATACCCCGGTTCTCCAAATTGCTTTTTTATCTATAACCTTTGAGGAAATTTATCAGATGACCATAAATTTTGTTTTGGAAATTTGGTTATTTCTAACATTTATGAAACCTTTCTGTTTATGTTCCGTCAGAAATAGGCTATACAGAGGCCGAGCCATCGATTCGTGTTAGGCTACCTGACGCATGCAAAGCCAGCGTTGACACATCACGAAGTTTTCTTTTTTCGGATTTCGAAAGTAGCCCATCTAATTCGCCAACAGTAGGCTAACTATTCAAAGCGAGCGAACTACCACGTGAACTAAGAAACTTACTCCCATTTTTAGCGCGCAAAGTTATGCTTTCTAACTCGCCAACTATTCTTCACGATCAAAGTCTCATCGCATGCAACCGCATTTTATAATTTATAATCTATCTGTAGTTAACCGTACAAACCCCAAAAATGTTACGCCCAATGTGGGGCTCGAACCCACGACCCTGAGATTAAGAGTCTCATGCTCTACCGACTGAGCTAACCGGGCGCTGGTGGTAATATACTACCTCTACGCCTCTCTTTTTGCAGGTTGAAATATCGCGCGTTCAGGTCAACACTTTCACCCTACGTGGATCAAGAAAGAAGAAAATAATTATTATCTGTCAACGACAAATTTATGTCCGTTCCAGTTTTCTGGTGCATTGCATCAAGTTCATCCGTCTGTCCGACCATCCATCTATCCATGCATTGATTACTGATCCATCTATCGAATTCATCCATTCATTTATCTATCCTTCCTTCCATCCATCCATCCATCCATCCATCCAAGGCATCCATCCATCCATTCATTCAAGGTAAGGCAGCCACAGCAATATCTCGATAACCTTGGCGCATTGGATAAAATATCTGGCACAGAGACCGAGAGGTACCGAGTTCGAGCCCCCGTTGGGCGGATATGCTTTGTAGGCTGCTATTAGCGCCGTTGTATTACATGGCTGTCTGTTCTGTTAGTAGTTAGGATTTAAATTGCATAACATGTAAATGTACAGCGCAGTGCGTTTGTCAGGCGCTTATTAAAGAAAAGATATTATTATTATTATTATTATTATTATTATATTAGAGGCCGGTTTAATCGCCGGTATCATCTAAGTTTATAGGTGAGCAAGAACCAGCTTTCTGGGTAAGTTTCGTTGCCGGGTCATGTAGCAACAGACTAAAACGATACGCTCACTTAGCAGCAGACTACACTGCATGCACAAAGCACAGCAATGTGCGTATCCAACATTATCTCTCGCTAACCACGAGAGCCTGAGCAGCCATACTCATTTATTCCTCCATTATCCTATAGCCACCATTTTGGAGTATTTTTATTTATTTCCAGACTGTTGCCCTGTCTCTTTAGTTGCGTCATGGCCACATTAGGATTGCTGCGATATTGTACTTTACCTTCCATTATTATCATCTTTGTTCCTGGAATGTTGTCCCACTGTTGTCAATAACATATTTAATCGTTTCGTGGACTCTGTTGACCGGGCAACGTCCGCCTAAGTGTTGTTGACATTATTAGTGTTGCTGTTACCATATTTAGGCCTACTCTAAATCATCATTATCTTTGGCAGTTATGCCCTTATAGGTATCCATTGGATCCACAGTTTAACGGCAGCTTATGACAACATAGGCCGACAAAGATTATAGGTATCCATCGAACATTTAATCGTTTAGAAGGTGCTCGTAATTCGGACGTTGCCTGAACCAGATTGCGTTGTGGGAGTTCTTGTGCTTCATTTGATATAGGACCGGTGAATAATAATTGAATAATAATAATAGAATAAGCTGCATAGTCTCATTGACGTTGTTTTGTGTGGCGGGTCTTTTTGGAGACTTACATTACATTACTTATATCATATCTGCATTAATTCGTCTGAACTTCTCTTCATCCACTAGAATTATTATGACTGGATATTTATATAGAGCAATTTCAATATAAACTAATCGCAACGCTCTCGACGCTCTCGACGCTATAGCCGAAATCGTGTAATATGGAGTTAAGAACATGCCTAATCGTTTACATTGACAAATGACCGTTAATTCCAATTAGCAAGGCCCCACACAGTAAACTAATTCGCGTTAAAATATATAAAGTTAATTATCGACAGTCTACTTCTCCTCTCCAGCGGCTTTCATCTTACCGAGTGCGAATGCTACAAGCTTGAATATTACTAAATGATCTTGACTTAGACCTTTTTGATTGCTAATCCTCCGAAATATATCTTCCGGATTGCGCGCCTCTATTGGTTTTGCATTATTGATTATTTACAAAGACTTTTGCATAATGATTATGGCGCTGGTAAACCCGTAGTTTAGGTTGCTAAATTATTTTATATCGGCAAATTGAAATGGAAGCTGGAGTGAGTAAAAAAATTGTTTCACTAACTCGAAGTGGGATTGATGAAACTACTTTTGTCTTTAAATAGAAGTTGGATTGATGGAAATAATTTTTACCGTAAATAGAAGCTGGATTGATGAAACTTAGTTTTTTGATGCAATAGAAGCTGGAATAATGAAAATAATTGTTTCCATAAGTCGAAGCTGGACCCATGGGAAAAGTTCTTTGCCTACAAAAAAGTTCCATTAATGAAAAATATTTTTCTGGTTAGGCCTAAATAGAAGTTGCGTCATTTTTTTCATTAAATGGAAGCTGGATTGATTAAAAAATGATCTCGATGAAATGGAGACTTCTTGATTGCTAATCCTCCGAAATAGGTCTTCCGGATTGCGCGCCTCTATTGGTTTTGCATTATTGATTATTTACAAAGACTTGTACATAATGATTATGGCGCTACACAAGGAGGTAGATTGGATTAGATTGGAACAGATTAAGCCAGTTCAGATTCTGTTTCACGTGACCCGGGATTCGCATGTTCTTTGAAAAAAACTTTCCATCTCCCCGTCGGGGAATTGAACCCCGGTCTCCCGCGTGACAGGCGGGGATACTCACCACTATACTAACGAGGATTGACGGTTGGCAGAAAGAGTGGCTTTCTAATGACACGCATAAAAGTTTTACTACTCAAGAATCGGATGTATTTTGCTGAGAAACTGAATTTGCTATCCCCTGCACAGCCACTTATAGGATGGTTTGTAACAGGGGATTTTCTGTTCTGTCAATATTGTCAGCTGCTCGTAAATATTTAAATGCAATGCTTAAGTGGTCACTCCCGCCCCACCTTCCTCTACTCGCCACGGAAACCGAACTCTTCAATTAAGCTAATAATAATAATTATAATATTCTTTATTGAAACAATCCGGTTGACAAACCGCAACCGGTTAGGCCTACAGTGTACAGTTGTGCAATTGAAACAATTCACAAGAACACAAATGACAGAAGACATAAATCTTAACTACTAACAGAACAGACAGCCTGCAATACACGGCGCTAATAGCAGCCTACAAAGCATATCCGCCCTACGGGACTCGAACTCGGTACCTCTCGCTCTCTATGCCAGTGTGCTATCCAATGCGCTATCGGGCCCCCATTAATTATTTTATATCCTGATTCTACCTCTGCGCCACCATACGACCACCATCATCACCGATTAACACCGTAGACCTATATGCTGTCTCCTCGGCTTGACATCCCGGACTTTGAGAGCAGCCTGGCTATTGCGAACTTGATTTGATATAGCGCCGGCGTTTAAGCTGCTCTCCCTGATATGGGTTTTGTGGGCGCTGAGTAATTATTATCGAAGATTTACTTTACCGTATTACGGTGGAGCCTACATTTACTCTTCATGCTGAATTGTCGAATACTCCACCAGATCAATAGC
>JACEVL010000388.1:891559-914059 GCA_020284085.1 Aporrectodea caliginosa | reverse complement strand
AATCAGAACAGACCCTGGTTCGTAAGCTATATTAAAATTATTCCATAGGCCTACTCAATTTGTACTCGTATTTCGATATACTGTTATAGATAGAATAATTATGTAGGCTTAACCCACTAATTAATTAAGGTTCGTACTTCGTAGTAATAATTTTTATAGAATGTCCAGTTATTCGATAAACACATTCCTACGCGCTATTGCAATGCCTACTTTATTTGTGTAGGCCTAAATCTGTAAACAAACGCTTAGGCAACTTCTACTACAAGGTAGGCCTACACCTATGAAATGTAGGCCTAGTCCTAAATACTTGCAGTCACACTCGCAGAATTTTTGTTGAGCATGTTGTGTGACTTGACGGTTAGGCCTACTTATTGGAATGAGTTGAACGATGAGACGGTTTCGGTGGAGACACTCGACAGCTTCAAGGTCAGACTCGGACAGATGGGGTATTAGAGACGTGTAAATTTTAGGGGTGGTTCTCACACAGATGTTAGTCTTCTGAACCACCGTACACCTTGCTATTATTATTATTCGAAATGACTAGTTACGTAATTTTGCATACACTGCTGCAAGCACCATTTCTGTCGTCGAACAGGCAGAGTAAGACGTGTGATGTCAAACTAATTATTGTCACGGACGGGGAACTAGCTCACATGGTAGAGCGCTCGCTTAGCATGCGAGAGGTACGGGGATCGATACCCCGGTTCTCCAGCTTTTTTTAAATGTAGCGAAAGCGGTAGCCTATGATGAAATTTGAACAGATAACCAACTTTTGTAAGAATATTTTGGTCCTTGTAACATTTTAAGAAAACCTTTATGCTTATGTTCCTGCAAAAATACACGGAGAGCCGGCTTTTCGATCTCTGTAGGCCTGCCTCACGCATGCAAAGCGAGCGCTCTACCATTTGAACCACTTCCCAATTGATACATCACAAAGTTTGCTTTCTTCGGATTTTGAAAGTAGCAAATTCTCCAACTATTCAAAGCGAGCGCACTACCATGTGAGCTACTTCCCCAATTTTTACCTCGCAAAGTTTTCTTTCGAACTCGCCAACTATTCAGCACGACAAAGTCTCATCGCACGCAACCTCATTTTATAATTTGTAACCTATCCGTTGTTAACCCTAGGCCTACACAACCCAAAAATGTTACGCCCAATGTGGGGCTCGAACCCACGACCCTGAGATTAAGAGTCTCATGCTCTACCGACTGAGCTAACCGGGCTGCTGGCAGTGATACCTCTCGGCCTCTCTTTTTGCAGGATGATATATTTCGCGATCAAGTCAACACTTTTTTCGTCTCCGTCGATCAAGAAAGAACAAAATCTATCCATCAATGTCAATGAAAAATTTATCCCAGTTCCATTTCTCTGGCCCAGAGCGTCAAGTTCCAGTGTAAGGCACCCACTGCATTATCTCGATAACCTTTCCCTAAGGTCAGCTATAGGGCGCGAACTCCTATATATCACTGGGTAAAATATGGGAGTCCATAACTCCTATATATATCACAGTGTTATCTATGGGAGTCCATACACGATCAAGGCCACCCTTAGTGAAGGTTCAGCTATGTGAGTGTATAGCCTGTGTAGGCCAACAGTTACTGTCTGACTTCTATGAGTGTACATTGGAATGGAACCTGAAATACTTCCTACCCATGGCTTAGAAGAAAAATGAACAGTTGCCTCAGGGGCCGTCCATAAATGACGTCGCGCAATTTTGGCAAATTTTTAACCCTCCTCCATAAATCTCGTCACACTTCGTCACAAGAAGTAACACCACGATCTGAAAATGACGTCACAAAGCTCTGACCCCCCTAAAACCAAATTTTCATGGTGAAGCAAAATGCTCCTTCATGGAACAAATAGAAAAGCATGAATATTTTAAAATCTAACGGTGACCAAATATTGAAATAATTAGAAAATTATTAATAATGGTGCCCGTATACATTAAAATAATTAAAAAACTAATGAAAATTTAATCCTCAAAATTAGTGTTGTTATTAATAAAATTAAATTGTTGTTAATTGTTAAATTTAATAACACAGACCTGGTGTGACGTCACACTTCTCAGACCCCCACCCCCATGTCACACATCGTCACAAATTTCCCATGACCCCTCCCCTAGAGTGTACATTGTGACGTCATTTATGGACGGCCCTTAAGCTAAATCCGAGAGAAAGCCATCGGTATGAAGTGTTAGCGACTTCATTTTCTCAGCCTCGGTTGGCCAGTCATCTCGCTGGCCGTCGAAGGGACGAGGACGCTCAGCGCTGACTCTGCATAAATTGGTCTCCTTAATTCTACCATAGATTTATCTGTGAAGATGGCGAAGCTAATATGATCTGATGAGTCTGTCACGAAGAAGGGCTGTAAAAACCTATATATTTACAATCACGACCTCCTGAGAGATCGCCTAAGCTAAGATTTAACCGCGTCTTTGCAACCGCGATTCGTGATATTTATGACATTCTCGACCTCGCCTTCGATTTACAGGATCGATATAGACGTTACCATGGCAATGCATTTTATTTCTGTTGCGTGGCCTGATCTCCCACTTCCAAGAATAATGGATTTGTGTGTGTGTGTGTGTGTCCAAAAACACACACACACCACTACACACACACACACACCCACACACACACACACACACACACACACACACACACACACACACACACACACACACACACACACACACACACACGCACATACACACACATTACATGAGCAATCGTTTCTAACTGGAGTATACGAAGATGCTCTCACTGATAACGTTCGTAAGAAAAAAGCAAGGCCAGTGTTTTTGTTTTTTGGGCGTTAAGACTTCAGACCCCGTAGTTCTTCTTCTAACCCTCTCAGCAACTAAGTAGGCTAACTGAAAATATGCTGGAGATAGGTTATGGGTTATTTCTAATGCAACATATTAACAACATTAAAATTTGACTTGCGTTTGTGCCAAGTAATCTGTAAAATTCTTCAACCTCACCCTCGGCTTTTTTGAGAAAACTAAAACATCGAGTAAGACCAACGTAACGTAGGGGTGGCTATTAATGCTGCGAAATATTTAAGCTATAGATTCGCTTACAAGAACAAAATACTTATGGCCAGTATTATTCTCAGTATAGTGGTGAGTGTATACCCTTCAGTCACGCAGACACCGAGGTTCAATTCCCTGACGGGGAGATGAAACATTTTTCATGATAAATTACCATCAGATAATTTAAAAATGAAGAACATTCGATCTGCAGTTATTGAAGGATAAAAGATACGGATGGAACAAAATTGTCCGTGTTGCAGGCTTGCAGACAATCCTTGGCTCAGGGAGGTTGAAAGCATTGCATTTTATTTCTCCCAGTTCCACGAATAATGGATTTATTTGTATGTGTGTGTGTGTGCGTGTATATGTGTGTTTGTTTGTGTATGTGCCTTTGTTTGTTTGTGTGCGTGTTTGTGTGTAGAATTAATTTTTTTCACAATTAACCTTGCAAACGCCAATAGGCTGCGTCGCCTGAGAATTATCCTCGCGTATCTTCATTTTCCAAAATTCCGAGATAATTGAGGTTGAAGTTTGGGCCACATTTTGTGGTAAAATAAGAAATTCAATGCAATAAGAAGGGTATTATCAAATTACAGTTCACACACAGACGTCATATTAAAACATCAACATTGCATAAAGACCCTGCATTTAAAAAATTAACGATTAGAGCTGTTTTTCAGAAATTTATGAAAATTTTGTATAAAATGGATTTACAGATATTACGAACCATTCTACGGAAAACAAAGACACGAAATGATTAAATCAAGCAACGACCAATTATTAGAGAGTGTTTTCATTAAAATATTCATGGATATAGTCCGGATTTTTAAAAGAAAAACTTTTAAATGTCTGGATATGCGACACTTCAATCCAGCTTAGCGCACAGGTTTATACTGTTGTATCTCCTGCTCGTCCAATCAACGACGAGCTTTCTCTGGACATACAACAACAGACACTGCTACACCACAAATACTGTGTGGAGATACGATAAAATGTTTCTGAAAACAGGACATACGACAGTATATTTTGTTGAATATCTTTAAAACGACTTGTCGCATCTCTTAACCATTGAAACTGAAGAAAGATCCAAAAAATTCTGCTACAAATCAACTCTAAACTGCTTTTCGAAAAAAAGTGGAGATACGACAAGATAATTCTCAGGCGACGTGTTGTCTCCAATGCGGGACTCGAACCCACGACCCTTAGATTAAGAGCTACATTTTAATTTACGTTTTATTCGCTCAGTCACGATTTTTTTCATCGTCCTTTATTATGCGGAGTTAAGTGTTAATGGTTATTGCAAATTAAGCAGTATCATTATCATAGTCAAATAGCGCATCATCATCATCATCATCATCATCATCATCGTCATCGTCATCGTCATCATCATCATCATCATCATCATTCATCATCATCATCATCATCATCATCATCATCATCATCATCATCATCATCATCATCATCATCATCATCATCATCATCATCATCATCATCATCATCAAACCATTATTATTTTTATTATTATCGTTATTATTAATAATAATAATACAACTGACGGATCATAACTACCTCGGGTAAAATAGTAATAATAATAATTAAACGGCCCCGTGACTTAGTAGTGCCAGTCCCAAGCCTGAAAAGGAAGAGAGACGTCAACAGCCCTGGTAGCTATACGTATACGATATTGTTAAATATCGGAAGCTACCACGTGTTGCACAATAGCCCGGTTAGCTCAGTCGGTAGAGCATGAGACTCTTAATCTCAGGGTCGTGGGTTCCAGCCCCACATTGGGCGCACATGTTTTACGCGATTTCGAACACGAAGAACCTGGTGACCAATGGGACGAAAGATATGACTGCATACATAAATCATTTGTCGGTTATTTTATAAAAGCATTCAATCTCCCTTACAAATATGCCTAATTGAAACCTGTTCTTTCGCGCGGCAGGTGGGAAAACACGCCGATAATACACCGCTATATTAACGAGGTGACTTACGCTGTAGGCCATTGTGTCCACTAAAATATTGAAGTCTAACGCTGTTTACTCCTATACTGACCTGTGTTACAGTACTGGTCTTAGCCGAAATCACTATTTCGACGCTCATCCGCGTAAACCTATTACGAAACATTATCGTAGGCCTATACATGGAACTATCATAATCAAGGCCGTATTTAGGGGGGGTTTTTGGGTGTTTAAACACCCCCGAAATTAAATAATGTATAATATAAATATTGCATTTACTAACATATAGGCCTACGATGTAAGAACTAAGAGCACTCATGTAAACTTAGATGATACAGCTCTACAGTGCTTTGAGAGCTCACAGCGCTCCTCCAAACCCCTTATAGACGGTTGACTTGGTTGCTTAATTTTTTGTCGGCTTGTTCAAGAACGAGTAAACACCCCCCGAAACAAAATCCTGGCTACGGCCTTGATCATAAGTATATTAACTCCGCCATTGCTCATACTTTTTTAGTGCCAGTCCCAACACTGGATAAAGGAGGGGGAAGAGGCTAATCATCTTTGTCATGAAACAGTGTCGTTAGACAGCAAATATCCATAATTGTCTGCATAGGCCGGGCCCACATTGATTCATACTGTTCCATTTGCAAAACTTGTCATCTCCCCGTCGGGGAATTGAACCCCGGTCTCCCGCGTGACAGGCGGGGATACTCACCACTATACTAACGAGGATTAACGTTTATGGACAGCGATGACGTGTAGTCTACTATCGCAGTGTGTCGTAACGTGCAATTCTATCGTTTAATATCATCGGAAATAAAGCGCAAGCTGTAGCTGAGTCAACCCACGCAGACACAGCAGTTCATAATTTGGCGAAGGAACATTTACAACGGAAATCAGAGACAAACATAAACAAATTCATAAATGACGTCACGCACCTAGGGGGGAGGGGGTCGGAAATTTGTGACGATGTGTGACATGGGGAGGGGGGTCAGCGAAGTGTGACGTCACATCAGGTCTGTGTAATTAAATTTAACAATAAACAACATTTTAAGTTTAAAATAACAGCACTAATTTTGAGTATTAAAATTTTCATATTTTTTAAAATTATTTTAATGTATACGGGCATCATTATTAATAATTTTCTAATTATTTAAATATTTTTCACCATCAGATTTTAAAATACTTATTACAATGACAATAAATGGGATTTGAAACATGTTTTATTATCAAGTGGAAATTTGGTTTTAGGGGAGGTCAGAGCTTTGTGACGTCATTTTTCAGAGGTGTGTGACTTTTTGTGACGAAGTGTGACATGGGGGAGGGGGGTCAAAAATCGGCCAAAATAGCGTGACGTCATTTATGGACGGCCCCATAAACAAAATTAGCGACCGACTTTTAACAAAAGGCCTATGCTCTCCCAGTAGACACTGTAGCCTACTATTTAAGAGATTTGAACCTCGGGCTAGCACGGTCCGTAAATGCATTGAGATGTATAATATATAAATACAGCGCTTATAATATATCTCATTGCGTACAGGGACCTTAAATGGCGTGGCGCCCATTGAAACGGGCAGCGGTGGTGAAGGATCTCACCCGATCAATTCATTAAAAAATGAGCATGGTCGGGGCAATATGGTCGCTACATTGAAAATTATATTTTAGGGAGTAGGCTTAATCACGCTGAAAATTTATTTATAATTATATTGACAATGCAGATATTAGGCCTAGGCTGTACCGCTGTAAAATCCAACTGACCATAATCTCACCCGGTCAATTCATTGCAAAATGAGCAGATTCAAGGCAATACGGTCGCTATTGAAAGACAAGTAACGGCCTACATTTACAATTAAATTTGAGAGAGCAGGCCTTTTCACGCTGAAAATTGTGAAGGCCTATATTCACAATGCAGTTATTAGGCTACCGATGTAAAATCTCATCGACCATAATATGTTCCTATAATCTACATGAAATCTTTAGCTACACGATACACAATGAACAACAAACGGAATGTTTATTTGAACGGAATGATTGCAAAGCCGTATAGGCTATAGCTGTATTTGCCAACAGATTTACGTAATTTTTATATGGTATAAACAGCTCGGGTACGTCGTGTGGAAGAGCAGAGATTGTTTGGAGTAGGAGATTGTCCAATACGCAGTTTCGAGGACCAAGAGCTCAAGGAAGGCCTAAAATGACATGGATTGATAACATGAAGTCGTGGTCATCGAGGTAGACATGAGATAGAAGTGGGTGGAAAATTTTTTACGTGGTGCGGATCCTGGACAAGACGATCAATTCAATTCTCAAAATAGCCTCTCAAACGACCAATGAGGTGCTCGAACCCACGTCCCTGAGATTGAGAGTCTCATGCTCTACCGACTGAGTAAATCGGGCTGTTATTATACGCATCAGAAGCAATCTTACAAATTAGGCATATCATTGCGCCAACGTTTATATCTCTGCATCGATCTGACGTTTCGAAGGATCAATAGGCAGGACATTTCATCTGATATTATACCTAATGTTCTGAGGCATAAATAACGGTCACACACGGCGTTGAACGCCAAGAGGACGCATTACAGCCATTTGTATTCATTCCATTTTGAAAGTAATGCTTCGTCTTTTTTACCGACTTTAATCAAATTGACTCCTCCCCGTCGGGGAATTGAACCCCGGTCTCCCGCGTGACATGCGGGGACACTCACCACCTTACTAACGAGGATTGGTGACTAAAAGCATTCATGCTTTTGTCATAATTATAGTGTACAGCTGTAAAAGTTTCTACCCATATTCTTCTCTTCTGGTTCTCTAGTCTACCTCATTTGCAGATTTAAATGTCCGACGTCGCCACTCCGCTCGCTGTTGGGCATCTTCTTTGAGCTTTCTCTGTCCATCAGTCATCATCCAATTCAACATCTTGGCCTATCTTTTGTCAACCTCCTATCCACTTTTCCTTCGATGACCGTTCTTAGCAGCATGCGTCCTAGTACGTTCTTTGGTCTCTCTAATATTGTGTGTATCAGTAATCTTTCCTTTCCAATACTTGCCATCACATCTCCATTTGTTTATGTTCCGTCCAGGTGATTTTCTCCATTCTTCTCCAGGTCCACAGTTCGAAAGCCTCTATAGTCTACTTATGTCTGCTTTTCTCATGGTTCATGTCTCTGATCCGTACAGCACCACTCTCCATATAAGTGTCTGTATCATCCGTTTCCTCAAATTTCCGGTTATTTTTTTCTCTCATTCTCTTCCTTTTGTGAACTCCTCTCTTCCTATAACTACCCTTCTTTTAATTTCCATGCATCATCTAGAATCTGTCGTGATCATACTCTCTAGGTAGCAGAATTCTTTAACCGGTTCCTCTCCTATACTTGTCTTCAATACCTTTGTCTTGTTGATGTTTTATTTGTATTCCGTATTCGGTTGATATTATTGTGTTCAGTCTATCATTGCTAGTACACCTCTCTGGCTTCCCGCCACCATTGCCTGGTCATCTGCAAACTTCAATGTCTCTACCCATACGTAATTTTATTTTTAGGCAAAAATATATCACGGCAAATCGTAGCTCTATTAGTGCTCTATCAGAATTCGCGAATAAGCTGGTGTCCTGCGCTTGGCCTTCGAGTGCCGCTTTAGAAGTTTGGAGATTACGATTACGATTACGATTACGATTAGTGTGCAGTTTGTCGTAAGCAATTCTGAAACTATAATATAATTAACCGCACAAAGGCCTAAAATATTTCGCCCAATGTGGGGCTCGAACCCACGACCCACCCTGAGATTAAGAGTCTCATGCTCTACCGACTGAGCTAACCGGGCTGCTGCAAGTAATACCTCTTCGCCTCTCTTTCTTGCAGGATGAAATATCAGGTCAACATTTTATCCCTCCGTGGATCAAGAAAGATATAATATTATCTGTCCAAAAATTTATGCCCGTTCCACTTCTCATCGCATGCAACCGCATTTTATAATTTAGGCCTATGACCTATCTATAGTTAACCGTACAAACCCCAAAAATGTTGCGCCCAATGTGGGGCTCGAACCCACGACCCTGAGATTAAGAGTCTCATGCTCTACCGACTGAGCAAACCGGGCTGCTACTGGAGGTATCTCAAGAATTCTTACAAATCGCCAGTCTCTGGACTTTGTCCGGAGAATTTCGATAAGCATCTTGTGTGACTTCTACGGTCATTTATGCGAACTGACCAGTTATGTGATTTCGCACATATTGCTGCAAGTGTAATTTATTTCGCCGAACAGGCAGAGTAAGACGTCGTGATGCCTGCAATTGGCACAGACGGGGAACTAGCTCACATGGTAGAGCGCTCGCTTAGCATGCGAGAGGTACGGGGATCGATACCCCGGTTCTCCAAATTGCTTTTAAACTGTGACCTCGACCTGAAGTTAGGGTAAATTTTTACCGATTATCGTCTTCTATGAGAATCCGTTTTTCCGTTAAAAAAGAAAACGTTACTGTTTATCTTTGAGAAAACAATCTCGAGAACCGTGGTATCGATCCGAAGAACGAGGTTCACGACCTCGGTCTTTCCCATGACAGAGGCCTATCAATGACGTCACAAATCACAGGACTTGTGAGGACCAGCTTCACAATCTTCGGACAACTGAGGTAATATTTCTCGGTCTTTCACACAGGATTTGACTCGCCTGCTCGTGCAAAGTTTAATTCTGACCCGAATCGACTACTGCAACGTCGCCTTTGTGCTGGCTTGCCACATCGCATTATCATTCGTCTTCAGGCGGTCATCAACGCCGCTGCTCCTATGGTCATTCGATTAAAAAAATTCAACCAATTTAGAACCGCGATACATGCAAGATCAACCTCAGTGGCTCAGATTAGGCTAGCGCGTCAAATTAAAACTTAGCATACAGGTGTATAAATGTCTGAAATGCGTACCACGCTATACCTCGCAGACAACATCAGTCCGTTATCAGACAATCCTAATAGGTCGCGGATGCGATCATCAAAGTCGTATTCGTGCCAGTCGCCATCAACTTCAGCTCATTCAGAATGCAGCAGCCAGACAGCCTTCTGGTTGCGACCGTGTTGAGTCCCATAATAAAATCACATCATATATTTTTATCCCCGAATGTAAATTACGCGTATTATACGTAAAAATACGTTGACTTAGAAAGAATTTAATGTTCAATGGTGTGCCATACGAGCACTTCATAAGTTTACGCGGTGTTACGTCATTTCCGTTTTCGCGTCGTCAAGTGCTGCAGAGCGCAACTGGAGTCTACACGGTTTCTTTCACAATAAGATGCGCTGCAGGCTCAACAGCAAAACAGTCGAGAAGATGGTGTACATTCACGGGAACACTCGCCTACTAGACAAAGTTACCGACGTTGATTATGATGAGGCCGTTGTTGACTGGGAGCAGCTAGAGTCAGCTAGTGACTCCGAGTCGTCAGAGTCGGACGCAAACTGAATTTGTTGATGTTTCAGAAGAATACGCGCAGTAGATATACCTTACAGTAAACTTTGTTAAGTTTGTTTTTGGCAGGTATGCCTTTTAGTAACTTAGTTAAGTAAGTTAACTATGTTGCAACGTTTCGTGTTCAATTTTACAATTATAGGGTACAACGTATTGTAACGTACGGCACGCAAAGTTTTAGATACGCGTATTATACGTATTTTATCGTCCAAAATAAAATACGTATAATACGTACGATCCTGCTTCTGGTTGACCTGCCGAAATATTCGCACATATCCGACTACATTGCGACGTGAACTCCACCGGCGTTCAGCTGATGATCGGGTGCAATTAAACCGTTACGCTGGTTTCAGTGGTGTAGTGGAACGGGGGAACGCCGTTCCCCACTTTTTTCTCACACTATGCAAAATTCTTGCAAGATTGCACTTTTTGCTTACTTCAATATGCAGGCGTTCCCCCACTTCATTTTTTAGGACTACACTACTGGCTGGTTTGGAAGGCAATGACTGGCACTGCTCCGGACTACATTGCCAAACTATCGTATTCGTAATCGTAATCGTATTCGTAATCGCAATCTCCAAACTTCTAAAGAGTCACTCGTTACAGTTGGCACTCACACTGGTCTGCGGGCGCCCCGGTTTAATTGTGTCCAGCTTTCGAGCCACCACCCGTACACGTCGGAAAGCAACATAGAGCTTGCTATTGATGACGCTATATAAATATTATTGTAGTAATTACAATTATGATTGCAGATAGAGGCCTACACCCGCGAGAAATGTTGACCGACTTTTATTATAAAATTGTCTCCTCCCCGCCGGGGAATTGAACCAGGTCTGCCGCGTGACAGGCGGGGATACTAACCACTATAATACTAACGAGGATTCGTAAATTGTAGCAAGCATGATGTTGCTGTGTAGGCCTAGTTTACAGCTGTAAAAGTCCGATATGTATTTATATACTAAGGCGAAATACTAAGTACTTAGTCGTAGCTGCATTATCAGGCAACTTGTCGCAAGCAATTTTGACACAATAAAATAATTAACCACACAAATGCCTAAAAGGTTGCGCCCAATGTGGGGCACGACCCTGAGATTAAGAGTCTCATGCTCTACCGACTGAGCTAACCGGGCTGTTGTGATACGTGTCTCAGTAATCTTACAAATCACCAATCTCTTTGGACTTTGACCGTAGAATTTCGATAAGCATCTTGTGTGACTAGACGGTCATAATTATATTCGGTCTAAACAGTTATGTAATTTCTCACATACTGCTGCAAGCGATAGGCCTACTGACTTTGCCGAACAGGGGGAAAAAGTAAGATAATACGGCATGTACTCGTTATCGTCTTTGGCTGTTTTTCGTACGGACGGGGAACTAGCTCACATGGTAGAGCGCTCGCTTAGCATGCGAGAGGTACGGGGATCGATACCCTGGTTCTCCAAATTGTTTTAAAATATGAAGTTCTGATAAATTTTTTACATAGTGTGACCTTTTAAAGTCCATCTTTCCGTTAATTAAGAAAATAGTTATGTTTTTCTTCGAGTAAACAATCTGAAGAACCGGGGTTTCGATCCCGTACCTCTCGCATGCGCTCTACCATGTGAGCGAGTTCCCTATTCAACACAAGTACCTTTCACATAGCTTTCCTTCTTCGGCGCCGGTGATTTTGACAGTAATTTCATAACAGTCCTTTTCTGGACGTCTACGAAGAACCTCATGACCGATCGCTTGAAAAGATTGAAATATATTACCGTAGGCGCAAATTGCTTGGTGTGCAATGCATCATCCGTCGTTACCTCCCAGATTACTTACTCAATTTGCAAAAAATTTCATCTCCCCGTCGGGGAATTGAACCCCGGTCTCCCGCGTGACAGGCGGGGATACTCACCACTATACTAACGAGGAATGACGATTGGCATCACCGATAACGAGTAGATGACGTATTGTCGAAAGCTCAGACGGATCAAAAGCGTCAATTTTTAGTGGCCAACACTGAGAAGACACACCGAGAAATATTACAGGCAACTTGTAAATTGTTTGTGGCCGTTGTCCGTTGCATACTACATCGGAAATGAGATAATGAAATACAATCGACTGGAGATCAATTCATCGACCTTTCACCGATCAATATGCCTTCCGGCCCACGGGTTCGACCTTATTGCCGTCTTATTGCTCTCATCTATCAAATCAACCACCTGTTAAGTACAAACTAGCACGTCCACTTGATAGTCCTAGATTTTTTCCATCAGACATGACCATCTGGCCGGAACCTTGTCTAGCATGCCTATAGGCTACAACTGGATTATCTCTTTCTTAGACGGTCGGCAACATTGTACCAAGTTCGAGGACGAGTTATATCCACGCTAACTGAAATTAATGCAAGCATCGTTCAAGGCTCTACTTTAGGACAGCAATCTCAGGTCCAAGAAATGTCTTCTTGAACATGCGAACGACTGTTACCTTTAATACCGTCATGTAACCAAACTAACCATATAATCAGAATTAGAGCATGTCACGCGTTGGGCTGAAAAATGCAATCTATTTATTAAGGAGGCAGCCTTTGACAGTTTTTGACAATTTTGTGCTATAGGCGAGGACAAAAATGCCGACCTTTACTCATAAATTGGCATCTTTTTGACGGAAGCGACCAGCATGCATTTTGTCGGAATTTGCCGCCCCTTGAAAAGTGCCGCTCTAGGCAGCCGCCTATATCGCCTATACCTAAAGCCGGCTTACTTAGTACTTAGTCTGCACATCGGGCAACGCATCTCCTCCACTCGTGTCTGTTCAACGCCAGCTGCTCCACCTCCTCCCACGACATCTCCAGATAACTCAAGTCGTCACTGATGGTTCCCGGCCAGTTCTTCCGTGGTCTTCCTCTTTTCCTTCTCCCTCCGGAATTCCAAGACAGCACTTGTTTGACTCTTTTATCTTCATCCATACGCCACACATGCCCAATCCACTTCAATCTACTCTTTCTGATGATGTTTTCCATGTTCTCCTGACCCGTCCTCTCTCTGATAGATTCGTTTCTTATCTTGTCGTGCCATGATACATGTAGGATACGAGTCTTCTCAGCCATTTAAGTCGGCACTGCAACCTAAAAGTTAATCATTAGAATTTAGAAACCTTTCGAACTGGTGATTCGAGGGCCCAGAGGGAAGCGGACGGATGATGCAGATCTGAAAGGACTTCAGAGAGTAACTGGTATGGTTATCTCAGATACTCTCAGATTTACGACCCACGTCAACCTCATATACAGTCAGACCCGATGGTCGCTTTATGCATTTCGGAACCTAGTGGCGCACGGCTTACGGAGGACCCAGCTTGCATGACGTAGTGAGAGCCACAGCCCTATCTATAGGGTGATCGATCGACTCTCCGCAGCTTGGTGAGGTTTTACTCAGACTTGGATTGTCTCGAGACACTGTCTCGGTCTCGAGGCGTCTCGAGATAGATTTTTTGATGTCTCGGGCTCGGTCTCGGACCCCACTATCTCGGTCTCGAGATAATTTCTTGACTTTTTGGAAACTGTCTCGAAGCGAAAGTCTTGTTCTCTTGTAGAAGCGGTCTCCATAGTTATCGCGCAAACTGTCTTTGGTTCTGAACTTCTGACAGTATCGCGCTATAAATTGTCCTGTGCCGAACGGATAACTAAACAAACCGGAATTTAGAAAAGCTGTGTTTTCTAGTATTAATTGAAAAGAGCAGTTTTAAGTTTGTACTTTATTGCTTTATTTCAATTTTCTAATTTCTATCAGTGCAAATATCTTAAAATGTCTCATAAAGAACCTGAAATAGTGACATTTGCATTCACGCAATTTTAAATCAATGAAAAACAAAATAAATGGCCGCTCCTTCTGTAAAGCCAACATAAGCGAAACGCTTAGAACATCATCTAATTCCTCAAGGTGAGTGATGTGACTTATGTCTCTAATATATGGAATTTTTTTGGTTTAAATTTTAGAATTATTTAAAGATTTCAGTATGGCTGAAATATTTAATTTCTCTGTAGTTTATATAATTCAGGTGATCAGCTGATTTCAGCGACTTTTCCATGGTATTAGACTTTAAACATTGAGAAAACTTGCTTCGGGATTTGGGTCCAATGTGCATTTCACTCGTTTTGAACTGTCTTAAACTGTCTCGAACCTTGTGTCTCGTCTAGGTCTCGGTCTCGGACCCTACCGTCTCGGTCTCGGTCTCGGTCTCGGACCCCACTGTCTCGATCTTGAAGTTTGACGTCTCGTATACAAGTCTGGTTTTACTCAGAGATGGGTACGATTAGCTAGAATTGCTAATCGATTAGAATTAGAATTAGCTCCTGAAATTTGCTAATCGATTAGAATTAGAATTAGCAAAAACTTCTAGCTAATCGATTAGAATTAGAATTATCAGCAGCTAATCGATTAGCAATTAGAATTAGATATTGATAGTTTGATACAGTGTATATAATTATTTCCTTCATGAATTTGTCAAATTTTAATCAAAGCACAACAAGTTACTACAGCTAGTTGCTGTAGCCTATTAAAATACATAAAGCTGCAGCCTATTACAATGCCTAAATCTGTAGCTTATTACAATACCTAATGTTGCACAACCGCTATATGTGAGAACAGTCCACATACCGGCAGGGAAAACCACATCGGTCAATACATGCTACAGTTATTGACATTGCTACTGCATGAGCTCGCTATTGCATTTTGCAATTATCATATCTTGAATCAGTGCATCACTTAACCTATTGCGCCTAGCGTTTACGACGTAGCCAGCAGAACTAAATACAAGTTCCATGGCAGCTGTGGCTGCAGAAACACAGTGATGATTGAGACAAAGAACATGAAAACGTGAAAAATTTTCAGTGTTACATGAGCAGTATGGACATAGAGCCATGACCAGATAATTGAAGTTTGAAACAGCCTTCAGATAAGTAAGTAAGTGAGTATATTCTTCAAACTCAATATTACTAAACTCATTCTTAATGAACGCTTAATTTTCAGACAGCTAATCGATCAGCTAATCGATTTTCGATTAGCAATTAGCTGCAATTGCTAATCAATTAGAATTAGAATTAGCTTCAGATGACAGCTAATCGATTAGAATTAGAATTAGCTGTTTGTCTAATCGATTAGCTAATCGATTAGCATCTAATCGATTAGTTACCCATCTCTGGTTTTACTACAAAAAACGATCGCGACAGACTGGGATGGGTCTTACGACGTCTCATCAGGAGTCGCTGCCTCCCAGATTACATCCCTTCTAAGTTCTATTAAACAGCGAATGCTACGTAGCAGACACCCGCCTTTTCTCATCCATTAGGAGTGATCCGGGGCATGCCTTGCATGCAGGGATGGGCAGTAATTTAATTGATGTAATTGAAATTACGTAATTTGAATTACAATTGTAATTGGTAATTTGTAATTTGTTGCTCTGGATCAATGTAATTTGTAATTTGTAATTGAATTACATTTTTTCATGTAATTTGTAATTTCAAATTACATCTGTAAAATCAATTACTTTGAAAAGAAAACTAGAACCAGAGACTCCACAACCACAGCAGTTTTGAAAGTATATTCTCCTTATCTTGATCACCATTACTATAGTCTCTCTGGAATGAACGATAGCAACACTGAACTCTTTGAATGCTTTTACAAAATTGGAGCCATTGTCAGAAATGGTAGCAATTTTGTCAAGTCTTAGACCGAACTCATTATGCATTACAGTTGCGCTACTCCATCATGCATGTATGCTCCAGCAAAACAACATCTGCTTGCTACTTAAGGCAAATGTATGTAGATGCATCGATCCAGTGAGAAGTAACTCCCATATAGCCTAACTTCTATAATGTTTTGTAGACCACACATAGATAACTAAAGATATTATTTATACAATTTAATGCTGCACTTCCTTCATCTGCACTGGTAGATATATAGACTCATTATAGTTTTGCAAGCATGCTTGTAAGGTCAAAAAGACGCCGGTTAGGCCTATCAATAACTTGTTCAAACAGTTGCTACTTCTGAGAGAAAATTAAATAAACAGTTTCAATGTAATACATATATGAACAGTGGAAATAAAGCATGTGTTTCCCGACTGAATTTCTTGATCACAATTAGCCTATGTACGTAATTTGTAATTTGATGTAATTGAAATTACGTAATTTGTAATTTGTAATTTCCAGAAAATTTCTAAAGTAATTTGTAATTTGTAATTCAATTACATTTTCCCAAGTAATTTGTAATTTGTAATTCAATTACATTTTACCATGTAATTTGCCCATCCCTGCTTGCATGACCTGCTTCCGCTTATCAAGCGCAACGTTAAAGATCACACGACCGAGAAATCTCGGCCGTTGATAGATTGGTCAGAAAAACAATCATCATAAAGACGTTATATGAATCAATTTAGTTTAATGGTATAGGCCTAATGGGTAAGACAATCTATGTGGAGCTTATATGGGACAATGGCAGACTGCACTGCTTAATGTTATTTGTACGCTTAGGCCGAAGTTTTTGTACACCAAAATGCGCTATTTGCAATTGGTTTCAATGCAGAATTCTTCTTCTTCTCTTTCTTCCTCCACCTCCTCCTCTTCTTCTTCTTCTTCCTCCTCCTCCTCCTCTTCCTCCTCCTCCTCCTCCTTCTCCTCCTCTTCCTCCTCCTTATTCTTCTTCTTTTTTTCTTCTTCGCATTCTTCTTCTCCTTCGAATTCTTCCATTCTTCATTCCTCGCATTCATCGTAGGCCTATTCTTCTTCGCATTCTTCTTCGCATTCTTCGCATTCTTCTTCGAATTCTTCTTTTTCGCATTCATCTTCTTCGCATTCTTCTTGTTCTTCGCATTCTTCTTGTTCTTCGCATTCTTCTTCTTCTTCGCATTCTTCCATTCTAAGAACTTCTTCGCATTCTTCGCATTCTTCTTCTTTGCATTCTTCGCATTCTTCTTAGCATTCTTTCTCTTTCGGATCACTGATCCACATGCTTGAAACAGTCTTCCTGCGCTCATTAAGATTGGCCAAAGCCTATATACGTTGAAAACAATTTAATATGTACTGAGCATTCTAGGATGCTTTACACACACTAACCACTACCAGCTCAGATAGTGGTTAGTGTGTATAAAGCATCCTAGAAGTAGCTCGCTACTGATAGGACTATATAAATATACATCCAGAGTGCCATAGCAAGTTCGTCTGATAGCGCCTATGAATAGACTGGTTCCGCCGACTGCGCTATTTTTGTTGCTGTAGAAATTTCGATGTTACGATTACGAGATGACGCAGCTCTTGGATATATCATAAGGGCAGAAGGCTTTTACAGCTGTGTGCTTATTAGTGAAAAATACATGGGGTTAATCATGAATCCTCGTTAGTATAGTGGTGAGTATCCCCGCCTGTCACGCGGGAGACCGGCGTTCAATTCCCCGACGGGGAGGAGACAGTTTTAGTTTAAAGTCGGTCATTATGCATACACTGCATCTATCTGTAATTATATTTATGTCCCCCGAAAGATTTTCATTGGGGAAATGATAAGACGTGTCTTTGAAAATTTCATTTTCCCCTCTGTTTGCCACACCTTGGACAATCGCGCCAGTCTACCAATTGCATACATACATACATACATGCATGCATACAATACATACGTACATACATGCATACAATACATACATACATACATACATACATACATACATACATACATACATAGCATACGTACGTACGTACATACATACATACATACATACATACATACATACATACATACATACATACATAGTACATACATACATACATACATACATACATACATACATACATACATACATACATACATAGTACATACATACATACATTCATACATACATTCATACATACATGCATGCATACACAGGCCTACATACAATGCTTTGCGCCCTACAAAAACACTCTCGCACACCAATCAACGCGTGCGGTACGACTGAATGCCTTTCATCCCTAGTCTGATACAGTCGTCCACAGAGGATTCGCTTCTGCTGATGGATAAACGTTGTGCAGCAGGTGCAGCTTCTGCAGCTGCTCGTGATGCCACTGCCAATTGAGCATCCTTTCTTTGCTCCTCCTTTCGCAGCCGAGAACAGTCTTATTCTATTTCTTTCGTTAAGAACAGAACAAAGGAACGACGCCGAATAGAACGCGCATTGTCTGCTGAATTATCTCAATCTTCAGTTGAACGTAAGTTTTCTTGCATTCACAAGAAACATTTACTTGTTTAATTAATTGCTTATTTGTTTGGTCGTGGGTTTACTTATTTTCGTCTGTATGTATTTTCCCATTGTCTGCGTTGATTTCATAATCGCAGGCGCTCCTTATTGGAAAGAAACTGATTCCTTGAGATGAAATATAATATTATAAACTGAAACATTATCTGTTGAACACATAAAAAGAATATGACTCGATAGATTGTACCTGTAGTTAAGATTGTTTATGATACAACTGTGAACATTATAATCTCAACTGAATGTTCTTCGCTTCGATGAAAGCGTCCTGGATCTGTGAAATCCTGGCCGATAGATGACTGAAATGATGGGTTATATCAAAGCCAACGCTTTCAGAGCGCATCTTTTGAAATATAGAAATTTTGCCTTCAAAAGTGATATTAGCAAATTGGTTCATCGCCGCCGTCGTCGTCGTCGTCTTCTTCTTCTTCTTTTCATCATCATCATCATCGTCGTCATCATCATCATCATCACCACCACGACCACCACCACCAAGAACAGCGACAACAACATCATTATCACCAATCACCATTATCATCATAATCATCACCATCAGTTTCTAACGCCAGCCAGTTAACGGCTATGGGTACGAATAAACTATCTTTTTTGTCCTGGGTCATGTAGCAATTCCGGTGCTCCTCTGAGCTGTAGTCCAAGTCTTGTTATGTCATCATTTATAATCATTATTTATCCATCGCACTTTTGGTCTGCCTTTTTTTCTATTTCCTTCGAATCTTGCATGCATTGTATTGTATACAAATCGGCCAGCTTAGTTCCACTAAGACTTTCCGAACAATCAGTGTCTTCGTTGGACGCTTTTCTCTGGCAGATTTGCCTGGACGCCTAAGTGCTGCTTTTATACATTTATAATTTTAGAAATTCTAGCAATTTTTCGGACAGAAGGAAGGAAGGAAAGAAGGGATGAAGAATTGTTTGGGCGCCTAAGTGCTGTTTTATAAATATCTAAAGTCTTGAAATTCCAGCAGTTTTCCGCAGTTAGCTCATATCTGCTGCGAGAATTCTCTTCTCATCTTGCTTACGCGTCTTTCAACATTCTGATCCGTATAGGAGGAAACTGTGTTGTCTCATACTTTGCTGTCTTCGTTTTGTCTGTTATTTTCTACCTTTCCAAATCCTATTTATTTTCCAAATGCCTATGAGGTGCGTCCGATTCTTCTAGTGTCTTTTTCAATTCTGCCATGGACCTGTGGTTAAATCTATTCGTATTTTGTCCATATATATGTATATATATACTATATATATATATATATATATATATATATATAGTTTATTCAATCGCATAAACACTCATAGGCTGCCAGAGGTTAAAACTGAACATCGGAACCAATTGTTTTTATTCAGTCTGGGGTGGTCGGAGATCAGAGACCCGGCACTAACATCATTAAACGTATTTAAAAAATTTCTTTTGACGATTTGACTGTAGTGATTTACGTGAAAACGCTTGGAGCTGTCAGTCGTTTTAGGGCCTAAATCAACAACTTGGCCAGAACTATTACATCAAGGTATTTACGTCATGCCCAACCCCGCAGCTCTTTATTTTTCATACGTGCTATACAATGGATGGTTTGTAGACCTTATGTAGGCTACGTTACGTCATTACTAACTCACTGAAGTTAATCTCTAGCTGCACATATACCAGATTTATTTCATTGATTGCTTACTTACTGACTTACTGAGCCTACCTGTTTTTTTACATGCCTGTCTGACTGCCTACTTACCAGCCTGCATGCATATTTTCATTTTTACCTCTCTACATCCCTACCTACTTACTTACCTAAAAACCTACCTACGTTGCCTACCTAACCCACCTACCTAGTAGGCCTACCTATATCCACCTGCCTACTTATCCTATTTAGAGATACGTAGGCAGAGAGACAGACAGACAAACGTAGAGAAAGAGACCCATCTTCCAACCTATCTACTATACCTACCTATCCGCCTACTTATCTATACGCACGTACTTACCCACCTACCTACTTACAAACCTACGCACTTTATTGCAGACCTATTTAGCCTTCCGAATTAATCAATAGCTCGCGACTGTCTTTGAATCGGTCGAACTGCATGTATGTTTCTTTATCTGCCTGCATGCCTGCCTGCCTGTTTGTGCCTGTCTGTGTCTGTTTGTCTGTCTGTTTGTCTAATCACTTATCTCTTTCGCTGTGAGTCATAAACTTTTAAGACAACAATAGTTAACGGTCGTCCGCATCGACATTAATCGCATGGTCACGTGCTTCGCTTAAGATGTCACGGCTCAATAGCCAAGTAACCATGACAACCTAAGATATCGTGGCTCCACAGCCAAGTTGCCATGACAACCGGCACCAGGACCAAACCATCTGCGCAGCGCTGCATGATTCCTCTGCACGCACTGTAAAGTTTATTGCGTATCGGTTTCAAAGAAATCAGTGCTAGAAACGAAATATATTTGTTTACACGTTCATGTATTTAGGTCCCTTCGTATGTTTGTCCAGCTCTACCTTAACAGTATTATTTCAGAAGGAACAGTTGAGACCTTCTGAAATTACTGTTAAGGCAGAGCTGGACAAACAAATATTTGCCTATACGAAGGAACCTAAACTAGATAGAAGCGCTCGTGAATAAGCCGGTGCCCTGCGATTAGCTTTCGAGTGGCGCTTTAGAAATTCGAATTTCAAGAAAAAAGTCATATAATCGGGTAATAAATAGGCCTACATACCTACTTGCTCAGTCGCTTGTGTCATTTCGTACTTAAAACTTGATCTGTTTCAATTTGCTAATCCACTATAATACTGCCTCTCTGTCTTACGGACTGATCTTATTTATATTGACCTAATTATACGGCTTGATTTTGGTGTGCCATCGGTTGATGCCCTGTGCATTAAACAGTGGCGCAACAGAAGTTACAATAACCATTTTCATACATATTACATATATGTACAAATATAGAATGTATGTACATTTACTCATGTACATATTTTCTAACGTAGGCTTGTATGTAAGTATGCATGTAAGTATGCATGCATTCATGTATGCATGCAGGTATGTATCTGCGTTTGCATGCATGCATGCATGGATATATGCATTTGCATATGTGCGTATGAAAATAAAGGTGCATTGTATATATTTTCTTATTTACTTAATATCATTATCTTGATGTGTCGTATCCAATGGCTGCACTATCAGTTTTACCACTTAGACATTTTTTGTTTGGCTTTTGCTGCTGCTTCTGCTCAGTTGCTTCTTGCGTTTCACATGCGTCAGTCTTTAGTCTGCTTCCGCTGTTCTTTTCCTTTGCTTCCGCTTCTTCTGGATTTTGTTGTATTTTCCTCTTACTGCTTTTTCTTTTACTTCAGCTGCTTCTACTTTCTTGTATATGCTTTTGTTGCATATACTTTGTTGCCTCTATAGTTTGTGCTGCTCCTGCGTCTCCTGCTTCTGGTTCTACCGATCCTGTTTCTTATTGCCTTTTCTCTAAAGCCAATTGCTTCTGGTTCTCCTGCTTATGCTTTTGTTGCTTCTGCTTTGTGTTGCTTCCCTTTTATTTTGTTGCTGCTTCGATGCTTCCAATTTGATAGTTTATGCTTCGGTTGTTACTATCGTTCTTGATTATGCCTTAAACGTTGCTGTCTTTACTGTAACAGCCTTTGCTTTTGTTACTGCTGCTGCCTATATTAAGCTGCTATATATATCGTTTCCATTCTGTGGCCGTTGATGGTTCTGCCGCCTCGACTAAGGTCTTTGTCATTTCATGGTCGATATTAATCTTATTTCGTTTATATATATTGCTCT
>JACEVL010000388.1:879059-889059 GCA_020284085.1 Aporrectodea caliginosa | reverse complement strand
CTTACTGCTTTGGTCGTCTGTACCTGCTTGATGGGCACAAACAATCGTCAATGCGAAGAGCCTCTTCACAGTGACGTCTAGTTGTGCCCATTATTTTGAATGTAATTATCTGAACGGAGAATGATTGAGGTCTAATCAGAAGAGTTAGCTACATTGGTTAGAGACTGGGGTGCGGCTGAATCTTGTTTCGGAAATCGGTTTGCGCAGGATTTGGGCCCTAGACCGATTAATCGGGATCGGTGGATCACAGGACTACCGATGCAAATATCAAAAGAAGTAATATTTTGGACCAAAAACTCTTTTTTCATTAATACAAAAGTAGGAACCTGTTTTGGCGATCTCCGGAGCCAATCTTTAATCTTTACCAGTGAAAGTCCATGTAAAATAATGATATTCGTTTCAATTAGACTACATCTCGCGAGAACATACAAGATTTTTGTCTGCTATCGCGCAGTAACAAACAGTGCCTAGACTAAAATAAAAGTAAATTTTGCCCATTAATCGGCATAAAAAGCAGGTAATCTATCTTGGTAATACACCCTATTAGACACTGTCTTTATTTACATTGTCGTGGGCTTTCTTTGTTTCTATTTCCTTCGAATAAGGCTTTCGTGTGGCGCTTTAGAAGTTTGGAGTTTAAGATTACAAATGGTTGGAGCCCAAGGTCGATCCAATGCGAATCTATGCGTGAGAGTGTGGCGAAGCTTGATGGTGGCTTATGTCAGACATTTTGTACCTCGGGCCCATACACGAAGACCATTGAAGTGACATTTTCTTCTGCGCATGTCATCGGCCATGTCGGTCGCTGATCGACTTCTCCGTCATTTCGACGGATTATTTTGTATCAAAGCAGAAGTTTCTCAGTAACTTCAGATATGTGGGAGTTTTCTGGTGCTAGGTTTACGTGCCGGACTTATTCGTCGGTTTTGCCGGGGATTTTTTTACGTGTGATGGCATTTTGTTCGCAAGTCACATTGTCGCCATGTGACTGCATCAATTACGCCCATTCTTCTGATGTGTACGGTCGAGCGTCAGCCATACGGTCGTGTACGCCGCCTGTAGCTGAGTGTTATCGTCTCGGTGGAGGACGACCGACGCGGGCCGGTGAAGTGACCTCGACCTTCAGTCGCTTCAATCTACCTACCGACACACGACGAATGCCATTTCTACGTACTCCTTGGTGCTTCGACGAATTGCCGGACGTGTGTCATCTTCTACCAGTGAGGGACTGCTCTTCGGCAGAGTCACCGTGTTTGCGAACGCTGTCACCTGTCGTCGCTCTACTCTGTCGATGCAACTTGGCTCAGAGACTCTGAACATCCATGCCATCTTCAGCTGTCGACGGGAATCCGCTGGTCGGTTCCACGCGTGTGCGTGGGCCCGCCAGTGGTGACTATTGTAGCTTACTGTGCATTGTTTTGCTAACTGATGTAATATATTCGTTCGTAATGACACGTAAAATCATAATAGGCTAGCGCAGAGAGCGCCTCTGAGTAGATCTTGAAGAGGCGCTGTACAAATTCTCAGAATAAATGAATGAATGAAGTGGGCAGCGATAGTAAAGGATCTCACCCGTTCCATTCATTGAAAAAGAACAGGCTCGGGGTCATACGGTCGCTATATAAAAATGAGTACATTTGCATTTAGGCCTACATTTCCTATGGTACACACAGGGGTCAGTAGCTGTTGTATCGAGGGCTGGGAGTGTTTACCTCATAACAAGGCTACTGATTCTCCTGTCTGCTCTCGACGTGCCAAGAACCAAGGCCTGTTTTTCTTGATCTCGAAAAACAGTGCAGAGACTGTCACCAGTTGTAATTTATTTCCTTTGAAATTGATTGAACAGTTTGCTCCGAGTCAAGTAGTAATTGCTCAGTTTTCTTAATAAAAACCGGAAAACAGAATGCGGCCTATTAAAAATGTAGGCCGAGTAAAGAAAAATCAGCACAAAGATAATAATCATGAGATTATGATGATAAATGTAACAACGACCATTGTGATAATATAATGACTGTGATCATAACCATCAGCAGCTTCATTAAAATAATCAAAAACAATGCATGAAGACATATAGACATCATCATCTCATCATCGTCACCATTGCAATCATCATCGCCATTATCATCAAAATCGTCATCATAATAATAATAATCATCATCATCATCATCATCATCTCATTCGTCATCGCCATCAATATCATCATCCTTACCAATATCATCATCGTCATCATCATCACCACCACCATCATCAGCATCATCATCATCGTCGCCATCATCATCAAAATCGTCATCATCATCATCATCATCATCATAATCATCTCATTCGTCATCATCATCATCGCCATCATTATCATCATCCTTACCAATATCATCATCGTCATCATCATCACCACCATCACCACCACCACCACCATCATCATCATCATCATTATCATCATCACCGTCATCATCACCGTCGTCATCATCATTGAAGCAACGACTCTTGTAACGAATCTATTAGAAACCGGATTTGGCGTTGACCTGTGATGTTCGAACGAAAGAGGATCATTTCGCATCATCATATATTATGAATATGATTAATGCTTCAGGAAATTTGTATAGCGCCTTGGCTTAGGAGATAACACTCACAGAAGGAAACAGGGAATAACTCTTGCAGGTTCAGCAAATGGTCAGCAGAGAACAGGCACACAAAAGAACGGCTCACCAGTTCACAGTGATTAATAGTCCTCCCAAACACACACACACACACACACACACCAAACAACAGCACACACGCACACGTGCAAACACACACACACACACACACACATACACACACACACACACACACAGCACATACACACATGCAAACACACACACACACACCCACAGCACATAGGCACACATGCAAACACACACACACACCCAACAGCACATAGGCACACACACACAAACACACACACACGCACACGCACACGCACACACACACACACACACACACGCACACGCACACATGCAAACACAGGCACGCACAAGGATATATACACAGACACATGCAAACCCTTGGGGCGTATACATACACGTCGTCGTCTATATAGAGACCTACTAGAATATACATGGATGACATATACATTTATCATAAATATATGACATGAAGCATATTATATGTATGTATAGTATAAGTATGTATGTATGTATGTATGTATGGACTATACATGTATAAGTATTTATTACCGTTATGAACATAATCGGAAATAAATATCAATGTATATGTTTCTGTTTGTGCATTTTTGGCGGGTTATAAGTGTATGCAGTTGTCCTTATACATAAAATACTGCTACTTTAGTTTGTACTACCACTACTGCTACTGCTGCTACTACTGCTGCTGCTGCTGCTACTAGGCCTACTGCTCTTGCTATTTTATTTGATCAGAAATTAGCTAAAACTTGAGCCGGCAATATGGGATCTGGGAGAGAGGGAAAGCCCGGCCCAGGAGCTGGAAGGGAAGAAGATGGATTAAGCCCGGATGTTTTGTGGGATATATTATAATAGCCACTGTATATAGGCCTATGTATTTATGTAGACCATGTACAAGTATAATTGTTTGTTTCTGTATGCTGAAAACAAAAACAAATGCAGACACGTTCCTATACACCATATATAATATATATATATATAATTATATATATAATACAAAGTGATTTTATATTGCATTGTATATATATATATACATATACATATACATGAATGAATACATATAGGCTACGCACATATATTTATCTATATATATGAATTCAATGAGGATCATACGCATATAATATTCAGACAGAATAAAGTTCATGTATATATATATATATATATATATATCGCTTAATTGATAGATAAGGTATAGGTCAGTGATGAATATTGACGGCAACATCTGCATCATGCAAAGCAGACGCCATGCTGGACCTTTGGTCCACTCCATCTCTTTATAGGTCGTATACGTTCGTCATATTATAAACTCTACACTTATATATATATATGAATATATTATATTCATATATATATATATATATATATATATGCACGTATTTATTATAGAGACCATTATACATCAATTGCCTACAGACAAATAAATATACTTCCTGTAATGCACACACATCACACAGTATCCGGTTTCACCAAACCTATACGTAAAGATATTCGCATGTATTATTCATAATGTTGACTCAGGTGACGTTGATGGAGTTTCTGTTAGCGGCCAGTAATAACACGACGACTACATATAAAGCATTGTGGCATTCTGAGCACGCTAAAATGCCGCATAAAACCATGGGAGCGCAGCCAACCGGGCCTTCACCGTCCCCATCAGGCGCATATGGAGCCCAGATATGAACGACCGGCCGTAACCATCAGAGACCATCGTAAATACATTTAAGTATACAATCAATGCAACAGCGGAATGGAATGCGCTGATGTAACGTCAGTCTGTTTCAAGGTATAACGCTCCGGGATTAGCAGTAAACTACGCGGACTCGGAATATTTTTGGATAGTTAGGCATAGACAATGCATTGACCCGCTGGGATAATAGGTACCAAGAGCGGGATGCAGGCTTATTTATCTCTGCCTCCTCTGTCGGGAAACCGGACGCAGAACTTTACTTGGCATCTCTATAGACAACCCCTCTGACTTGACGCATCGCTCGTGAATGAGCTGGTGCTCTGCTCTTTGCTTTAGAGTGGCGCATTAGAAATTTTAACTTGACGTCTACGGTATACGATTACCGAGAAAGCCATGTTTCAATATGTTTTGTTCAATTTTGAGCATTTTCTGTGTCTAAATAATGCTGGAGCATCAAAATATTATTGTATTGTATTGTATTGTAGTTGAACACTTGTTATAAACCAGATTTCCCATTCAGAGGCGCTCTCGACTACTGCGCGGACTGAGTCGAAGTTTCACGCCGAAGCGCATGAGCAATTGCGAGTGAATGACTTGCCCAGGGTTCTTACGCGGCGACTTTGAGGTGGATTCTAACCCGCAACCCTCCAGGCAAAGCACCGAACATACCCCACCACCGCGCCCCAGTTGTATTGTGATGTGTTGTATTGTATTGTATTGTACTCCACGTTTATATTGCGACCGAGCCACCCGCAGTAAAGATCCGAGAAATTAATCTCTGATAAATTCTTGGAATCGAACCCGGGCCGCCGGCGTATAAGCGGACTACTAACATCGGCCACTCACTTATTACCATCGAATAAGTAAAGTAGTCTATAAAGCTTATGAAAAATTTAGAATCCGTCGTTATTTTTACTTGCTCTATTTCTAAGTGTGCTAAATTTGCATGCGCAGAACAACTCCACTGAGTTGATCGGCGATCTTTATTATTTCGTATAGGTGCTGATTTAGGCCTACCCCTTTTAGGTTAAACTTAGTTGTCATAAATTCTTGGCTGAAGGCTACAGACTTGTATAATTGTGACATCGAAAATTCCTTACTTTCAGCTATATTAAAAATTCGATATAACATAACATAACATAACATAACATAACATAATATAACAAAGCTTAAAGTGGTTCAGATGACTAAATATCTGTGTGAGAACCACCACTAGAGACATGATTTAAGGTTATTTGACAAGGGATAACGTCGTGCCCAGCATGTTTCTTGAAGTTGTGGAGTGTCTCCACCGAAACTGCCTCCTCACTCAGCTCGTTTCAGGCATTTATCAGTTATCACTCTGCTGCTGTAAAATCTTTGCTTGATAGCGCCTTCGGACTTCCTGAAGATCTTATATTTGTGTCCCCTTAATCCTCCTCTCTCATCCAACTCAAAGAATCTTCAGTATGGCGTTACTTCCTTGTTAGTCATCAGCTTGTGTGTTTCTATTAAATCTCCTCTGCATCTTCTCTTCTCTAGTGTTGTCAGTCCACAATTCACTAATCTCTCTTCATACGTCAGTTTTCCAAATCCTCTGATCATCTTTGTTGCTCTCCGCTGCACCTTTTCTAGCACTTCCTTATTTTTTGCGTGTAGGGACTCCAGTCACTCCACACTTGAGCACCGTATACTCTAAGTGAGGTCTGACCAGAGTTTTATATTGGTTCAGGAAGATGCTTTTTTCTCTGTGGAGAAACTGTGATCTGTTACGTCAGACTCTAGAGCAGTGGCATGTGCTCGTAATCGTAATCTCTAAATTTCTAAAGCACCACTTGAAAGCTAGAAATAGGGCACCGCCTTATTCACGAGCGCTGCGTCGTGTAAGATGTAAATGGCAGATCGGAGTCCGGTTGCCAGAAAGACCAGGGAAAGAGAGGAGGCAGAGGAGCCTCTAATGTGGGTTCACTTAGGTCAAGAAAGATTGAAAGTCGGGTGATCAGATGAGTCACTGCCTTCAAAGAGAGACGATGTTTATAATCTTTAGGTTATTATTTTGACATGGGATAAATAGATTCCAGTCTGCTTGTTGATGTCTATACGGAGAATAAACAGGATGACTGCAGGGTAAGCCATTAACAGTGTGTGTGTCTTACGGTCAGTCAGCCATCATCGATCATAACAACTGAATGAATAAATAAGGCCGCGGAACAGATTTGGCAGAACAGAATTCTGCGCGAGTGCGTAGTAGGCCTATTATAGCCTATACATGTTTGTCCGACAAATGAACACTTGTGGTGAAGAGACGAAATATTACTTTAAAAGTTTATTATTATTATGGGTTCCCTGTGGTACTACGACTAGTGCGAATGCGACAACATCTTACTCTATAACCTCGATATTTTAGCCGGGGTTTGGTCTGTAGGACTTCTGAGTAGATACTCTTGAAGGGGCGCTATATAAATCTCTCTGAAATGCATGTAGCTGGAGGCTATAGTCTGGAACAAATTACCGGGATCAATTAAAACTGCCAAGTCCCTCCAACACATTAACAACTATAGTACGAACACACGTAGCAAAAATAATTGTTTAGTTAAGCAGAAATAATTGCTGTTCATGTACTGTATGTACTGTTCATGCAGTCTTCTCAATAATCAACTCTCTCAATCTCCCAACATCTTTTTCGACTACCTTGCACCTAGGGCCCCTAACTAGCGGGATGTTTTCTTTCCCTTCAGGGATACCCATTGTTACAAAGATTATTGTCTTATTGTAGTCTTATTTTGTTGCCTATTAATCTGTTGTTATGAATTGATCATAATGTATCTGCTGTACAATTGATTTGGGAGCAATAAACTGATTGATTGATTGACTTGATGTAGCGCATTTTGTAACTCCTCAAAACTATGACACTCAGTAGGCTAAAAAAACGTTACGAAATAATATAGAGATCTAAACTTGTCTGATTTCAGGGAAACCATACAGATATCCCATCAGCAGGTTATCATTACTGTCCAGCGTTTCGAAAGATCTAGATTCTTCCAAAGAAATCCTCCGCTGGCTTCCCTTCTCTCAACTTTCCTTTCAGCATATTTGAGACTCGTCCGCTTTCGTGCGTAGGTCCTGCACCATGAATACAGTCACCGACAACATCGCAACTGCCACACCGGAAATGGAAGCCAATACATCTTCTAATATGACGGACGACGTTGCCTGTTATCTGACGAACGATCCACAGGTCACCCAGTCCTACGAGATCTACCTTGTGGCCACCATCTTGTTCGTTGTCACGGGTCTGATCGGCAACACGCTAAGCTTCCTCGTCTTTTCCTCTAAGGCGATGTTGCGCTTCTCCTCGAACGTCTATCTCCTGATACTCGCCGTTTCCGACTCCTTCTTCCTCGTCAGCGTTTTCCTCTCGAAGGTCCTTACCACGCTTCGCTGCCTCTACTTCTCCGAGTCCAGCTTCGACGTCGTCAACCGGAACACAGTCATCTGCAAGGTCCTCCAATACTGCAACGACCTCTTCTCCGACTACTCGACGTGCCTCATACTCGGCTTCACCGTCGAGCGCTACGCGGCCGCCTACCTGCCTCTCGCCTTCAAGCGGACGTGCACCAACCGCCGGGCTCGGATCGTCTGCGCCTCCACCTTCGTCTTCATCTCCCTACTCATCGCGCCCTATCACGCTCTCTTCATGGGCCGCGACATCGTCTACAACGTCTGCACCGTGCTCGTTAAACACGAGGAAGAGTTCGTTGTGCTCTATATCGTTGAGGTCGTTCTCTTTCGAATCGTTCCCGTACTTGCCATCGCTGTACTGAACGTCTTCATCATCGCCAAGGTGTCTCGCATCACCAGACAACGAACACGCATCGCTTCACATGAATGGAGGGGAGCGAAGTGTTCCGAATCGGACACAATGCGATCAAGTGGACGCAGGCGTGCTCGGTCAGGTGGCAAAGAGAGTCAAGACGATGGGATTGTTGCTGAGGATGGAATTCAGTTAAGCGCATTAAAGGAAGCCGAGCGGAAAGGAGTTGATCTCAGTGAATGCGCTAAACCGGCAGAAATTGAAACCCGTTCCCCTGAGCGGATAAAACTAATTCAACCAACGCCATTCGAATTAGGACAACCCAAACGAATGACTCCATATCAGTCGGAGATATATGATAATCCTGACAAAACAGAACATCTCAATAAACAAAACAGTGATCTTCCTGAATCAGTAAAGTCTGAAACCAGTCAACTGAACCAAATTGAATCTGGTCAAATTCTACCACCTACTAAAATCACTCAATCGAAGCAAATTTATTCCCATCATCCAGAACGAATTCCATCACCTCATCCAGAAAACAGTGACTACAGAGAACTGGAGCCTTTTGACACTAATCAGTTCGAATGCGCCGAAGCATTTGAATCCAACCAACCAAAAACTGAACGACCACAAAGCTATCGATCTAGTCTAGAAAGTCATGCTTCCACTCAGTCAAGCCAAATCGAGAAAATTGGCTCAGAAAGAATTAAATTCAGTCAACCGGGCACTGAATTCACTGAGCCAGAGCGCCTAGCATCAGAATTCGCTCAGCCAGCAAGACTAGGCGCTGAACTCATTCAGTCAGAACTTCTTGAAACTGGCGAGCAGCAGAAGCTGGAGCTTACCGAACCGAAATCCAACTCCACGAATGGTCGTTGCGAGGTATGCACCCGCCACGTGACCAGTTTAACCAAGCGAAAGAACAGAAGAAAGGAGGAAAAGAAGGGTGGAAGAAAGGGCAGCGGAAGGAACGAAATTACGGAGGAAAGGAAGAACGGGAGAACGGACGGAGGAAGGCAGGACAGAAGGAAGGACAGCAGGAGAGACTGCAGTCAACGAGATGAGCGCAGCCTCCAAATGACCGTCACACTCATACTCGTCTCGACCATCCACGTCATCGTCTTCCTTCCCGTTCTCGTTCACTTCGTCGTCTGGAAGCTGGAGAGGTCAAAGGTTATTGCCGCATCTCCGGCCGCCATGCAGATAGCGCAGAACCACACTCGCGTTCTCTATATCGCCGGCTTTGCGGTCAATTTCTTCCTGTACACGGTCAGCGGAAGGATGTTCCGAGAGCAGCTACGCTCCGTTTTATTGCGGAGACGCTCGTCTGCCAGAAGCGGAAACTGAACCAGATGTACTTCCGGCGCCTTTGCCGACCGGAAGTCGCCCGTCGCTGTACAGTGGCGCATGCGTGCGGGGCGGAAATGTTCGCGAAAGGCGAAGAAGGGTTGATATTACGAGCGTGTTTTTATGGGCGATGAGGATTCTATTTTATGTGTTTACAACAGGAGGACGAACAAATGGCCAAGAGTGTAGTGTCGAATACAAGGTTCCTTTCGTGAGATGGCAGCAATGATAGCGCCGGTCTTGGACTGAAGTTAATTAAAACAGTTTCTTTGATGAGAGAGATGATGTTTTCGCGGGAATAGAGGAAGTGACGGTGCATGCAGCGGTTTTCAATTTCCGAGCAATCTCGACGAAAAACCAAAGAGACTTTGAACGAAATGAGAAAGAAATTAATCTTGTGCTTCCCACTAAAATCATTATATTATTTATAAATACTGTTATTGTTCTTTAATTAACGTTGTTGTCGCTGTGACTGTCGTCGCCTTTGATGTTGTC
>JACEVL010000388.1:859059-874059 GCA_020284085.1 Aporrectodea caliginosa | reverse complement strand
AGCCCAGAAAATTATTGATTTTTTCTGTGTTACAGTTTAAAGTTGAACCGGTGTGATGTCCATCTTCCCCAGACAACTGAGGTAAGATGGACACTAACTTGGGGAAAGATGGACAGTAGAGTCCACTGTAATACTAGCCTAGCAGATCATGCTTGCTTAATAGTTTTCGCATTGCTCATATACTGTTCGATAGTTTATAATCATTGATAGTTCAACAGTCGTTAATAGTTTTTACAGTCTTCACATGTAAATTGATCTTGCAGTGATTTGGGTAGGGTGGGGAAGATGGACACCGGGGTAAGTAATTTCAGTTCCAAGTAATATTTGTCTTAATTGTGCAACTGAAATTTAGTTTGGACACTAACCCTTATGTAAGGGGAAGATGGACACCAAGCCTACCCGACCAACTTCACAGTCATCAACACAGTATCAAATGAGATGGTGCCTTTCAAAAATAGTTCAACACACAGTTGGACTAATGCACTTTCAGAAAACATATCTTTTACTTACCCTACAGATCGAATTTCGGGGCTGTATCCTTACGATTTTTAAGAAGAAAATTATCGCAGTTTAAGCAAAAACACGCTTATACACCATGTCTGTCAATAAGCTCAGTCGAACACGTCACTTCCCTTACGCTGTATGTATTACGCTGTATGTATTATACTTGCACCAGTCTTTTCTGTCCATCTTGCACCTACATAGGTGTTCGACGGACACTTGGAAAAATTTCTGTGTTAGTTCTTTCTTCGTAGTGTCCATCTTACCCCGGTGTCCATCTTCCCCCACCCTACCTTATTGTTCAAAATTTATCTTATAGCCATTTGTTTTAAATAGGAAAAACTAGGCATCACCAGAGATGAGCGAAACTGCAATGGCTACAAGACTTTGGCGAAATAGGTCATTCTCGGCCTGGGTTTCTAGAACGGTCGTCAAAACAGACAATATATTATTTCTGCTTACCAAATTCCAGTAAGGCTGAACGTATACGGCGAAGTTATAAGGACGTTTTTATCCTATTTTGCGAAAACCTCGACCTTCGATATCTGTGTCTGGTACTTGATTCAATCGGCGATTTTATAACGTCATTTTTAATAGTCCAACTTCTAGATATTGCTATTATTATTATTATTAGCAGTATTAGAATTCTAGTATTATTATTAGAATTAGTAGTAGTGTTGTTAGTACGCATTTATTAAACGCCCCTATTTAATGACTAAACATCGATCCAAGGCGCAATTATAGTGAGTGAAGGACTTGGTCAAGGTCCATACATAGTAACCGTCACAAGTGTGTCTCGAATTCGTAGCCTACTCTTTACGTTACAAGTAGAGAGTGACATGGGGAATTTCCCCGCGGGGAAACCGCGGTAACCGCGGTAAATCCCGCGGTAATGGGGACAACAATTGCGGTAATACCGCGGTAATGGGGTTTACTCACGATGCGGGGATGGGGTGGGGATGGGGAGAATCCCTGCGGGGATGGGGTGGGGATGGAGAAGACTTACTTGTTGCGGGGCGGGGATGGGAACGAGATTGCCTCCCCATGTCACTCTCTAGTTACAAGGCGAGAACTCACCCCATCAGTCACCCCATCAGTCACCCCATCAGTCACCCCATCAGTCACCCCATCAGTCACCCCATCAGTCACCCCATCAGTCACCCCATCAGTCACCCCATCAGTCACCGTGTCCCACACAGATATTCACACACTGGGTTTGTATCACATACATTTTCTTCCTATTACAAACAACTATTGCCCTACTTTTATTACTAGTGAATTGTCTGCACTGAAGTCGTGCGCTATATGATTGTCGTTCGCCAGTTTCCTGCCAGCCAATTAAGTCCAAGACTAGAGTCCCTGCCGCTCCTAATTGAGTGATTGCAGTGTCAGGCTTGTTCAACAGGCCTCGGTGCAGCAACTAAGTTACGACGATCAAGAAGAGTCAGAGTCTTTAAAGATGAAGAAGGTAAGAAGAAGAAAAAGAAAAAGAAGAAAACGAAGAAAAAGAAGAAGACGAAGAAAGGATGAAGACTTATTGAAGAGGCAGAATGAGAAAATAGGAAAGGAATGATAAAAAATTGAAAGAACAGAGGAAAGAAGAAACGAAAGAAAGGAAGGAAGGATAAAGAAAATATAAGGAATCAAGGAAGGAAGCGAGGATGAAAAAAACTACATAAAAGAAGGACGGAAGGAATGAAGGACGGAAGAAAAGAAGGAAGGAAAGAAGGAAGGAAGGTAGAAGGAAGGAATGAAGGAGGAAAAGAAGGCAGAAGATAAATGAGTGACTGAGAACAAAGTGAAGAAGGTAACGATGATTATTTTGACGAAGAAGAGGAAGACGAGGAAGAAGAGGAGGAGAAAGAAGAAGAGGAGGAGAGAGAAGAAGAGGAGGAGAAAGAGGAAGAGGATGAGAAAGAGGAAACGTCCGGTCTGCAGCTAATCCCTCCGTAATCGGTGCCTGGCTTATTCGTTCTGGTATCCGGCTTCATAAGACGCCTGCTGTGATTCGTCGACGTGTTCCGGAATCAGCCAATCATCGACGAGCAGTTGGTGGGTAACCACGCCCCTTGCTTCCATTTCGGCCAATCGTATGAGGCGCCCCTGATGACTTATCTGCGTCTGGGGCACGAAAATGGTGAAGTCCAGGACATCACCCTCATCGGTTGCCTCTGCCTCGTCCTCCTGACCCTCGAAGAATCCGTCCTAACATCACAATCATTCAGTCAACATTCAATTACTGTATTGTATTGGTAATGTTCTGGAAGGAAGGGAAGGAATTGAGAGAGAGAGAGAGAGAGAGAGAGAGAGAGAGAGAGAGAGAGAGAGAGAGAGAGAGAGAGAGAGAGAGAGAGAGAGAGAGAGAGAGAGAGAGAGAGAGAGAGAGAGAGAGAGAGAGAGAGAGAGAGAGAGAGAGAGAAAGAGAGAGAGAGAGAGAGAGATTGGTAATGAGCCCCACCCACACAAAAAACAAAGTCCCAATCACATTGGCAGATATAGCCAGGATGCAGCTATTTTAATGGGTTAGGAAATTGGTTTTTCTACCCAGGTATGTGAAACAAAAGATTTTTGTCATAATCGTAATCATAGGCGTAGCTACATGGAGGCAAGAGGATGCAGTTGCCTCCTCTTGCTTTTTTATGTACTGGAACTTCTGTTGACCAATTACCAGGATTTTGTCAATGGTCTGTGAAGTTGCTTCCTTTTGAATTCAAGTCTGCCTCTGTCCCTGATCGTAAAGGTAGGGCCTAGTCGTAATTTAATTATAAACTCAAAATTTCAACGAATTGGGTAACATAGGATAATACAGACGAGCTCTACATAGAGGCGAAAATCTATACATAGCTTTGGGGGGGGGACAGATTCTAAGAGGGCCGGATTTGAGGGGGGACAGAACGGTTTAAGTCAAAACTTTGGGGGACAGGCCCCTCTGTCCCCCCATGATTGACGCCACTGGCTCTACACATGCGACAGACCTCTGCCATATAGGGCGCGATGTTCACTGGCCCTCCTTGCTGTCCTTACAAAGCACCACTTGAAAGCAAGCAAGCAAGAAAGAGAGAGAGAGAGAGAGAGACAGAGACAGAGACAGAGAGAGAGAGAGCGAGAGAGAGAGAGAGAGAGACAGAGACAGAGACAGAGACAGAGACAGAGACAGAGAGACAGAGAGACAGAGAGACAGAGAGACAGAGAGACAGAGACAGAGACAGAGACAGAGACAGAGACAGACAGACAGACAGATATCTACTCTGCGCTAGCCTATTATGATGGTAGGTGTAATTTCGAACGAAAACATTACATAAGTTAGCAAAACAATGCACACCAAAAAGATGGATGGGTGTGGGTGGTTGGAAGGGTGGGTGAATGGTTGGATCGATGGATCGATGGATGGAGGGATGGATGAATGGATGAATGGATGGATGGATGGACGGACGGACGGACGGACGGACGGACGGACGGACGGACGGACGGACGGACGGACGGACGGATGGATGGATGGATGAACGGATGGACCAGAAGACACATGGAGAGCCTAAATGGAGGAATAATTGCGCCCTCTAGCTGTTGATGTTCGCTTCAGAGCAAAGGCCGTAAAGCAGAAAAGCTGAATCGATTGACAGAACCATTCATTCCAGACCCATTAATCCCCGGAGACCAGGAGACAATCTGCCGAAGACAATGCAATTCGAAACAAACGATACTTCAGTTCCGTTTCGACCAACAACAGAATATCTGCTGAGCGGACAGAAGCAATTAGCAAATACCACAGTCAGAGCCCATAGTACGTGGGCTATATATATATAAATATAATTATATATATGTATATATATTGTATATGTATTGTATATTTATATATATATATGAGCCAATCTCAAACGTCAGCATTGTATGGCCTACAGTAACTAGTAATGCTATATAGGCTACGCCAAAAACTCGTTACAGAGCTGTCAGTGGAGCAACATAACGAGGTCATGTTATAACAAGTTAATTTTCTATAACTGAACTAAATTTGGATTTCATTCATTCATTCTGACAATTTATGTAGCGCCTCTTCAAGATATCTACTCAGCGGCGCTCTCTGTTCTAGCCTATTATAATGTTAACAGTTAAGTGTCATTATACGAACGAGAATTTACATCAATTAGCAAAACAATGCACAGTATTAAACTCGATGATATGCACAGGTGTACTGTATGGTCAATTTGTTCATGGAAGCACAATAACAGAATTCGTACTGTGACGACGTGTGTTATTACGGGTCATTGTAGGCTAAATCCAATTCAATTGAAATCCATTAATTTGTACATGTCGTAGCCCCATAGACTCAAAGGGGCACGACTACTCTACATGGGCGTATTTGTGGGTGGTTTTACGGGTTGAACCCTTCCCCAAAATAAGTTTCCGACAAAAATGTATATGCTTTTACATGCAAACTAAAAAAAACCTGGACTTTTGCAACGATTTTCAATGGAAACCCCCCGAAATCTTAAACCCCTCCGAAAACTTTTTTTGGACTACACTAACCCCGTGGATCTGCCCCATTTGTAAGAGTGCAATTTTAATCAAATTAAGCACAAACGATAAGAGATAGGCTACTATCAAACCAGTTTCTATTGAAACATTTTATGTCATTATGTTCGTCTATGCGAACCAAGAAGAATGTGCAAGATAAAACCGGAAATAATATAAGCCCTTCAAATTAAGCGATTCTGCTAGCGGGAAGATTGTTACACGCTGGCAAGAAGATCAGCAGGACGCGGTTTCGATACTCGCTAGCCCCATAAGGTTGACTCAGTCTTCCACTCCCTCATGGGGCGACAGTGTAATGAGCAGTAAGACAGATGGGCGCCTTGCGGGCTGCCGATGCCTGCCATAGGCTACAGTTAAATTCGACTCTTGTTAATCATGATCTTACTGCGTACTTGTCAGTTTGAATTGAAAAGGAGGCGCTAAATAAATGCTCTGAATGAATGAACGAACGAATGGAAAGTTGAAGTTCCGTCATGCACGGTGATTGCATGGAACCTCAGGCTTTGAACTCGCAAAACACGCAGCATGAGTCCTGTGCTGTGATTGAAGTGCCACTGAGGAATTGGCAACCGATCAGAGACATTGCGACGTGACTCGAATGGTCGAGATATTATAGACAATAGGACAACAGTTGCGATTCCCATTGTACTTGCATTCATCTATATTGGATGTGACAGCTTGATGGTGTAAAGATCTAGGCTACAGTTCGCATGTTGTTTGTATACTATGGTTTTCCATATTTTATATATATATATATAATATATATACATATCTAATAATTATATATATATATATGTCTATATATATAATATGCACATTAGCTAAACCACGTAGCTGATACACGATAAGTACTAATGTTATATATAACATAGGGTTTATATTTATATATATACTAATGTTATATATATATATATATATATATATATATATATATAACTATATATATATATATATATATATATATATATATATATATATATATATATATATATATTTAGGGTGGTTCATCGGCAATGGTGCCAACAAAAATTCTTAAAAGTTGCTGCTCTCACCCCCTCATTCTGTTCCAAATAATTTATAAAAAATTATGACCAAGTGTCAGTTGATTCTGAATATGTTTAGAGGTGCCTCATCATGGTTGTAGTTAGAGTAGAGAGATGCAAACTTCTTTCATGCATGACCGGGAGAGCTAAAGTCAGTCATCTGCCTGCATTGATATCTAAGTATAGGCATTGATCAGCTGCTTGAAGTTCCATAACCTAACAGATGGTATAGGAGAAATAACAGTCGCTGCAGTAGTCGCAGCTATCGAAGATTCAGGTATGAGGTCAGGCATCTGTGGCATGGCTTTCGACACCACATCGTCGAACACAGTATACATGCACTATTCTGGTGGAGAAGTTGGACAAACGTCTGCTATCTTTGCCTGTCGGCATCATAATATTCTTGAATGTCCGTTCATTGACATTAGCTCATTCTTCTGGACCAGATATACGTATGTTCAAATGTTTCCAATCCTCCTGGGCTGATACTGTTCATGCTGCTTTCCGTGCAGGTTTAGAGCAGAGGTGGGCAAACTACGGCCCGCGGGCCAGATCCGCGGCCCGCCAACGCTTTTTATCCGGCCCGCCAACACATTTTATCTGGTCCAAACAATTCTTCAGAAAAGTGAAAAGTCATAAAATTCAGACAGCAAGAAGAATTCCTCATGCTGCTTTCTTATTTACTATTCCGGTTTGTATTATTCGCATCCACTTAGATCTGTGAACAAACATTTTCAACTATGAAGATAGACAAATCCAAGTAAAAATTTCAGTTAGCTGATCTAAATTTCAACTCCATAATACGAATGCGAACTCAGTCTCTTGAAGCCGTTATTATCGGCTTCTCCAGCTCCGAGTGGTTTCCCGCTCTTTCTCATGATGCCCTAGTGGCGTCTGTGCATGCTTTCGTTACTAGTCGAATTGACCACTGTTGATCGACTCTCGTCGGCCTCACCTTGGAGTTCTGGGGCGACTAGATCGGGTTCTGTGCTCGGCTGCTTGGTCATTGTGCGAATTCCCAAATTTGCCTCTGTCTTTGTATACATGCGCCAGATGTTGCAGTTGTTGCACTTGCTGCCTGTGGCCCAACGGATCTCATATCGGATTCCTGCTTTGGTTTCACGCTGCACCCTCGGCTGTGCTCTAGGCCTATCTTACCTCCAGGGGTGATCTCTGCCGCCCAGTGTCCGACGTTGTAGCAGGCCTTCCATCTGGAATGACCTACCATCGGAACTGCGTTTGCTACCTCTGACCAATCTAACTGGGTTTTATAAATCACTGAAGCCTTTTTTTCATTAACCGTGGCTGGGCTAGGAACACCCTGAGTAGGTTTGCTCAAGGTAAGCTATATAAGCGCCCAGAAGTAATGAATGCAACCAGTGCAATCACTCTGGATTAAGGGAAAATTGTTATGTATGTTCACAGTTGCACACATCTCACAAGTTACAGCAAAAGTACAATTAATTTTAATTCGGTAAACTGTTTAAATTTTAGTTGTTATTAAAAGTTTGAAATTTTGTATCTGGCCCCCGAATTTTTTGGCGTTTAATGTGGCCCAGTGTGCCAAAAGTTTGCCCACCTCTGGTTTAGAGGATATTGAAGTCACGAGAAAGATCACATCAGGCAAAGTACCTGAAGTTTTGAACTTCGTTCGAACAATGACTTCAAGAAACTCATCCACAAGAAGATTACCAGGAACTGCCCATTCAGATCATCACTAATTCTGGGAGAGATCCCTCCAAGTGGAATTAATTTCCGTGCTCCAGCAGGACTTCATTGAGCAAGAGAGATGAGACTCTTATTATACGGATTCAAAATCTTCATGTTTGGTCGCATCCAGGCATGTGGTGGGAGCCAAACAAGAACATAGTCTACGTCAGCTTCTCTACTTTGCCCAATGCAGGTGGACATCCAAGCATGGTTTGCAGCTTCGATGCCAAATGTGGCTCCGAATAATGACCTATTGTTCCTGGAAAAGTTGCAGGAGCACTCTGCCATAAATAAGGTCTTATCTGATGGTGCATTGCAGAAATAATTGGGCACCTATGGAATCTGAAAGAGAAAATGAAATATCTCACAACGTTTGATCCGTCTGTCACTCTTGAAGAGAAACGATGAATGGTGAATATAATGAAGAGTCGGCCTTTTGGAAACAACAGTCCATCAAATTGATTCGCCATGACGGGTAGTCCTTCCGCAAAATAGAAAATTAATCTAAAGCAAGCTCTCAGCAGACTATTCAATTCTTCACAGCATTGAGTTTACCCGTAGACTATCTTCAGCTCGGTCCTAATTCTGAATTCAAAACAGTGCTGAAGTATGTCAAGGCACTGAATGTCGTAAACAACATGGTAGAAATTCTGATTCAGGAGTTTTATGCCGATCTGACGAAGAACAGAAACAGTTTCTCCTTCAAATGATTGCATGCTGAGCATAGAAAATTGTTCCAAGACTCTAGGAAATCCACAGTTGTGGCTGGACTTAAATGCTAGACATTAGCGTTTAACGGTAGAAAGTCTTTGTATTATCTGTTTTTGTGTTGAAGATGATGTCCAACTAGAACCATTTTCAGAACTTTCTTTATTAATCCTTTAATTATCCGTTGAATACACAGTGTTAATGCTCTTGATTAATAATGTATGCACTGCTAGACAGTAGATATTGTTAGACAATGAATATAATTTGTTTACCTTTTTGACTTAACCACTAACACTAATTTGCGGCATTGTACGAATAGGACATTCCTATGTAAAACTACACTTGCCATGAGGCACCCCTAAACATCATCCTAAAAATAAAAAACTTTACAGGAAATTTTATTTATTTATTTGGAACATTCTGAGAGGGTGAGAGTTAAAAAATTATAAATTTTGTTTTCTGAGCCACCCTAATATATATATATATATATATATATATATATATATATATATATATCAGCATCATAGAGTATAATATATCAGGATTAGGCTTTGGGGAGCTGTCGGCCGCGCTTCGGAAACAACATGCAAAACAGGGAACGAGCTAAAAAAAAAATTGAATTAACGGCTGTATAATGGTTGTTTGGTGCGAGTTAGAAGATATTTACGAAGCTCTACAAGCCTCTAATGAGATCTCTTTGGTTGTATGGTAATTTTTAATTAAGCCTCACGAAGCTTAACTCGTAATAACCCTAGATCGCTTCTTTAATGTTATTCAGGTCTAAACCCTTAAGGCTTTTTTGTAGTGTAGCCTAGTTGAACATTTGTTAAGCTCCTCTTACAGCATAAACAATTCAGAGGCGCTCTCAGCGTGGTTTATCCCCGGGGAAATAAAAACGTCTTCAGGCATCGGACTGGTAATAAGAACCCCTGCCAGAATGGATGTATAACACTTACGAATCCATTTCCATTTGCACATCCACCGCAGCTGGGCTTCTGATATCTCATCTATCGGATTTCATTCTGGCTTTTAGGATTAGGATTTTGGATTGAGTTTTCCGTTGACCATCCACTGATGTCTTTGGCATTTGGATATCGGCTCTATAGAAGGCATTAGATTGGATGAGTTCAACCGAAAAGGAAACAATTGGTTGTGCTAGTTGCACTGTTGATCACGGCAATTGCGATCATAGTGACTAAAATTACTCAGAAATGTCAACTGAATACTCTGCATCAAACTGTCGAACTGTAATTGAACTGGTAAGTAACATTTCAGGTATTTGAATGAACTATATGTATAGTCAGCAGCTGACTTGAGCTAATATCTCAAAAATTCATTTTGCACGCTACATATAGGCTACAAGTCAACAGCATACTCGACTACGTGTCAGCAAACATTCCGGTTTTGAGGCTTTGCGATGATGTAGAGTCGAAGGAAGTTAAAAATTCAAAGCGACGGTTGGACGCGGACAGTAGCTTTCGTGAAGTGCATTTTTAGGAGAACTAGAGACAGTCCGAAGATTCTATGTCTTTGATTGACCAACGAGTTCACGGACGACTTTGAGCGTCATCAGAGTCAGTTTAATTCATCGAGGCCGTGAATATATTGCGAAGCCTATCTAATGAGACTAAGGACTGGTATACAATTTCCAACTGAGGTTCTGCAGCTGAGCACCTTACCTTCAAGAGACAACAGCACGGACCATAAGAACCATTCAATTCGTACGACATCGAACTGTCCGTCCAGGGATCTGCCAGTATATGTCCTGCTCGTTTACGAACTTAAACGAAGGAACTTGTTTAGTAGACCGATTAATCGAAATCAGCGTATACCCCAGGACTATACCGATCCAAATACCAAAAGAAATAATATTTTTGACCAAAAACAATTGTTTTCATTAATACAAAAATAGTAACCTGTTTTGGCAACGTTTTTTCTTGAGGCACTCGGTTTCAAATGTTAATTTATTAAAACAAAGAACATGTAGCATTAATCTTTCCAACTATTTATTTTAAACAGTTCAGTGCATAAACTATCGTTTGAATTACATCTCGCGAGAACGTATACAGGATTTTGTTTTTTATATCTGCGATAGCGGAGTATAACAAACAGCGCCTAAAAATAAATATTGCCGATTAATCGGATCAAATCCGGATTCTGCCAAAAACAGGGCAAATATCCGGATAATATCCGGATTCGGAAATCGGCAAAAAATGCTGTGTCATGTTTGGCCGCTATCAAATCATTCTGTAGCCCACCCTATTGTATAGTAGTGAAATAAAATAGACTAATGTTGATATTTCCGGTGGTCCACGTGCTTTAGATATAACTCTAAAAGAAATGGTCAGCAACAGACATCGTACCTGGATTTGAACCCTCAAAGCAGGGGCAAAAGACAGGAGCAACTACCATGGGACCATTAATCGAATCAAGCATCGGTTGATCCGCATCGATTGAACTAAAAACGAATCTATCGATCAAAGAGAGACAAACAATCGATGGGTTCGAGTGACGCCAGTTGTGACGAAGACACCGCGATCGCAGTATTGAACGATTGTCGATGGTTCTCTGTCTTCTCTATCGACAAAGACTGTCACTCGGTTCCACGCAAGAATAATCCCAAGGCTGACTAATCATTGTACTTTATCATAACAATCCTTCTCATCTCCGTGTTCTACTTCTTCTAATTCTCCTCCTCCTTCTCGTCCTCCTTATCCTTTTCCTTCTTCTTCTTCTCCTTCTCCTTCTCCTCCTTCCTCTTCTCCTTCTCCTTCTACTTCTCCTTCTCCTTCTCCTTCTTCTTCTCCTTCTCCTTCTTCTTCTCCTTCTCCTTCTCCTTCTCCTTCTCCTTCTCCTTCTCCTTCTTTTTCTCCTTCTCCTTCTTTTTCTTCTTCTCCTTCTCCTTCTTCTTCTACTTCTACATCTCCATCTCCATCTCCTTCTCCTTATTCTTCTCCTTCTCTTTCTCTTTCTCTTTCTCTTTCTCTTTTTCTTTCTCTTTCTCCTTCTCCTTCTCCTTCTTCCTCAATTCCTCCTGCTTCTCCTTCCTGCTCGTTCTGCTCCTCCTGTTCCTCCTCCTCCTTGTCCTTGTCCACCTTGTCCTTCTCCTATTCCTTCTTCTCCTCCTTCTCCGTTTCCTTCTTCTCCTTCGCCTCCTTCTCCTTTTTCTCCTTCTCCCTTCTTCATCTCCTTCTTCTTCTCTTCTTTTCTCCTTCTCATTTCTCATTCTCCTTCTTCCTCTATTCCTCCTGCTGCTCCTTCCTGCTCCTTCCTGCTCCTCCTGTTCCTTCTCCTCCTCTTCCTCAATCCCCCTTCTGTTTCTTCTTCAAATTCATCAACATCATCATCATCATCACCATCATCATCATCATCAATCGACGTCATCATCAACGTCATAGCCATTAATCTTGCCGCGCCGTATAAATGTTTCCCTCTGTCCTCTGGCGTGTCACTCCCTGCCCCATTGAGAGTCAGGCTCTCTTGCTCTGCTCCTCGGCCCTGAAAAGCGGCGGCAGATAAGAACAAAAGACTTAGTATAACAGAGCCTGCATCGTCGCATTGGTTCGATCGACCAGACGCAGCCTCAGCGCCGAGGGATCGATACCAGTTGTGTGGACAGCAAGCAAATCGTGTCTTTGGAGTGATTTAGTTTTGCTATGCACAGTGCATTACCATAATGGAGCATGTCCACGACATTCAGCTCTACGGCAGGAGTTCAACGCCTGTTGTGTCCTATAAATCTGCCAGTTTTGTCCACCCTCGCAAGCATAATCATAAATCTCTATAAAGTTTATTACCCAAGAAATCCAAATGGTTCACATGTTGAACATTTTAGAATATGAGTATTATGCATATTTTTAATACCACATTTTATGCTTTAAATTGACACCAAAATTTTGGTTCTATCTTACTTTTTGACAAAGTTACGAATGACTATTTGTCCAATTTTTGGAAATTATTTTTAATTGGTTTTAATAGGCAATCACGAAAACTAAAACAATAACCTTTACAAAATCCTGAAAATATACATTAAACAATGAATTTAATTAAATGTGAGATATCAGAAATGTAAAAACATATTTTTAAAAACCCATTTCCATTAAAAGCTGAAGATGAGCAAAAAATGACTCGTGAGTTGTGATCATATTCTGCTGTTTTAATAGCAATGAAATTTGACGAAATCCGACTCATTTTGATTCTCTGAGTCAGCGCTACTTAGAAGCTAAGCGCAGGGGCACCGGCTTATTCACTAGCGCTGCGTCGAGTCAGAGTGGTTGTTCAGAGATACCAATTGGAGGTCCAAATAGTGTTAAGTTTTTCTTATAAGTAGTGCACGGTGGGTGGACTATTATTGTATTATTACGCATTTATTAAAACTTTAGCGACGAGTTGCATTGGTTTCCCATTCAGCTTTAGTACACTCTCGTCATTAAAGTGTTAATAGCCACTATTTAATGACCAAGCATCAATCGATGGCTCTGAGTAATTGTAAGTTAAAGACTTGTTCAAGGTCCCTACACAGTAACCGTGTGTTTCTGTAGGTCGTCGTCACCTGGCAATTGTTTGTCACGCACAATGGATGACTACACAAAGGGAAAGGTTGGTTCGAATGATTGCAAAAGTCACGGAATATATCAATTAATTCCAATACACAAGTCAATGTGTCAGATAAAAAATAAACTGTCTGCCGTCTGTCTGTCCGTCTGTCTGCCTGTCTGTCTGTCTACCTGTCTGTCATTCTGTCTGCCTGTCGGTCTGTGAGTCTGTCTGTCTGTCTTTCTGTTTGCCTGTCTGCGTGTCTGTGTATTTGTGTCTTTGTGTCTGTCTGTCTGTCTGAAGCGCTCATGGATTTCATTTTACAACGACGGATACAATGAGCATTAACATAATTGACGCTATGGATGTTTTCACATCGGATCGCACCGGAGAGGACCACGTCAGACGATATACCATCAGATCAGATCACATCGAATGAGGTTAGAATATGGATCAGATTGAATTAGGCTAGAACATGTAAGATCGAATGAGGTTAGAATAGATAAGATCGAATGAGGTTAGAATAGATCAGATCGAATGAGGTTAGAATAGATCAGATCGAATGAGGTTAGAATAGATCAGATCGAATGAGGTTAGAATAGATCAGACCAGATCGATTTAGGATAGAATAGACCAGATCAGATCAAAATCAGACACGGTGACATCGGATTAGAAAATACCAAATTTAGGTACATTTTATTTTATGTGAGAACTTGGTGAATGATCAGTCTTGTGAGTCTTGTGGTCGCCGGTGCGACTCCTTGTAACAACAACGAGAAAGTATAATTGTTTCCGGCGTAAGATGGGGACTGAACGGAAAGTCCTTGATGCACCATCCCCCAAGCTTAAAAGTGGGGAGGTAACTCCCACCCTTCCCCCCTTCCCCCACCCGTGACCTGGGGCACAGAAGAGGGTCACGCTCTTCGGGGTAACCTCGGAAAAGATTCGAACATTTGCCCTACAAAATTTGAATACTCGCCAAGGAACAGTTTGTGGCGATTGGGGCTGGCGTAGTAATGTTAATGAAACAGCTTTTAAAATTTTTTGGGATAGGAATTCCTTCACGTTCCATCCCCAAGCTTAAAAGTGGGGAGGTAACTCCCACCCTTCCCCCCACCATTTACCGCCCTGTTCTGCAGGATTTTGAGATTCCGGTATTGAATAACACCTGTGTGGGATTGACAGTTTGGTCCCCATTGCTTGTCGACCTAGAACTAACCAAACTCTACCATATCATTATCAGGCACGTAGCGAGCCTTATATTCAAGAGGAGGCAACTTCACAGACCACTGGCAAAATCCTGGTCATCGGGTTCATTGGTCAATCGAATTTCCAGTAGGGTCTATACAAAAACTGCCTCCTCGTGCCTCAATGTAGCCTATCATCGTTATCTGTTTTCATTTGCGGTTGTGAATTTCTAATAAACGAATATTTGATGATATTCAAGAAGGTCTACGGAAAGGAAATGAGCCTGATGGGTAATGTGCTTGCCTGAACAGGAACACTTTATTACTATAATGCATAACATTACCGCGGCAACAAAAGTGACAATGACAATGAAGATGACGATTACAGAGACGTCGACGTAAGATCGTAATCGTAAGCTCAAACTTCTAAAGTGCCACTTGAAATCCAAGCGCAGGGCACCAGCTTATTCACGAGCGCTGGAAGTAGGAGGCGTGAGTAATGGTCTACTGGCGACGATGGTTGTTGGTAACGACTGTGGTAGCATTAGTGGGGTAAGGTAGCCGACATGATAGAGCGCTCGGCTTGTATTGTAGCCTACTGTTTCGGTAAGTAGGCTATTGTATAGTACTGTATTGTACTACATTGCATGCATTGTAGTCTAATGTTTCGGAAAGAATCGTATCGTATCGTATTGTATTGTAGTCAGAGGCGAAAATCTATACATAACTTGGGGGACAGATTCTACGAGGGCCGGATTTGGGGGGCAGAAGGGCTAAGGTCAAAA
>JACEVL010000388.1:834059-851559 GCA_020284085.1 Aporrectodea caliginosa | reverse complement strand
AAAATAAAATCGATTGGCAGGTAGGGTCAAAATCGTTGCAATCAAGATCGAAATGGGTCAGGCAGACGGCAAAGATGAAGAGCTTTAAGCTACTTGGAGGTACAGTAAGTTGCATGTAGACCTACTTTTAATGCTCTGTAATGTTTAACGTGATGTTACACTGGGTCCCCTACATCAATGACGTGACATTACGCAATACATTACATGTAGCCTAATGATCAAATTCGTGTGATCTTTGGGTTGTTGTAGTCGTAATCGTAGAGTCCTCAGTTTCTAAAGTGCTACTCTAAAATTAAGTGCAGATCACCAGCTTATTCGCGAGCGCTGTCTTAAGAGTATTGTGTGAAGTGTGGTCTGGATTTATCCTCGACCGATTGATCTTTGACCTTCGAAGATAAAATTCCGCCGAGTTCTTACTTAAGCTTTTAACGATGCTTTCAACTTCAGCTGTTTATCTTCACAGTTTGTTCCGTTGTAATGTCGTTTGATGTTTTGTGATCTCTTGTGATGTTTAGTGTGGGAACTGCGAAGCTGCGATATTCTATGCGAAAACGAAGTCGACCGCAGTATTCAATTCGATTCGATTCGAAAATGAAGTCATGAATCGAAAAATGATTAGCCCGTGGTTTTTATTTTTTTTAAATTATTTGTGTTGCTTAAATTCTGTTAATTAACTTAATGTTTAGTTTAATTGATTTGAATCTGAACTGCAGAAAAGTTATTATGCCTACTTTGATATATTGATACTGTGGTACGCCTGTGCTATCAAGTACACACTACACGAATATCAAAATGCTGATTCGATTCGAGATTCAATTCTACTGAAAATTTGTGATTCGTAGGGTCTAGGTCCCTAGTTTTGTGATCTCGTGTGATGTGATTTGACCTCATGCGACATGTTTGGACAAAAATTATGAGGAATATGACGTCATGTGCTTTAATTTAATCTCAAGATGTGATGTGGTGTGCTATGATTTGACATATTATGTGATATGATCTGATCTGATTTGAAGTGATGCAATATGTGATGTGATGCTATGTGATATAATGTGGTGTGATGTCATATGACGGTGAGATTTTGTATCATTTTATATCACGTGATACGATATGATGTGATTTAGTGCGGTGTCATATGACATGGTGTGATTTAGTGTGATTTTATATCATGTGATACGATATGATGTGATTTGGTGTGATGTAATGCTAGATGATGTAGTGTGATTGCTGTGATGCCATATGATGTGATACGATATGGTTTAATGTGACGTTATTATGATGTGGTGTGATTCGGTGGGAGGACATAGGATGTGATGACACTGATGTGATATGACGTGACGTGATGCAATGGATTCTGATGTTATGGAATATAACGTCATGACGTGACGTGACGTGGTGTTCTCATGCGATGTCATTGATTGAATTAATCACAGGTGATGATCTTACACTAACCTGGCGAGCGTTTTCGCCTTCTTCTTGGCCTGTGCCGTTGCAAACTTCTTCCCAGCTGTCATAATGACCGACATTCCGGCGGCGGTGGCGGCGTCCTTTGCTGACAGAAAGAGAGATGGATAGCAAGAATCGTCCCTCAAGACGGTCACGTCTGTCCCCGTGGAAAAACGAATACCTAATCGCTCGCTGTACACGCTCCGCTGGTTCCCTGTTCACCTGCGTCACGATTCAGCGCAAAGTCCCGCTCGATCTGGTAGCACCTTCCCTTCTTCCATAGTTCCTCATTCGATCGAAGGCTCCCTTCCCTCAGCCAAGAAAATGCAGATCCTCCGCGGCTGCAGCGCAGTTATTGGCAAAATTATTGACGGATGACCATTAGTTTTTTCCGAAGTTGTTTGCTCACTGTAGGCCTAAGACTAACAACTCTAGATATTTATATATATATATATATATATATATATATATATATATATATATATGGCTATATATTGCTATATAATATATATATATGGTAATATAATTATTATATTGCTGTATATAATATATATGCATACATGTAGAATTACTGAGTGCATGCATGCATATATATATACATGTACATATATGCACATATACATGTACACTCACACTGTAACACACTGTCACACACCTACATACACACCTTCACACACACAGTACACACACACACACACACACACACACACACACCTACACACACACACACACACACACACACACACACACACACGCGCACATAAAATGAACATAAGTTTTTCATTCAAACTTGTTTGCTAACTAGAAGCTTAGGACCAACAGCTCTAGATATTAATATAGCATAATGTATACAAATATATATATATATATATATATATATATATATATAGCTGTATGTATACATGTGCAGTACATACATTCCTATTTACATATGTTATTGCTCTTTTAGCATTTTAGTTGCACGGCCCTTACTGCATGGACTGGCACGAAGGCTGTTGTTTTAAGTCCTATTCGGAATCGATTCATTGACTGATGACCGTTCCACGTGGTACGATGCCAGGTGGCACGGTGTTCCAGGCAGTTGATTCCGAAACTCCAAGATCCTTGAACCATATCGTTATGATCGCGGCTTTGTATGTATGTATGTATGAGCACTTGTTATAGCGCACCTTCAAGATTTCTACTCAGAGGCGCTCCCGACTACAGCGCGGACACTGAATCGGAGTTTCACGCCGAAGCGCATGAGCAATTGCGAGTGAAGGACTTGCCCAGGGTCCCTACGCGGCGGCTTGAGGTGGATTCGAACCCGCAACCCTCCGGCTGCAAGGCACCGAACATACCCCTACACCACCGCGCCCCACACTTTATAGAAGTCGTTGGATCATATTAAATTAGATTCGACTGGATTTGATTGTATTAGAATAAATTAGAATAGATTAGAATAGATTGCCTAATCTACATTACATTAGAATACACGAGATTACTTTAGATTACATTAGATTACATTGGATTACACTAGATAACACTAGATTACATTAGATTACATTGGATTACACTAGATTACTTTGGATTACATTAGATTACACTAGATTACATTGGATTACACTAGATTACACTAGATAACACTAGATTACATTAGATTACATTGGATTACACTGATTACTTGGATTACACTAGATTAGGATTACATCATTATATCAGAATAGATTACATTAGATCAACAGATTTGATTGGATTAGATTTTATTTGATACTTTTAGATTTCAACACAACAACGTCTTGTTTTTGGATTTGGAAGGGTCTGGTTATTTCTCTGAGGCCTCTCTTCTGAAGAGTTAGCCTAACATTGAGGCGCGCACATGCCAGTGGCCCACTGCGTTGATTTGCTATTCTGAAATGTATCTATCTAGGCGTTTGAAAAAGTGTGCTACGTCTTTTCTCATTTTCGTGTAATAAAATTTGTTAAGACTGTTAGTAATAAGTGACTAATTATTGTGTAAAAGATAGTTTCCGGTCTAAGCATAAGACGCCTTTTCAACGTTCTAAAGCGGTCTTTCTTTGCTCGTTTTCCGCAAGAGTTTGTAAACCATTCCTTTCGATCGTGGTTTCGTGTTGTCAGGTCGGGAGCGCCTCTGAGCAGTTTCTCTTGAAGTGGCGCTATATAAATTTACGATTGCGATCACACTGTTGCCTGATTCTCTGGTGTCCTCTCCATTCCGACTTCGATGGCACTTCTCCAACGGATTACGATTCTCGACGTTTTCATATGAAGCGCCATCGATAGATTCCTTGTGTGTTCTCCTGAGTTATGAGATTGACTGATTGGTGAATACCAGTTTCTTACTAAATTCAATGAACACCAAGCAAACCCCGCCACTGTTTGTACTCTGACAGTGCCAGTCCCAAGCCTGGATGAAGGAGGAGGGTGACGCTAATGATCTTTGTCATCACACAGTGTCGTTAAACTGAAACTACTACTACTGTACAATGAGCACCGTTTGCTCACAGTATGGAAAGTCGCCGGGTAGTACGTAACTCGCAATCCAAAAAAGGGTTAACGGGTTAACCTCTGTACCCTAGGTAATTGCGCCTTTGCCTACACGTACCTGACTACCTATCTGTCTGCCTGTCTCCCTGCATGCCTGTATGTGTCTATCTGCCTGCCTGCCTGCTTGCCTGCTTGCCTGCTTGCCTGTCTGTCTGTCTGTCTGTCTGTATGCCTTTCGTGACCTCTAAACCTATTCCCTCCACTACCCTTTTCCTGATGTAGATCCAGATTCAAATGCCTGACTTCTGCCTGTCTGCCTGCCTGCCTGTCTGTCTGTCTGCCTGCCTGCCTGTCTGTCTGTCTGTCTGTCTGCATGTCTGTCTGTCTGCCTGCCTGTCTGTCTGTCTGTCTACCTGCCTGCCTGCTTGCCCTTCGACTGTCCTTTTCCTGCTTGTAGATGCTGCTGAAGAATGAATCGATAACACGACAGTGTGCGGTAAACATCGCCTTTATTACCAGTCGCCAGAGAGTCACACGCACACCCGTGTGTCATGTAAATTACTTAGGTTTCCCATAACTGCCTTTTCATCGAGCTCTATGTCTAAACGTCTTTCCGTCTGTTTGTCTGCAAGGGTATGTGTGTCTGTGTGTACCTTTCTGTCTATCTGTGTGTCTGTCTCTGTTTGCTAGTGTGTGTGTGTGTGTGTGTGTGTCTGTTTGTTCGTGTGTCTATATGCCTGTGTGACTTCTCTGTCTTTTATCTGTTCGATCTATGTGTGGGTAAGTGTGGCGGTGTGTAACTTTCGATGTGTCTGCGCGTCTGTGTGTCTGCCCGTCTGTCTGTCCCTCTGTCTGTCTGTCTGTTTATCCGGCTATCTGTCTGTCAGTCTGCCTGTATGTTTGTCTGTCTATCCGTCTATATACCTATCCGACTGTCTGTCTGTCCGTCTGTTTATTTGTCCGTATATCTGTCGGCCTGTCCGTCTGTCTGTTTGTCCGTCTGTCTGTCTGTCCGTTTGTCCGTCTGTCAGTCTGTTTGCATACCATCGCCTGCTTGCATGCATCTCCAAATTATTCCCATGAGTTTCAAGGCCTCATCAGACAGTGATTCATCTTCTAAGATAATCACCTTCGCAACAGATATAATCCACCACCACCACAATTGCCCCTCAATTGCGGACATTATCCCCAAGCAGGACATAATCCCCTCTGTGTAATTAGCCCCTACATTTAATGTATAAACCTTAATTGCCCAGCTTTTGCTCATTGCGTCAACTTGTTAGCCAGTAATCTCTACATTTAATTTAATTCGTTATTTTGTAATTCAATTAATTGCCCAGTTTTTACTCATTGGTCCAACTTGTTAATGTCATCAAAGTATGGACTTAAGACTTGTTATTATCCTTTAGATCTAAGGTTAATATTTGTTCGCCTCGTTTAGGTCTAAAGTGAAGACTTGCTAATGTCGTTTAGGTCTTAACTTAAGTCTGGTTAATGTCGGTTCACTGCTAAAATTAAATTTACAATGAACAAATGATCGGCGAAATGGAGTGAACGTCGAGTCGGAACAAAATCCGGTGATTTATCGTTTTAGTGCTATAGATTACTTAACTTATTTATTCGTTCATTCGGGAATTTATATAGCGCCCCTTCAAGGAAACTACTCAGAGGAGCTCCCTACTCCAATGCTAGAAGATGGATTGTTGAAAATAATTCTTGCTTCTATAAAAGCTGGATTGTTGAAAATTATTGTTAAATAAATAGAAGCTGGATTGATGAGAATAATTGTTGCTGAAGCTGGATTGAAAAAATAATTTCTTGCTTAACTTAAATAGAAGCTGGATTGATGAAAATAGCTTCCTGCAAAATAATTTTTGTGTGAAAGCAGAATTTGTATTGATGAAAATAGTTTTCTGTGAAACTAGCAGTTGGATAGATGAAAATAATACTTTTAATACTACTTGTTATTTTGCCGCTGCTTGTAACAATTTTTGAAAAATTTGGGGCGACTTGTAAGTTATAATAAACTTTTCCAATGGAATCAAAACTTAGTAGTTGATCATCCTAGCCTGGGGGATTATGTCCTAGTTTGGGGGATTATATCCGGGGGATTATATCGGTCTACCCAATTGCGGACGCCTGTGGAACCTAACTAAGGATGCTGAGTGCAGACAGACAAACAGACAGACAGACAGACAGGCATGCATGCAAATAGATAGAAGGTATAAAACATTCAGACAGAGAGGCACACAGACACACAGTGAGGTATTATATAGATCGCAAAATATACGCAAACAAAGAATCAGAAAAGACAGAAACAGAACCAGGTACACAGAGGACAGACAGGCAGGTAGACAGAAGGACAGACAGACAGATACGTAGATGGGTAGATAGACAGATAGAGGGAGATCAACAGGCATAGGTGGGTGAATGGTAAGCGGAAGAAGAGTCGATTAGATGGAAGACAGACGGTCGATGGCCTCTTGTTTCCGGTGGTGGCTGTCAATGGACACAGATCGATGGATCGATCTGCAGTCCATGTATGTATGTAACCGTCTCACTTCGATTGATACATCCGGCACCATGCGCCCAATGAACTCGCCTCTGCCCATACACACACATATATACACAAACAAATATACATACACACACACACATACATACAAACACACTTGCATGCACACATTCATACAAACACACACATAAATACATATAAACATATATGCATACACACACGTACATACAAACACACTTGCATACACACATTCATACATACATAGATACATGCATGCATGCATACATTCATGCATACACACATGATCATTCGTTCATGCATACATACATACATACATACATACATACATACATACATACATACATACATACATACATACATACATACATACATACATACATACATACATACATACATACATACATACATACATACATACATACATACATACATACATACATACATACATACATACATACATACATACATACATACATACATACATACATACATACATACATACATACATACATACATGCATACATACATACATACATACATACATACATAAGATAAGGTAAAGGTTGCTGTTAGACAATAGGAAGAATTGGTACTGGTGGTTGTTAGACAATCCGAAGAAAAAGGTAATGATTGAAGATGAAAAAGTAGAGCAGTCTCTTAAGCTGGCCCTGAGGCAGCCGTCTTCCCACCAAAGTGGGATCAGTGTACTCATTATAACTGAGTTGACTATAGGGGCGCACGCGATGCAGAATGCTCAAACAAATTTCTGCTATGGCTGGGATCTGAACCTCCAACCTCTTCATTGACAGTTCAGCAGGCTAACCACTACACTATCGAGTTAATAATCATTGTTAATTATTAATGATAGACATGAGAACGTGACTTATAAGACGCTTGGGCATTTAATCGAATATCACAGGGTGAAAGAAATGCGCTAAAAGAACATCTCCAAACCCTTCATGAAACCATCAGAGATTGTCTGATATGCCATGAGTTCTTTTAGCGCATTTCTTTCACCCTGTGATATTCGATTAAATGCCCAAGCGTCTTATAAATATATAATCAACGAAATGGACAAAACGTCAACAGTGTCTTCGTGCACTCGATCTGTTACAGTAGGGCCTGAGTAGGCCTATAATATGGCTATGCAATTGTACATGCTTTTCTATAGCAACCGTATAGCCTCTGATCAGTCTTCGATGAATTTATCCAGGTTCTCGTCTATGAAAAAAACCCACAATGCAAACAGTTCTCATTCGAAGACGCTGATTTCTGTAGCTCATTTAAAAGGTCTAGTCACATCGTAAGTCTTGTCTTAAGCACTGTGCAAATAGTTTGCCTGTACTTTGCGTTCAATCTTCGAGACGCTCAATACTAGGCATATTCGAGTCGCCTAAGTAGCGAAGCAAGGGAAGAGAGGAGGAGGAGGAGGAGGAGGAGGAGGAGGAGGAGGAGGAGGAGGAGGAGGAGGAGGAGGAGGAGGAGGAGGAGGAGGGAGGAGGAGGAGGAGGAGGAGAGGAGGAGAGGAGGAGGAGGAGGAGGAGGAGGAGGACATTGGCGTTTACCAATGGGGGAGGGATTGGGAGAACGATCTCCCAAGGTTGCAAGAAGTGGACATTTTGTACGTGTTGGACATAGGCCTAACTGCAGTAGCGTACCGTACGGGGGGCAGAGGGGGCGAGTCGCCCCAGGCGGCACTTGTGCAGGGGCGGCAAAATAGGGTTGAAGAAAAATAAAAAAACAGGATTGAATGTTGGATAAAAATAAAAAAGTAGGAGAGAGAGAAAAAAGGAAGAAAAAGAAAGAAGGAAAGAAAGAAACCGCCACTTTGCTGAAGTCGGCTTGGCTTCCGATGCCGCCCCTAAGCCTCCGTTAGGGACGGCATCACTCTGAGAGGTCTATGTTAAACACTAAACATAACTGTAGAAAAAGTAAAAAGGAAGCAGTTTTTTTAGTGTTAACTAAATATGAGCATATTATATTTTTATCCATAATCCAAATAATGGGACTGGATTTTGAAAAACACTGAAAATTCGGAGCTAAAGCGCAGAGAAAATATTAAAAAAAACAATAGGCCTAGTAGGTGGTGCCGCAGCTACGCGCCGATATTTTTCTTCTACCTCCGCAACTCATGCAATAAAATGTTTTATTATCTAACTATAGGTTTCAGTAAGTTGAAAATGTAGGCTATAGGGGTCGTCCATTAATTATGTCAACACATTTTAGGCAGTTGTTGACCCCACCCCTTGTCAACAACTGTCAAACATTGAAGGACCCCTAAAAATTATGTCAACAATCCCAGAACCCCCCTACAAAAAAGAAAAAATGGATCAAAACATGTAGAATAATTTTTTAGATTTTTACACTAAAAAATGCAATCTCGAATTTCAAAATGTATGAGTTTAGTTTATTACCAGCTTTTTAGTAGTATTAACCATTAAGCACTTTAAGCTTATACATTTTTAGCATTACTTAATGTTTACGCTACCATTTTGAAGGTTCTGTGTTGATTCGTTGGAAAAAATTTTGTTGACGTCAAATTGTACCATACCCCTCCCCTTGTCAACAACTGTCAAACTTTTCCAACCCCCTAATTTTTGACATAATTAATAGCTAAAACGGGTAACTATAAATGCAGTGAAAAGTGATAAATCCAGATCAGCTGTCAACATCATAAAATAAAATTGTAGGCTTATAGGCCTAAGTGATGAGATCGACGATCATCATGAAAACTGAAATCTCGTAGAGAAAATAACATATCCATAATTAAGTGGCCAAGGGCGGCATTTTGGGCCGTCGCCCCGGGCGGCATTTCAGCTCCGTACGCCTCTGCCTAACTGTGGATTGTTGATTTCCTGCAATACCGTTCTGAGTGACCTTTGAGTCTCATTATATATAAGTCGGCCAGAGTTTAATTGTTCTCCCATTCCAGGGGGTGGGGTTAGAGGAAAAGAGGACAAAAGAACGGTCGAACGCAGGAGACCGTGGGAAGGTTGCATTGAGGAACTTTGTCATCTCTGTCATTGTTCTTGGTAATGGCTTTTGCCACGATGACATTTCATTCTCCGTTGAAGATCGATTTGCGTCAATGTGGTGCTTTGGTAACGTCCCAGTGACCTATTTACTGACTAATGAGGATCATTTGCGGGAACACGTGATTTTGTAAGTAAGTCAATGATGTAAGTGCTAAGTTACTTCTGAGTCCAAGCATGTTTATGAAAGCATTTGTATAGCGCCTCTCAACCTCTCACAAACTTACTTGCTCACTTGTCCGCCTGAATAGCACGTACAATCAGAGGTGCAAAAAACCAAACTAGCACCCCAATCGAACAGCCGAAAGGCCAGCATAAAGTGAACAACAGTAATCAAGTCTGGTTGTGACAAAGGCATGGGCTAGAGTGGAAGCAGCAGAAGCAGTTCAATCATTCATTCGCCATCGGCAGTTTCCCGTCCAAATGGAAGCACGCAATAGTCAAGCCACGCTTTAAGAAAGCTGGAACCGAGCGCTCGTGAATAAGCCGGTGCCCTGCACTTGGCCTTCGAGGGGTGCTTTGGAAGTTTGGATATTACGAATACGATTACGAATCGTCACTTTCGAACTTCAGGCCGGTCTCAAATCTAACTTTCGCATCAAAAGTCCTTGAGCGTATTGCCGACCATCAGCTGACCGAGCACCTGTATGAATCTCACCTTCTTCCTCGGCTTCAATCTGCCGGGCAATTGAGGTGGCTATTGTGAAGTCTCTCAGATCGAAGATACTAGTGACAGAAGCAAGTGTAGAAGAAGGATCCGTGTGGCTGACCCCTCTGCGCAATGCATAGGACCTAAACACTTTTAATTTGGGAGGCAACAAACATCATTATTGATGTCAATAATTATAATAGGTTACTTAGTAATTATAGCGATTCAGTTTTTACAGGTTGCAGTGAGACGTGGACACGATGTCGAGCAGTCTATTCAGAGTTGAGTTCGAACAGTTACCCGCTGGTAAAACCAGGGACGAGGTCATCCGCTTCTTCGACTCTGCAGATGGCAGGATAACAGACGTCGACTTATCTACCGACGGCGTCGCAATTATCACCTTTACAACGGTGGACGGTAGGCTTTCTTGTTTCGTCGTTGAAGCGGTCATTTAAGGCAGGGATAGGAAACGCAATGAAAGGTTAGGCATGGTAATTCGAGCTAAGGTAATGTACGGTTATGTATGTAAGTGTAAGTGTAAGTGTAAGTGTAAGTTAAGTACAAGGTTAGGTAATGTAAGTTCAGTTAATGAAAGTCAAGTTAATGTATAGTATTACTATTATAAGCTAAGTTAGTATAGGTAATGTTAGTTAGCGAAATGCAAGGAAAGGTAACAAGGTAAAGAATGCAAAACATGGTGCAACTAGATAAGGTGAGGTCGGGTCATGCAAAGCAATATCCAATTTAAACGGAACTTAATATGTAAGGCATAATTATGATCTAATCTCTGAATAAATTGTTGCGTTATTTAATCAGACCTACGCTTGGGGAGAGGTCTTTAATCTAATCTAAATTTGAGATCATATCTGAAATTAGGTGTTCTTACGATACCTTAATTTTCAACCGAATAAATTTCAAGGAATCGGGTGAAGCAAATGTTTCGTTTGACGCTGATAAACTACTCAAGAATCCGCCCGTTTTCGATGGAATGCAGCTAAAGGCACGACGCTGTTCACCCAAGAAAACTGACAACCTTCATTGAGGCTCTCGACCAAACAAAACTTCTGTTGTTTGCGAAAAGTCGAGCGATTCCACATGAAGAGAAAGGTAGCATTTTAAGAAAAATGCACTTGGAAAAGCACACAGAATATTTTGTGTAGCCGCAATGCTTACCGGTTTAATTGCCTACTAATAAATAACGTTCGTTGAAACCTATTCATGTATGTATAACTGTGTAGGCCCGATAGCGCATTGGATAACATCTGGCACAAGAGACCAAGAGGTACTGAGTTCGAGCCCCCGTTGGGCGGATATGCTTTGTAGGCTGCTATTAGCGCCGTTGTATTGCAGGCTGTCTGTTCTGTTAGTAGTTAAGATTTAAATTGCATAACATGTAAATGTACAGCGCAGTGCGTTTGTCAGGCGCTTATTAAAGAAAATATATTATTATTATTTATTATTAATATTATTATTATTATTATTATGTTTGTAGGTGTCTATATATTTACATAATTATGTATGACCGTGTTTATGTATGCAGGTACGTGTGTATATATGCGTGCATGTGTGCATTCGTGTATGTGATGATAGATTGGGTACGAACAGTCGACCAGCCCGATTTCTAGCGTTAACCAGAGATAATCTTTTATTTTGCTACGTGTAATTTTATTTAGCAAGCAGTTTAGTGACAACAGAACTTCAGAGTTCGACGTAAGCTTCTCTACATGCAAGAATCTTCTCGGATTTTAGTACCTCACTTTCAACGAAATCTTTTCGCTTTCTTTAAGCAATGCTTCTGAGACTACCTTAATATATAGGCTTTCCCTCGAAGAAAGCAGACCAGAGCAGAATGGTCTAAACCTGCGCTCATCACAACATCAGCGCGACTTTTCCAGCGCGAGCACCATGTGATAAAATACGAGCCATTGTTATACCACCCTCAAGCATTTGATGCGTGGCCCCATGACGCATCCAGTGGGCTTACCGAGCAACCTCTGGCACATGATCAATGCCTGCGCACGAAGTAAACAACTCGATGACGCCTCAGTGCGATGTCATAGAAATTTTCAATACGAGCACGCTCTTGAAACTTGTTCTTTAGCGACTTTATTTTTTATCAGACAAATACAATCATGTAAGTCAAGCTTCAACGCCTTTCTTGGTATTGTATTGTATTGTATTGTATTGTATTGTATTTGAATACTTGTTATAGGGCCCCTCCCAGATTGCCTATTCAGAGACGCTCCCGACTACTGCGCGGACGCTGAATCGGAGTTTCACGCCGAAGCGCATGAGCAATTGCGAGTGAAGGACTTGCCCAGGGTCTCTACGCGGCGGCTTTGAGGTGGATTCGATCCCGCAACCCTTCCAGCTGCAAGGCACCGAACATACCCCTACACCACCGCGCCCCAGTTGTATTGTGTTGTATTGTATTGTGCTCCACGTTTATATTGCGACCGAGCCACCCGCAGTAAAGATCCGAGAAATTAATCTCTGATAAACCGACCGACCGGGAATCGAACCCGGGCCGCCGGCGTGGCGAGCGGGCTACCAACCCACTCGGCCACTCAGGACCTCAGTAAGTTGGGAAGTAAACGGCGATGCGCTGGCCCCGTGTTCAACACCTTGAGCACGTCCGTCGCCGGCTGAAGAACTATACCTCTCGTATTTCCCATTCACTCCCAGTTCTGTACGATCTATCAGTTCATTAGGCAAATCTTCACTGTGTTAGCCATCGGTCAATCAATATCCCAGTAGTCGTTTGCTAAATATGTGCTTTTATGAATGATCTATAGAAAGTTTGGGGTGCTCGATAGTGCTGTAGTTAGCGCACTGGACTGTTAATCGAGAGGTCGGGGTTCAAATCCCTTCAGGACAGAAAATTTGGTTCGAGATTTCTGTTCCACCAGCACCCCTAGCCAACTCAACTATAATGAGTACACTGACCGTACACTGTCGGTGGGAAGATGAGACGGTGAGCGAGAGGATTGGCCACCCGCCGTCATATGCCGAGGCTAAGAAAATGAAGTCGCTAACACTCCATACCCGTGGCTGCTTCAGGGCTGGCTTAAGGGACTGCAGAAAATCTGCCACTGGAAACATGAAAGCCACTTAAAAGTTAAAAGAATGGGATAAATTAACTGCATACATGATGTATATACATTTAATCAGGTCAGTTGCTCCCTCGAGCGGTTGTTTCGTTGTCACCCTCTGTCCATCACTTCCTCCACCTATCCTCCTCTTCCTCCTCCTTATCCTTCGACCCTCGGCTCAGAAATACTCACATTTAGACAATAACAAGTCATAGTTATATAATAAATCAGTCGGACATTAGATAATAATAGGGATACATATACTATTTAGGGCTTATAATAAAGTAGTAAAAATAATAAGTAACGAACAAACAAAGTCGAACAAACACAAATACAGTACACAAGACAGTATATATAGTACATATAGACAATAACAAGTCATAGTCATAAACGATAACAACATAGAACAATAGACAATAACAAGTCATAGTTATATAATAAATCAGTCGGACATTAGATAATAATAAGGAATACTATAATTATAGGACTTATAATAAAGTAGAAAAATAATAGGTAACGAACAAACAAAGTCGAACACACAGAAATACAGTACACAAGACAGTATATATAGTACATATAGACAATAACAAGTCATAGTCATAAACGATAACAACATAGAACAATAGACAATAACAAGTCATAGTTATATAATAAATCAGTCGGACATTAGATAATAATAGGGATACATATACTATTTAGGGCTTATAATAAAGTAGAAAAAATAATAAGTAACGAACAAACAACGTCGCACACACACACATACAGTACACAAGACAGAGCCGTAGTGCAGCCAAAACCCTCATCACTCCCCCCCCCTTCAGGCATCTCCGCTGAACCGCGCGCTCGATTCTGTAGAACGTCCTCAAGGTCATCGCTATCGTTATCAACGCTGCGACCTGTTTCATCGGCGCTGTCTCTCCCATTGAAACCTCGCTGTATCCTCTTCTCGTTTTCGTAGGCATTCCTCGCTAGTTCTTCTACGTGTTTGTGCGCAGTGGAGACGCGATGCTTTGCCGCTCTGTCTTTGGCCGATGCTTGCCTCTATTCGTGTCCCTCTTGTCGATTCTGCCGGTAACACTGTCGACGAAGTACTCGAGGATCTGTCGTTTGCTTCTGTTGCTTCGTCTGGACGCTTCTTCTAAATAACTGGCAATGGTTTCGTTTTTCAGGATCGCTTCAACGATACGCCGGAGCAACGTCGTCTTCGCGTTCTCGGTTGAACTGTTTCCGAAGTCCCACAGATTCTTTGACCTGTTGGGAAGGGGCGCCTGCTCTGCTTTCCGCTGCCCAGCGTTACCTGATTCTTTGTATTCTACCGTGAGCAATTTCGCCTCTGTATCCGGTACATCGTTGACCGAGCTAATGACGTCGTGATGACGACGGTTTTGACCGGGATGCTGCGAATCAGTTTCGGCGCTTCGCTTTGATCTTCTCTTTGATCTTGGAAGGAAGAGATTTAAGGCGTCTCTATTCTGACCATCCCTAGCCTCTCTGAAAAACACGTCCTCGGCTTCCCCGTTGTCGTCGTCATCAACCAAAAGAGGTCGATATGCGTTTTCTTTCTCTACAGTTTCTTCCTCGTCGAACGTAGCTCTGACGTCGCGTTCTTCAGCTGCGGCTTCCTCTTTGGACGACTTCCCGCCGAGAACTACGTGGTACTGTCCCTTGTGGGACGGGCGCGTTTCGATGATACCATCCGTACCATCGACGTAGTACTCAACCATCTGACGTCGTTTTCTCACGGGACCAGATCGGATTCTTGTTTCTCGCGGACTTACAGACAAACGAGGTGCATGCTCCAATGTTTCTGTCCGGGTCTCAGTGACTGGAGCAGTTCCTGCGTTGGTGGTGGGTCCAACGTCTCGTCCATGTTCTGGCGAGTCTCCCGCAACGATTGCCCCTCTTTCGCCGCCAACGAAGTCTCCATCTGGATCCCTGGGCTTAGAATCCGGTTTTGATGATCTATCGTAAATCGGTCTCGGATGTTCTAGATCGCTCGGTTTGAAAACGTCATAGTTTCTATCGCTCGTCACACTGGAAATATAACAAAAGCCGAGACAGACCTACACAAGAGTTCAAGCTACAGTGGCTTCACTATTGGGTAAGCATATATACAGTGGCATCACTATAGGGTAAGCAATTGTTGGTGTGTCTGCCAACCTTTGGAAAACGAGGGGTTCTCTCAGTACCTCGTATGAGGACCAGAAGGGTAAGAACTTGTCGTAGTCCCTACTAAACTCCGTGACAGAGGGTTGGTTGGTTTCTGCCCGCCACTGGTGACTTTCTAGCTTACTGTGCATTGTTTTGCTGACTGATGTAATATTTTCGTTCGTAATAACATAATAATTAATGATCGTGTTGTACTGAAAATTTTGTAACGATCCAGATGATACGTGTAATGGGAACAGACCAGTGTAAAACGAACAATGTAATGGGATCAGTGTAAAAGGATCGGCATAATGAGAATCCCATTACAAAAAAGATCAGTTTAATGGGTATTTATACTCAATAGGATCAGTGTATATTGTATAAGGATCAGTGTAATCATCCCTCAGCACTGTTCTCATTACACTGACATATTAAACTAGTTAGAAATGCAGGCAAGTCAGCAAACAGTGGAATTTGACCGGCTTCGGTCAAAAGTCTTTGCGCTATTCTAGAAGCGTTGTAAAAAACAAAGCGGCTATAGCAAAATTGTTGGTTCCAGCTGAAATTTAATCGCCAGAGGCCGCATTAAGCGTTAAATTCTATCTCTGCCACTAATGTTAAAACTTAGTTGTTTGCGAAGGCGTATCCTGCTGATTAGTCGTATGTGAGGCGCCCTTGTAGCGGTATGGCCGCGTTACGGCGCCATATAAATTGTCGTTATTATTATTATTATTATTATTATTATTATTATTATTATTATTATTATTATTATTATTATTATTATTATTATTATTATTATTATTATTATCATTATTATTATTATTATTATTATTATTATTATTATTATTATTATTATTATTATTATTATTATTATTATTATTATTATTATTATTATTATTATTATTATTATTATTATTATCATTATTATATTATTATTATTATTATTATTATTATTATTATTATTATTATTATTATTATATATTATTATTATTATTATTATTATTATTATTATTATTATTATTATTATTATTATTATTATTATTAGTATTATTATTATTATTATTATTAGTGTTACGCTGTAGAGTAGGTTAAACTCTGCCATAAAGGAGGAGGGCGACGCTAATTTATCAGAGACCTGTTTGTTTTGACAAAGCGTCATTAAGCCTAAACAGAAACTCTCCAGTGGCAATAAATTTGGCTTAATCGGTGTTCCAGTAAAATCAGCCGACAGTGTACAAAGACAGCAACTATCTATCTATCTATCTATCTATCTATCTATCTATCTATCTATCTATCTATCTATCTATCTATCTATCTATCTATCTATCTATCTATCTATCTATCTATCTATCTATCTATCTATCTATCTATCTATCATCTATCTATCTATCTATCTATCTATCTATCTATCTATCTATCTATCTATCTATCTATCTATCTATCTATCTATCTATCTATCTATCTATCTATCATATATATATATATTGCTTCAATGGTCAAACTCACCAGTGCATTGGCTCTGTGAATGTCTGGGTGTGAAAGTTGGTCAGAATATGCGGGTTGTAGGCCTCTCTGCTGCATGGTATTTGCATCATGTGTTGACAGCCGCTCTCTGTCTACACGCCTCACCCCCGTCCTTCTCTCTAGTGATTCCTTGCCTTCCGTCGACGACCAAAGAACCCGCAGCAGCAGCCGGTGGTGTCGTCGAAGTCAGGTTCTTCTTCTGCCGTCGGCGTAGGCGGCGGCGGTGGTGGTGGAGGCGGCGGTGATGGCGGCGGCGGCGGCGGTGGTGATGGCGGCAGCGGCGGCGGCGGTGGTGATGGTGGTGGTGTTGTAGGCTTCGTGCCAGCATGCCTAATCTTCTTCGCTGGCTTGCTGTTCTTGTTTTCCCTCGGCGGGATGAACTTCATGGAACCTGTCTCAGACCAACATATACGAGTTGGCGTTGGTGTTCGTGTCGGTTCGTTCTCGACATCAGGATCATAGTTGAATGGCCTCGCTTTGTAGTCATCACGACTGTCATCATCGGAGGAAAGGAGGTCACGAACTGCTGTTGATCTCTTGAGCCGTCCCGTAACTTTGTCCTTACGAAGGCCTGCGTCGATCGCGTCCA
>JACEVL010000388.1:716559-829059 GCA_020284085.1 Aporrectodea caliginosa | reverse complement strand
TCGACTGACAGTCCAGTATGCTAACCACTACATAAATTGTCAAAAATAAATGAGTGTGTATAATGCAAGTAAAATCGAAAAACGAATAAAGCGGTGGCAACACCAAAACATTGAACAATGTAAACTCTTTCAAATAATATTATTGCTCTGTAGATCAGTCTCGATAGCGTTGCACTGGATGCCAAAGTCATTGCGAATCTCACTGTAGAATGATGCCATATCGTCTAAAACACATCACATCAGAACATAAATTACTGTTTCTTTAACTATCAAAGGATTCGCACTAGAAATATCGCTCTCTGTCTGCCTGTGAATATATTCTGCGATAAACGCTTCGTGTGGCAGCATTGAAATGACTACCTGACTTCCTGTATTGGTTGTAAGAAAGTCTTCAAATATCCATCCATAGGAAATACTGCATAATCGGGCAAATCACGATGGAATCTAAATGCATGGACAGATAAAACCGTTAAATATTGAAAAAACACCTCTGTTGAAATAAACTTATAAAGAAAAAACCTCCTGCTGATGTAACCTAACACAAAGTATTCTTAGTAATCTTCTTTTGAATAATCCAACGATTCTTGCGACATTGTCAAAACAAACAGCCTGCATTCAGTGTTTCGTGTTTCTTTGGTAAATTCTCCTCTGTGAGGACTGCCAAGCAGGAGCTTATGGCTTGCTGATATAGTCTACAGCTGCAAGACTAGCTACACTTTGCGCCACACGGATATTTGAAGAGCTGTAGAGGTAAATTAGAATTTTATATTTCCAATTGTAGTTCATTCCGCTCCCAAACTCGTAATCGAACACAACTTGGATGTCTGTTGTATGATTCAATCTTGTAGCACTCGGGCTCGTATCAGATAGGCCACTCATGTCACTTGGCAAAACTGGAAAATCTTAATAAAATAATAATAATAATTAACTAATAATAATAATAATAATAATAATCTAATTTAATCAATCTTTATTAAATCGTAGTTCATTCCAAACGCACTGCGCGAACACAACCTATGCATTTCTTGTACACTCGATCGTATCAGATAGGCAATTCACTTTGGCAACACTAAATCTTAACTACTAACAGAACAGACAGCCTGCAATACAACGGTGCTAATAGCAGCCTACAAAGCATATCCGCCCTAACGCGGCTCGAACTCGGTACCTCTCGCTCTCTACGCCAGATGTTATCCAATGCGCTATCGTTACTGAATGGTCATCTTGAGCGCTCCTGAGAAGTTACCTTAAATGAGCGTTATATAAGTTTTCGCAATAAATGAATTAATTCATCTCATCAGCTTTGAATATTAAAAATCAGCTTCGAATATTAATAAATCAACGTCGATGATTTATTCATCGATCGGATATAGAACTCCGAATAGTTGCCACACAAAATTAGTCGAATAGTCTTTTGACGCAGGGGTCGAGGACATTGCACAAGTCATGCACGAGATCGAAAACAAAACATACGACTTTGGAAGCATTTGACATGATTGTGCTAACGACGAACCAGGATGCCAGTTCTTCATTCGATTTACACGCATATTCTGTCAACTGAAACGAAAAACATGTATCTCCATCCTGAATAATCATCATCATCGTACTCATAATCATCGTGATTATCATAATTATAATCATCATAATCGTAATCATCCTTTTCATAGTCATCATATTCGTCATCATCATCGCTAGCGTTTATATCGTAGTAAGTCATCATAATCATAATCATCATAATAATGATCATCACCATCATCAGCAGCAGCAACATTATCAGCAGCAAATTTTAAGTGTTTACTCATGTCACTCACATTTGTATGTATACATGTATGTATGTAATGAGCACTTGCTATAGCGCTCCTTCAAGATTTCTACTCAAAGGCGCTCCCGACTACAGCGCGGACACTGAATCGGAGTTTCACGCCGAAGCGCATGAGCAATTGCGAAAAGTTTGAAGGACTTGCCCAGGGTTCCTACGCGGACGTCCTGAGGTGGATTCGAACCCGCAACCCTCCGGCTGCAAGGCACCGAACATACCCCTACACCACCGCGCCCCATTTCGACCGATCGTGTCCAATTAACTTTTCATCTATCAGATGGTGTTCGGAAGCTTCGGACTCTAACCCGATGGATGAATCAGTCCTCATTATTGAAAAATATCGTTAAATAGAATACACAATTTCAAACCCAAGTGATTCACGCTTAATGAATCATATTCTGCGAAGCAATCTCTGTTGGCCAAACGCCTTTAACTGGAAGTAAAATGTATTTGACGTTAGACGACGCAATTCACTGGCTTCCCGTTGAACAAGTTAAAACACAGTCACACAAAAATACACACTGATCAGCAAACCTTATCTTCCGTCTTTGCTTAGACCTAGACTAAAAAAATATCGTTTTTTAGATATGGCTTCTCTAATGAACTAGATACGACTTTGTGTACATGGTTTAATTTGAAGCGCCATCGATTGATGCTTTGTGCATAACGATAAAGGCGCTATAAAGTCACTAGATTAGATTAGATTACCTATGGAAGTCATTAGATTAGATTAAATTATCTAAAGACAAGATTAGATTAGATTAGATTAGCTATAAAATCATTAGATTACATCCGCTCATTGGATGGTGTCCTTTAGGTAACCAGAACCAGAACTGTGTGAGCGGTCTTAATCTGTTCTGTCGGCACGGAAAATTCCGTGACGTCGTTCAAAGTCAGAGATAAAGCCCAACGTCTTTCGTATTACTTCTTTTCCGTAGACTGTCTTTCGATTTTATAAGCCTCAAGGGGTCTTAGGAGCCTAGGGTCTTAGGGCCTAGACTTATGGACCAGATTCCACTCAAAATTAAATTCTAACCTCAAAAATGCACCGAAGATGTTTTATTCTCAATACAACGTTGGAAAATGAATCAGAAACGACACCAACATACAATTTGTTCACCACCACGCAGCCTTACATCGAATTTAGTATAAAGCCTATATATAGTCTTGGCCAACATTGCTGCAAATGTTAGAGTAGCTTTTGCTAGGACTAATTCTCGGATGTTTTCTATAAAATGCGTTGGCCCCCGGGATGGAATGACCTACCTCTCACCATACGTAATTTAACTAATATCTCTCTTACCAAAATTAGACTACGGTCTCATCTGAAAACCTAGTGACGTCGTTAAATTTATTAGTCTTAGTTAACTAGTTAAGGATTACTTGTTATATCTCGTACTTGTCTTTCGATTGTATAAGCCTTAAGTTTGTCTTAGTTACAGGGTGGGCCTAGACTTAGCGGGACCAGATCCACTCAAAATCGTATTCTAACCTTTGATCCACCGAAGTCTGTTTTATTTTTCTCAACGTTGTAAAATGCTTTTCGTTGTTTGGGTTCAATAAAATTTATGGTTATGGTTATGGTTATGGTTATGGTTATAGCATACATTAAATGCAGTACAGAGGATTTAGTCTCCATGGTGTAGTCTCTAGATCGCACTGTCGTCCATTGTCCGTCCGTTGTTCAAATTCATCCGACGGCTGACAGTTTACAATTAGTCCTTGGTTGTATCATTGCGCGACGCCTACGACAATAAAGACCAACCAGTGAAACGAACGTATGATACTCCGCCACTACCCTACCTGTGGTAGTGCCAGTCCCAAACCTGGAGAAAGGAGGAGGGCGACACTAATCATCTTTCTTATGACACAGTGTCGTTAAAAGCAACCAAGCAAACGTATGCGATAGATATCTATGGAACTACGCGTAGAGAAAACGGCAGTCTATCTGCGGGGTTCGTATGAAACCCACGGTTTTTAGTAGAAACAACAGCTTACCCCATTATTTGGATCATCCACAAATCCTCCTTAGCTTAGTGGTGAATATCTCCGCCTGTTCATTTCCCCAACAGGGAGAATGTGTGTTGTTTATATTCGTGTTTATTTTTAATTCAAACTGACACACTGCAGTATGATTACAAGTCATAGGATGAACGGATGATTACAAGTTATTACAGGAGTCGAATTGAACTGTATGGCAGCCATGCAAGGCGCCGGCCATCCGACGAACATCGATGGTCAGTGTGGTCCCAGAGAACAACAGGGAGCTCTGTGTTCCCGTCTCCAGCCAGACACGTCATCGAGCCTTATGCTCTGCAGCTCGTGGGGATTTGATGGTCCCGCGCTCCCGTACATCGATGCGGGCGTACCGTGCCTTCTCGTGCATTGGACCATTGTTATACTGTAACAGTCTTCCATTAATAATTCCTAACATTGCAACAAAGGCAGCTCAGGAAACATTTTCGAAATTCCTTCAGTCGTAATCGTAATCGTAATCTCAAAACTTCTAAAGCGCCACTCGAAAGCCAAGCGCAGGGCACCAACTTATTCACAAGCGCTGCGTCTATTCAGAAGGGTTGTCCGAGAGGGTAGTCTGATGAAGGTCCGAGTCCGGTTTCCAGAGGATGAAAGGGGCGGAGTAGCTGTTAAGGTGGGTGTCGTTTAGGTCGAGAGTTGGAGGTCAGATGATCAGTTGAGTCGGGGTAAGAGTTCTTGAAGAGGAGAGACTTTAGTTTCGAGTGTAAAGCCTTGGCGATGATGGATAGAGGAGCCTGAGGCAGATGATCGTGGGTGATTGAAGATGATGGCGGAGGAAATGAAAGTGCGGAATTCAGGAGGTAGGTCGTTCCAGAGACGTGTTGCAGTGATGGATATGGCTCGGTTGGAGAACTTGAGATGAGTAATGACCGGAGGTCGAGATAGAGTGAGAACGGTGGATGATCGGGTAGAGGGTCGCATCTGTTTAGATCTGATGGGTAGCTACGTCTAGCGCCATCTCGAGGTGCTTGTATGAAGCTATATAAATGGCCATGTGCATACATACATACATTAACAGTATTGAAACAAAATGTAAACATGTACCTGTACTTTGTTATCTTCGAGTGACCTTAAAGTGGCGGGCAACGCATCCTTAGTCCTATCGTAGGGAAGGGAAGGGAAGGAGAGGGAAGGAAGCAGAGAATGGAAGGGACAAGGCAATGGTCACATCAATCTATGGGGCAAGATTTACACCTTTGTGCACGGACCGAGTTCCTACATGTAAACCGTCCGGCGTAACACTTTTCTTTCATTCCTGTAGCTTTGAAAATAACGACTGACAATTAAGTCAAACGCCTGTACAATGTGTACATCGATGGCTGTGAGGACAGTGAGGTAACCAACCTACCAGGTCGGACCGACTGGAAAATAACGGATAGCGTACCATACCACTATCGGTAACAACCGGTGTCATCGTCGTTGAGCTACTCAATTATCCTGGTGATGTGAGGTGGTCTTTTGGCCTCCACTGGTTACACACAGCTCCCTAAAACATAACAGTTGCGTTTTATTATTCTATAGCGAGTCCCTCGATAACGTACCTGGTTAAACGAATACATATAAATATAAATATATATAATTATATCTATATATGCATATATACACCGTGTCTCAAAATAAACTGTGCAAAATTGTTCCTGTCAGAACTTCGTCAAATTTCCACCAATTTTAATAATTTTTGGTAGGTAGATGGCAAAATAGCTGAAAATTTATGCTATACATAAAATTTCCACCTCACCTGACTCACATCACCTTGTTAAACACAGATGTACCAATTTTTTATATAACGCTTCAATTTTATTACATGCAACAAACTATCTGACGACGTAATTAGCACGCAGTAAAGTAAAACATGGTTTACTTAGCAGAGTTTTTAATTGTTATGACAGATCTGCTTAAAAGTGTTAGAATTGGTGCTCGAAATGTGTCGCCACTGGCAAGATCCCGCAAACACAAAGAGCAAGTCAACGGCTTCTGATCCGGACTCCAGAGCTGATAGTTGGCACGTATAGGTATGTAACCTTAAATGCTTAGAACTGTACGTAAATATTTTATTAGTAAACGTATTTTAATCTTCATTTATTCATTTATGTTGCCTGTATTTGTGTCCTTTATAAGTATGGCTTCTTCTCTAATATATAGCCTATTTATTTCGCACTGAAGAGAGAAACTAAGCGAGCACGACTAGAACTTGAAACGACCAAAAATACTAAAACTCCTTCCCAAACAGCTATTAGAGAACTCAAACTAGATTAGATCTCGTCATAAACGTAGCGGACTGACGATCTTACATATTTCACATGTTGTCTTTTACAGACAAACCATAACTAGCATACTTCTCTATCATGCAAATAAGCGTATTTTATTCTTCATTTATTCATTTAAGTATGCTTGTATTTTCTATCCTTTACAGGATGCAAATTGACACAGAAGGTTAGAATTTGTTCACCTGATTAAATATATCGCATTTGATGCAATTTGAATATTTACTCTGATGCAGTGGTTAAATTGTTCATAGTAGAGGTGGAGGATCTTCAAATTTTTACAAATCTGAAAATCGAAGACTATAGGCTATATCTGGTAAATCTATAACCGATATTCTCTATTTGCTATTCGAATAAAAAAACTTTAATTGTTTGAAACACGATGCATATAATCGATTATTGTAACCAAAGAACACAATTAGGTGATGGGTCTCCTTTTTTAGGTGGTGGGTCTCCGGTCTCAATGTTCAGGTGGTGGGTCTTAAATCCGGCGAGATCCGGCTGAATTTAATCACTGTTCTGAAGAGTGTTTTTGATCAAACGTGACTAGATTTATGTGCTCATTATTTTTATTACAAAGATGGTTTTAGGGAATCGCATTGAAAATGAACCTGTGTCATAAACAAGGAATGCGATTTCGTTTGGAAATATCGACCAACTGAGAATTAGTATGTTAAAATTTAATGGCGTTAATTACATTCATAGTTTGCCATTCCTATAGATAGACGTAAGTGGAGGCGCCAGGATTTCAGGTTTGGGGGGGGCTAAAGCTCCAAGCCCTTCCCTTTGTCCCCACCTCCCTGCGATTTGCATTTGGAAGTATCCCACCAGCTTTGGGGGGCTGTGCCGCAGTTAGGGGGCTAAGTCCCCCTATCCCCCTCCTGGCGCCGCCACTGCACATCGTGATGACTTCCTTCAGTAGACCCATTAACCAACAATGATATTGGACGTACCTGCCTCCAGGTGAATTACTGTTGTCGGCTTCTTGTATCCTTCGAGTCTCTTCACTTCGAATGGCGAGGCTTCTTCCATCAAACGGACGAAACCAACCAGGCTTATCTTGTTTTGCCTTCTGGCCCTGCCTCACCCTCTGGATGGCTTTCCCGAGAGGAACCTGCTCCAGTCTCCACAGTCTTCAGTGCCTCCTTCGTGCCGATGTACTTTGGGCACTGCGTGCTCATTTTATAGTTGAGTTCACTTGGGGGCGAAAGTAGAGCAGAAATCTTTAAAACATCTTTTCCGCCTTTGAATCCCACAGACTTTGGGTTGACAACCAGCACGCTAACGACTAGACTATTGTGCATTCTCAGCTTTAAAAATTAAACTTTTAAAATTATACGTATTTCGTAAAACCGAGTTAATAGCCTACTCGATTTTCATGCACTCTATATAATTATATACTTCCGTGAATCCGTGTCATTTGCTGTGTAAATACCTGCAACGCTTGCCTACTGCCTAGTACATATTGCGGATATACTTAACAGAGTATCTGTGTTTAGACTGTCTTGGTTTATTAATCAGTTACTTTTTGTGTAACATAAGAAAACATTTGTCTTAAATATTTCTGGTTTAGTCTAGAGTTAATATGTGAACAGGCAAGCTGTGGGACTCACGGTTGCACCTTTCGTAAATATGGCTCTAATTATCAGATATAGAAGTCGGTTTTCAGTTTAGTTTTCTAGGTCTCATGTGCAATGATATTATCTGTCCAAGTGTCCATTCTATCTACTGCTTGTTGTGCCTTAAGTCTAAGAGTAAACACTGTACGAGAAATTGCGCCATGCATTTTTTTAAAACTTACCAAATCAAACTTCGCGATCCAAAAATCATCTTCCAGTCATATAGATGGATTGTAATATTGATCGCGTGTAACACCATAATTCCAGTCATTAGTACAAAAGCCGGCCCAAACCGATTAATCGGCCCATCCCTGGTAATAATTATTATTATTATAGATCATGCTTGGATACACTTCTTGTTCTGAAACAGATTGTGACGTCAGTCCACTACCTCTAGCGCACAATTGAGCCATGAACAATTATGTAGACATCTATGTTTCATATGTATAATTATGTATATACATTATGTATACATAGATTGTGACGTCACTGAACACTACCGTAGCAACGCACAGCTGAGCTAATATGCAGGCGTCTATGTCTCATAATGTATGTAGGTCTATATAAATAGGTTGTGACGTCACTGCAAACTACCATGGCAACGCACAGCTGAGCTAATATACAGGCGTCTATGTCTTATTATCTTATATGTGTTTAGAAATAGATTGTGACGTCACTGCACACTGCCATGGCAACGCACAGCTGAGCTAATATACAGGCGTCTATGTCTTATTATCTTATATGTGTATAGAAATAGATTGTGACGTCACTGCACACTGCCATGGCAACGCACAGCTGAGCTAATATACAGGCGTCTATGTCTTATTATCTTATATGTGTATAGAAATAGATTGTGACGTCACTGCACACTGCCATGGCAACGCACAGCTGAGCTAATATACAGGCGTCTATGTCTTATTATCTTATATGTGTATAGAAATAGATTGTGACGTCACTGCACACTACCGTGGCAAAGCATAGCTGGGCTATTATACAGGCGTGACAGTGAGGCGTCTATATGTCTTATATATAATTATATATGTATATATATATATATATATATATATATATATGTGTGTGTGTGTGTGGGTGTTTATATATATATATATATATATATATATATATATATATATACATATATATATATATAGAAACAAACTGTGATGTCAACAGAACAGAGCATGTAAACCATGAATTATATACATTAATGCATAATATAGAAGTTCATGATTTAAACCAACGATATATTGTTATGCTGTCTTTGTTCTTGGTAATGGCTTTTGACAAGATGGCGTTTAATTCTCCGTTTACGATCGATTTGGGTAAATGCGGTGCTAAGGTTTCGTCCCAGTGACTAATAAGGATGCTTCGTGGGATACGGTGGGAACACGTGATTTTGTAAGTAAATCAATGCAATGAGTGCTAGGTTACTCAAATGGTTACGCCCCACTGCCAGCCCCAGTGACCTACTTACCGACTAATGAGAATGCTTTGCGGAAACACGTGATTTTGTAAGTAAGTCAATGAAGTGAGTGCTAGGTTATTTCTGTGCCAAAGCATGTTTATCAAAGCGTTTGTGTAGCGACTCTCATCAACTCTCACAAGCTTACTTGCTCAGTTGTCCGTATAAAATAATAGCGCGAAAACTGAAAACATTGCTTTTTCACAAATCCTATCCTGATTCCTTCTCCTCCCCTCACCATTTCAACTCTAAGCATCATCCACCTTAGCCGTCTGACTGTCTGCCTGCCTGACTCTCTGGATTTTGACCCCGCCTATTGATTCTGTTTTGGTTAAACGCCTGTGAATAAGCTGGTTCCCGCGACTTCGCTTTTGTAGGCGCTGTAGAAATATCGAGTTTACGATTACGATTACAATTACGATAGCCTAATAAGTAAATTGAATCCTTGCTAATCGTAATTGTAGTCTAATCAGTAGTGTTGTTTTCGTCAACGAAAACGAAAATGGCAATTAACGAAAATTGAACGTTTTCGTTGACAAAAACTAAAACTAAGACATGCAGGCAACGAAAACTAAAACTAAAACGAAATTATTTTGTAGCAATCAAAACTGAAACGAAACGAAAATTGATCAAACGAAAAACTAAAACTAATTTTATCAAACAAAATATTTTTTAAAATTTTCTTTACTTAGGCCTACTTAATTCGCAATTTGTATTGTAGGCTACAGTAGGCCTAACTGCCTTGTGCATAATGCAACATTTGCTCATCTATTTTAAGACACGCGAGGAGAACGAGAACGGGGATATGTTGCTAATTTCGGTTTTTCTTTATTTACTTTCCGATATTAGGGAATTCATCTAGGCCCTGTTTCGATTTTAACAGAAGCTGTGTTACTTTACTAGGACAAGTTCACTTAATTAATACAGTAGGTCTAATATCGAAATTGGAGCCTCACTATCGTCTCTGACTTGTAGCGTGACGAGTATCAATGGTCGACCAAAGGACAGCCCTGTTTGGGATTATTATAAGTATGTGATAGCCCAGCGTCCATTTCAAATGACCAAGTAGGCCTAGGCTACGTGTTTCCCAGATTAAAATAATTTAGCAACCTAAACTTCTCTTAAGGAATTGAGCAACCTAAAGTACGGGATTACCCATACGGTATAGTCTATATGTTTTACCATGACACTTTCGGACTATCGAACCTTAGTACTGTTACGGTTTTTGGGGTTGCCCTCCTCGGAAGTGGGACTGGCATGCTTTGATGCTTTGACACTGTGCCTATGTGTATGTCCGATGCTTTGACACTGTGCCTATGTGTATGTCCGTTGCCTTGTCACTGTGTCTGTATGTGTGCGTCCTGCTTGGCTCTTGCTCACTTTGCCCGTCGGGCCTTGCACACTTTGCCCGCCGGGCCTTGCTCATTTTGCCCGCCGGCTCTTGCTCACTTTGCCCGCCGGGCCTTGCTCATTTTGCCCGCCGGCTCTTGCTCACTTTGCCCGCCGGGCCTTGCTCACTTTGCCCGCCGGGCCTTGCTCACTTTGCCCGCCGGCTCTTGCTCACCCTCTCCCTTCCCCTTTCAGGCCTTGCACGGTGCCGTCTGGATTTGTACACCCCCCACATATTGTACTATATATAGAGGACGCTTTTGTATGTAAGCGACGATGCATTGACGATAGAGCTTGCTCTGATTTGGAACGATTTCGATGCATCTGACTGGCCTGACGATTCCTGTCTACCGTTGCGTGTCTGTGTGACAGTGGTAGAGTGGGCTGACGATTTGGCAGAATATACGGGTTCAAAACCTAGTGACTTTGACTTGTCTTGGTTGATTGGAGCGCGTCGTCAGCGGCGATTGCCATAAGTCGTCTGCAATACTCCAGACGCCGGACTTGCGCTCTTTCGAGCGACACGCGAGACTATTTGCCTCCTGCGCAGAACACCGCCGTCTTCGCAACACGAAGAAGCGTGCGAATTGCCCGACCGGGTGAGAGGCGAGTTCCGCGACACTGGTACCAGAAGAAGTGGAGTTCGAGTCTTCCGCCAGCCGACGACGCTAGAATCAACCGATGATGCTCCGTGAAGAAGACGACGACTACGACGACGGTGAGATTGCCTTCCGGATGCCGAGTCAAGTCCGAACGCCTGCCGATATTTCTACGCCAGCTGCGAGACGAATGGCCGCGATCGGGACGAAACCGGACAGCAGCCGTTTCCTGGAAGATCTCTCCTTCCCGACGCCGAGTCAAGTCCGAACGCCTGCCGAGACGTCGACGCCAGCCGCGAGGAGAGCAACGATGGAGATGCCGTCGGACCGAATCCGTGTGCTGTCCGAAGTCAACTTCGACGACCCAGAGCCGGTGAGATCGAGCCTCCGAGAAAAGATGGGCGAACCGAGAGACGAAAAGATGAATTTGAGACCGAGCTTCCGCGAAGACAGGGAAGAAGAGATGACCGTGAAACCGGAGAGAACGAGCATCCGAGGAAAGACGGGCGAATCGACGACAGAAAAGATGAAATTGAAATCGGATGGCCGCGTAAAGACCGAAGAGACTGAAAAGACGGGCGAGCCGATGAATTCTACGACGAATCTACTGGAAAGTGTCGGTGGTTTGCTGCGTAATCGGCCGACGCCGATGAAACCAGGCAAGTTCGATGGGACGGGCTCGTTGGAGTCGTTCCTGGTGCAGTTCGAGGTCTGCGCGAGGCATAACCAGTGGACCGCCGCAGACCGAGTCGACTACCTACGATGTTCGCTTGAGAAGGCCGCCACGCAGCTCCTTTGGGACTTCGGCGCTCAACCGAGCGTGAGCTATGAAGAATTGGTCGAACGCCTTCGCCAAAGATACGGGACGGAAGGCCAAGCAGAAACTTTCCGTGCTCAGCTGTACTACCGCCGCCAACGACCGGAAGAAAACCTGAGTGACCTGCTGCATGAGATTCGACGGCTGGTTGTCCTAGCCTACCCGGTGCCTTCCAACGAGACGACGCAGATCATCGCGAAGGACTCCTTCTTGGAAGCGATGAGAGACCGAGAACTTTCGCTCAAAGTACGCGAGCGAGAGCCGAAGACTCTTGATGAAGCCTACCGGACGGCGCTTCGCTTGGAAGCCTACCAGCGAGCGACCGACTCCGACGACCGGAGAAGACAGCCGAACAGAGTTCGTGGAGCCCAGGAAACCGACGTGAACCCCCAGTTGCAAACGCAGCTGGACCGGTTTCTGGCTACGCAGATGGAGGAGCAGCGACGATTCCAGCGAGAGATTGAGCAACGAATCGACCGTCAACTCCGCGAGATCCGCCGAGGAACTTCGATGAACGATGGACCGGGTCGAGACGCTCGCCCCGATGAACAACCTACGACGCCATTGGAGAACACGCGACGATCGGTGACTTGCTACAACTGCGGACGAGCCGGTCACATCTCGCGTAACTGCCGTCAAGCACGCCGCTTCCGAAACCGACCGAACGACGACGCACCGCCCGACGATGAACGAGCTACGATGCCACCGGACCCGGTGGCCAGAAACAACACGACACGTCCGAGTCTGCCGGACCGAGCAAGCAAGAACGCAATCTACATTCGAGGGACGATTCACGGACGATCGCAGCTGTGCCTGGTCGACACTGGATCGGAGGTCAGCCTGGTGCCTTCATCTACTGTCGATGGGTTAGAACTTCGCTCTTGCAATCGCTTTTTGATGGCTGCTAATGGGACTTCAATACGCGTTCTTGGGGAGGTCCAGGTGCCCATTAAGTTAGCGGGTGGTTTTCAGATCCATACTTCATTTTTGGTGTCAGATCAAATTGCTGAGCCCATGCTTGGGATGGACTGGTTAAGGGAGCATCGCTGTCGCTTAAGTTTTGGGACTGGGGCTTTATTTATTGACCGTAAACGTATCTCCCTGGTGAGAGGTAATGGGTCAATGTGGTGCCGGCGCGTGATCGTTGCCGAGGAGGTTATAGTGTCCCCTAGGTGCCAGAGCGATGTCCCGGTAAAAACTTTGTATGGGGATCTGACTACTATAGCGCCTGCTTGGATGACTGAGGCTCAAGAGATTCAGCCTGGTGTGCATCTTGCCCGTGTAGTGGTCGATGATCACGCGGACAACCGCGTTAGAATAGTGAATTTGAGTGAGAACGAAGTGCGCTTGACTAAGGACCAGATGCTAGGAGGTTTACACCCGGTAGAGGTTGAGTCTAGCAAGGGAAAAGATGAGAATGCAGGGCCGAAAGATGCTGTTTCGCCTAGTGAAATGTTGTTGGCCGATCTGCCCGACGATGTGTCGCCTGAGATTAGGGAACGACTGAGTGGATTGCTGGATGAGTACAGTGATGTTTTCTCTGTCACTGACCGCGACTTGGGAAGGACTTCAGTTTGTACGCATAAGATAGAGACCGGAGATGCGCGTCCAGTGCGCCAGCCTTTGAGACGCCAGCCGCTGCCGCATAGAATTGTTGTTGACACCCAGTTGGACGGCATGTTGGCCGATGGAATCATAGAGCCAGCTGTGAGCGAGTGGGCTGCGAATGTGGTGTTGGCCCGTAAGAAAGACGGTGCCCTGCGGTTCTGTATTGACTACAGGCAGTTGAATGACAGGACGAGGAAGGATTCCTACCCGCTTCCGCGGATAGATGAATGTTTGGACGCTCTCGCGGGCGGCGGATGGTTCAGTACGCTAGATTTAAGAAGCGGATATCACCAGGTAGCGATGGATCCGAAGGATGCAGATAAGACCGCGTTTGTTACGCGACGAGGTATTTTCAGGTGGAAAGTGATGCCGTTCGGGCTCTGCAATGCGCCCGCCACTTTCCAGCGGCTCATGGACATCGTCTTGTCTGGGCTAAACTTCGAGGTTTGCCTAGTTTATCTAGATGATGTAATTATTTTTGGGAGTACGCCGGAGCAGCACCTGGATAGATTGGAGCAAGTGTTCCTACGGCTAAGGGGCGCCAATCTTAAGTTGAAGCCAAGTAAGTGCCAGTTGCTGAGACGGACCGTTTGCTTTCTAGGCCATGTAGTTACGCCAGACGGAGTGGCTATGGACCCGTCTAAGGTCCAAGATGTTGTGGGCTGGCCCGTGCCGCAACGGCTGCGTGATGTTAGAGCATTTTTAGGATTGTGCTCATACTACAGGCGATTTATTAGGGACTTTTCTACGCTGGCAGCGCCACTGTTTGCCCTGACCAAGAAGGGAAGAGCCTTCGTTTGGAACGAGGTATGCCAAGAGACTTTTGATCTCTTGAAGAACGCTCTGACGAGCGCGCCGATCTTGGCGTTACCGAAGGATGAGGGAACTTACCTGTTAGACTGTGACGCATGTGACTTGGGGATCGGAGCGGTGCTCTCACAGCGCATAGAAGGCGAAGAGCGCGTGATAGCGTATGGAAGCCGCCTCCTCTCTACTGCTGAGCGGAATTATTGTGTCACAAGAAGGGAGCTGTTGGCGATAGTCCATTTTACTAAGACTTATCGACAATACCTGCTGGGGCGCCCGTTTGTCTTGAGGACAGACCACGCCGCTTTACAGTGGTTGCAGCGTACGCCAGAACCGATTGGTCAGCAAGGGCGATGGCTAGAACGCCTTGCTGAATATGAGTTTCAGATTGTGCATCGGCCTGGACGGAAGCACGGGAACGCAGATGCTTTGTCGCGTTTGCCCTGTCGCCAATGTGGCTGGGAAGAGTCCGTCGCGGTGGCCGCAGTGACTGAGGCGCTTGATTCGCCTCCGCCGAGCGCGGATGATGGTCAGCCGGACTCTATGGAGCAGGCTCAGAGGGGAGACGCAGATCTCCAGGTAGTGTATAGTTGGTTAGAGGATGGAGCAGGGGCCCCCGATCTTGTTGAGATTTTAGAGGAAAATGAAACCATCAAGGTTTACTGGCATCAGAGGGATCGGTTGTGCCTGCGGGACGGAGTGATATATCGCCGAACGGCTGATGAGACAGAACAGGTATTGATGCCTAGGGCAAAGAGGGAAGAGTTTCTGAAGCTTGCCCATACTGGGGTGACTGGTGGTCATCTGGGTGTTCGCCGCACGCGATGGCAGGTGAGACGCAGGGCGTACTGGGTAGGTTGGTCAGGGGACGTAAGGCGCTTTTGTCAGCGATGCTCCCCCTGTAGTCAGTATCGCCGGGGTAACCCGCCCAAGCAGGGGCCTCTTCAGCCATTACCATGCGGGGAACCTTGGGAACGTCTCTCCATAGATATTACGGGTCCCCATCCGCGTAGTCGACGGGGATATAAGTACATCTTAACGGTCATGGATGGATTCACTAAATTTGTAGAGGCCATACCCTTGGTTAACCAGGAAGCTACCTCTGTGGCTCGGGCTTTGGTGGAAAACGTGATAGTGAGGTACGGGGTCCCATTGCAAATATTGACGGACCAGGGAACAAATTTTGAAGGCAATTTATTTCGGGAATTGTGCAAACTCCTTGGGATAGATAAGCTGAGAACGTCCAGCTACCACCCTAGTGGGAATGGCTTAATAGAACGCTTCCATAGGACCATGAATGCCATGCTGGGGAAGGTTATAAGCAGCCATCAAAGGGATTGGGACGAAGCTTTGCCCATGGTCCTCGCCGCTTACCGTGCATCACTGCACGAGGCTACTGGATACTCACCGAACTTCCTAATGTTCGGTCGTGAGTCGAGGGCACCAGTGGACCTGGTGTACGGGATGCCTCCTGATGCTGATCGACGCCTCGCCAATTACACCGTCTATGTGCGGGACTTTGCTGAACGGATGGAGGACGCATACCGCCTGGTGCGGGACCATCTCCGAGTCGCCGCCGAACGACGAAAGCATGCATATGACATGAAGGTTCGGCCGGCAGAATTCTCAGTGGGCGCTCGGGTCTGGTACTATACGCCTCGACGGTACCAAGGCCGGAGTCCCAAGTGGGCTCGAATGTATACGGGCCCATTCACGATCTTGGAACGCTGTGGCCTCGTCAACTACAGGTTACGTAAGTCGGCGAACGCCCGCCCGTTTATCGCTCATGTCGATAAACTTCGCCTCTGCTTCGACGAGGGCCTGGACGACGCGAGGGGCGACCTCGCTGCTGAAGACACTTTCTTCGACGCCATGCCGCCTGTGGACAATGGGAGACCGAAGCGGACGGTGCGCTTACCCGCCCGTTTCCGCTAGATTCTTTGGGACACTGAACGATGTCGACCTCGAATAGACTCTGAACTCTGAACGATGCTCTGAACAGACTTTGATTTTCTTGTAGAGACTTATTGTTGTTTTGTTGTGTGTGATAATTGCCGGAACTCGGCGTGAATTTAGTTGTAGATTCTTCTTTGATTTTCTGGGCCGTTGGCCATTGCATAAATTGTGCGATTTTCCGGGCCATGTGGACTGTGGAGACAGAGACTCCTCGGGCCACGGGCCGCTCGATTTGTGTATTTAATTTGCAGGTACTTTTCGGGCCTTTGGCCACGTAGTGAACTTTAGATTTTGAGACTTTTCGGGCCTTTGGCCACTCGGCATGAACTCTAGGTTTAGAGACTTTATGTTCTTTTAGTCTTTGCGTGTTGGCTGAAATCAGCCTCGGACTTTGGGGACGAGGGCCGTTGGCCGTGTTTGTTTTAGGGTTTGGTTGAGGGTTATTTTGAGCACTTGTAATTTTTCCTGTTGCGGGAACAGGGGACGTTCCCATTAGTACTGGGGGGAGGGTGTTACGGTTTTTGGGGTTGCCCTCCTCGGAAGTGGGACTGGCATGCTTTGATGCTTTGACACTGTGCCTATGTGTATGTCCGATGCTTTGACACTGTGCCTATGTGTATGTCCGTTGCCTTGTCACTGTGTCTGTATGTGTGCGTCCTGCTTGGCTCTTGCTCACTTTGCCCGTCGGGCCTTGCACACTTTGCCCGCCGGGCCTTGCTCATTTTGCCCGCCGGCTCTTGCTCACTTTGCCCGCCGGGCCTTGCTCATTTTGCCCGCCGGCTCTTGCTCACTTTGCCCGCCGGGCCTTGCTCACTTTGCCCGCCGGGCCTTGCTCACTTTGCCCGCCGGCTCTTGCTCACCCTCTCCCTTCCCCTTTCAGGCCTTGCACGGTGCCGTCTGGATTTGTACACCCCCCACATATTGTACTATATATAGAGGACGCTTTTGTATGTAAGCGACGATGCATTGACGATAGAGCTTGCTCTGATTTGGAACGATTTCGATGCATCTGACTGGCCTGACGATTCCTGTCTACCGTTGCGTGTCTGTGTGACAGTGGTAGAGTGGGCTGACGATTTGGCAGAATATACGGGTTCAAAACCTAGTGACTTTGACTTGTCTTGGTTGATTGGAGCGCGTCGTCAGCGGCGATTGCCATAAGTCGTCTGCAATACTCCAGACGCCGGACTTGCGCTCTTTCGAGCGACACGCGAGACTATTTGCCTCCTGCGCAGAACACCGCCGTCTTCGCAACACGAAGAAGCGTGCGAATTGCCCGACCGGGTGAGAGGCGAGTTCCGCGACAGGACTATCGAACCTTCGGACAAGGAATTTATCAACGTAATATACGGGATTACCCATAAACATATATTTCTACATAGGCTATATATGTTTTACCATGACACTTTCGGACTATCGAACCTTCGGACTATCGAACCTTCGGACAACTTACAAGTAGGCTAATTTATCAACGTAAAATACGGGATTACCCATAAACATTTTACCATGAAATCTTCGGACTATCGAACCTTCGGACTATCGAACCTTCTGACTATCGACCTGTTCCCAGTATTAGCCTATATGTGCGCACCTGATCTAACTGACTTCTACAGCGCTGTTAATAATTTCCAAGAATCGATGGTCGCTGCACTGGTATAGAGTAGACTCTATACTATAGAGTCTACTTCTGCATACTCAGTGAAGTGGTGGTGATTGTCTACAAACGGTTTCTTGGCCTATAAAATTACGTTTTAGCTTTCATTATTGAAATTCTAAATTGTTCTGCTTTAAACTTGAGTTTGAACGCCTTGAATTAAATGGCTGTGCTATATAATTGTAACAACATTCTAGGCATTGATAGAACTACTTCCGGTTTTGGAACTTCGCAAGGGTCATTTCCGTTTGGGTGCCTCTTGTTTTTTTTTGACACGGCGTGGGTTCAAGATAGAAGGGTTTTAATTTTAAAAGCTGATTTAATGCTACTAATCAGATAATCTTTTAAAGTATGGTTGCATGTTTTGAAAGTTTAAATCTATCGGGTTTAATAAGGTGATTGCAAAATAGATTGGCATATTGGGCTCAAAGTAAAACCAAAATAATTTAATTTTTCGGAAGGCCGTCATGTGATTTTAACTGTGTCAAAGCAAACTAAATAATGTTATTGATTAGAATTAGAATCTAAAATCTTTATACAGATTGTCGTCTGATGATGAACAATTTAAGTGAATACAGATGATCATGAAACTCTAATTTTTTTCTGAAGACGGCAAACCAATTAACCGACGAAAACCATAAAAATCTTAAATCTGTTTTTTTTCACCATGCGAATGGTATTACAGTAGTAGCATACAGTAATGACAAATGAGGTTGGTGATTCAAAATCCCTCTAAGGCGGGCATTCGCTCGATATTTCGGCCTCATATCTGCCGCCTAGCCTATTCAGTTAGACAACAGACAAGACACCGTACGATGCCGAGGTATATGTATGTGAAGCTCTGCTTGTCATCTCATGATGAAACAATTTAAATGAAATAACTGTGATTTCTACATTACACTCTAATTTTTTTCTGAAGATGGCTAAAGAGCTGTAGTGTAGGTAATGGGTAACTGAGGCATGGCACAAGTTTTGGGGTTGCTTTAATGTTTTGCTTGTGAATAAAACTATTTTCTGATCATGCTCTAAATAAAACATTATTTGTAAAAACCTGGAAGTGTGTGTTGCAATGGTAAAATAATTAACAGAGCATTGTGTAGTTTGAAACAAATAGCGTGAAAAACGGAGTCATGTAATTGTGTTAGAAAGTAGATTGAAAGCGTGAGACATAATTCTGACAGTCCAATCTCTGATAATGTACAGAAGTTAAGAGCAGAAGATAAAAGCATGAAGTGCTTGAATTTTTTAAGCCTAAAATTGAGTTAATGCACAAGTTTTTTCTCTATTTTTTAAGTGTTACTGTGCATAATGCTGTGGCCTGATGATGAAAGACATTGCACTGAGTTGCAACATGATTATTATCAACACTCTAATTTTTTTCTGAAGGTCATAACAGTTAACAAATTAAAGAAAACTTGTCTAAAACAAGTGATTGCATTTTTACAACATGGCTAGATCAATGGTTTATACTGCTATGGGATCATATCTGTTCCAGTTGGACTCTTGGGCATAAATTATTATGGTATAAATTGGGAGGTTGGTGATTCAAATCCATCCAAGGCAACAATTTACTTCAATATTCAGCTCTGATAATTTGTGCATGTTAAGTACAATATATGACGTTAGACAGTTGCAGGGATATGGTGCTGAAATGCAGTTGAGGACAGGAAGAGGAACTACATTGGTTAGAGTGTAGGCTGCGTTCCATGCGCCTCTGTGTAAGATATCATGCAGATCGGGTTCACCTCCTGATGCTGGCTTATTTAAGAGATTTAAATCTTGGGCAAACACGGTCCGGACACGGGGACCTTAAATGGCACGGCATCTATTCAAATGGGCAGCGGTGGTGAAGGATCTCGCCCGATCAATTCATTGAAAAATCAGCAGGGTCAAGGCTGTATGGTTGCTATATATAAAAACATGTACATTTACATTTAAATGAACAGGCTTTCACAGTGACAGGAAATCTTCAAAATAAATGTCTTGAAAAGTCAGATGATTGTGAAAATCTTGACGTGCTCCTGAAGGAAGACTAGTTTCACAAGAAATCATATTACACAAATATGCATAAAGGAGGGAATAAAAGTTCATTTTATACAAAGCAAAAATTAGTTGCCTGGTAATAATAGTCCCCAATAAATACAATGTGGGGCCAATTAAGTAAGTATATTCTTTATTAAAACCAATTGCATATCCGCACTCTGGTGTACATACATTGACAAAACCGTGTGATTAATTCCGCCAGAAACAGCTGAGAAGATTGTCTCGCTTCCAGAATGCAGATTGCTGCACTGTGTCATTTTGGAAGATTGCTTCAAATTTGTCTTGCATTCGTGTAGCACAACAGTTTTGTTGCACACCAGTTGATGGTGCTGTGAATTTGTGCAGTAAACACATGTTCCCAGTCCCTGTTGCTGTTATGGGCAGCACAGGATCAAGCAACCTGCGCTATAGGCTGTAAAAGCTGAATGTTCGAGCAAGAAATCCCCTATCCGTCTGACTTGTCCCCTGAGTGTGAAATTGTGCTGTACAGCTTCAGCGGATTAACATGGTAGTGTAGATGTTTTGCATTGTAACTCAACACTTTAACGACGAGCTGCATTAGATTTACTTTTAGTACACTCTCGAATTTAAAGTGTTGAGAGCTGAATCATCGCTAAATCCACCAGAATCTGATGCCCATTCTGTGCAATTGTCAGAATTTGGAACGGATATCTTATGTTAGGCTTGTGATCAAATTGTGCTTCTGAGTCCATTGAGAATATGGATCAAATGTCAAGTTTCTCAAATATCAAGATGAAATGTACATTGTAGATACATGTATAAATTATTCTGCATATCCACACAAAATGCATTTGCAGGTTACAAAATAGCATGTCTGGATTATCAAATTAGATTTGTATTCTGCAGTAAAAACATGAACAACATAATGAACAGAATACTGTTGTAAAGAGAAAAGAATCGTCATCTGAATTTCTCCTGTCTTGTTTTCTCGTACATTGGCTATTTATCGTCAACCGTTGATTCCTTCAAAACTTGCCCTAATCAGAGTCTGTGACTAAAAATGGTACCACCTAAATGGTAAAAATGAACTTGCTTTTTACCACAGTATACTGGAGACAGACCAGATAATATGTACATCTGTGAGTGAATTGTAATTCATCTCAAATTTCTTCCTGTCTGAGTTTCCAGCTTTAAATATCAAAGATCAAAGTCGATGATAAACTGTCTTGATTCTTTGTTCTAAACGGTTGTCAACAGACTAGTCCTGCAACAAAAAAGTTCAAATAAAAATTCAGGCATGCATTGTTGTAAGAAATGATGGGTACATGTATTGAACCACAAACTTTACAAAAAGATTCAATAACAGGAAAATATTTCTGTGTTAACGAAAGCATTAATCTGAATTCAACTATGCACCTTAAGTTCCCACTCATATTTCACTTGAAATATTATGGAGAACAGTTACCAATGACATTTGCATTTTGTACGTTTTCTTACTTATCTGAAATGGTGGAGCAATATGCAATTCAGATGTTCAATTGGATTGCTGTGGAGATTTATATAGCCCCCTTCAAGGTTATCTACTCGGGAGCACTCTCGACTCAACCCTGGCTAAAGAGAACAGTTTTACGGTGGGAATAAAATGTGGTTGCAAGGGCACTGGACACCAAGCGAAGAGCCACAGGAAGCCTATTCCAAATTACAGGGCTGTGTTTATTTCCTGATCACAAGATCCTTCAATGTTGGGACTAAATGCGTTTCTGTGGAAATGTATAACACAAACCCATTTCAATAGTAAAGATTAACTGCTTTAACTATGAAATATGATTACCCTTACATGACCAACTAACGGATTGTTAGCACTTGATTAGCAGTAGCGGTGTAACTTCAATTTCACGCCGCCATGCAGATCACTCAGATTGACCTCTTTCCACTTTCCTGAAGAGCCCCATCTTTTTCAGATTTAGTCTGTACCCCATAGTTGAGGGCCCATTGCAATGCCACTGCCCTCAGTGTAGACAAATTTCTTCAGCACTGGAGGTGTGCAATAAGTACGCAGTTACCATAATTATTTGCTATATTAAAGTGAAGCTCCCATGGTGTGGAACCTCAGGATAAATTTGTCAATTACAGCTCACTTGAACTACAAATGGACAACCCCAAGTTCATGGACAGGGACCCAGAAGTGTGTAAAAGTTGTGTGATTTAACCTCAGCCAAGTACAGACCTAGGAGGATAAAATCATACACTATATCAGAAATAATCCATAAGAATATATTTTTGTCATTTTTACAACCTCTGGAAAAGTTATTGAAGTGAAAAGCGTCTATAGTAGGCTACAATAAGTGAAAATATAACTACTTTGGCAAGCCTCAAATACAAAGCGCCAGCAAAAAAGTTGTGTGATCATGCTTTTACCTCCACAACACAGCCAAAACTTGTGTGTGCATCGGCGCCTTTGGCACCACGGCTTCTGGGCCCCTGTTCCTAGACACAGGAACATCGCACTGCAGGATGTGCTGCTTACTTTCCATCTTACACATCTTACGGGGTTTTTGTGCTGAGAGCGCTTCTGAATAGTTATTCTGAGAGAGGCGCTATATAAATCTTTCAATACAATACAAATACAATGTGTTTTGTGTTTCTGTTTTTGTTGATAAGCTGGTTACATTCTGACAACTACCTAAGATTGATGCTAAAATGTGGTTTGCTAGAAATGTGTTTTAGGGTGTTTCTTATTTTCCAACTTTGGATTTCTCAAAGTCTCACCCCCTAAACTTGTTCCTTTGGTCAAATTAATAGCTTCTAAAAAAATTTAGTCAATTTGGTAAACATTTAGGGGTCGCTCAACAGAGTTGAATTTCTTGGGGTAGGCCTATGCATGTTTTCGGTCTTCTACACAAACTACGCAATACAAATAGGAGTTCAATAATAAAATTAGATTTTTTTTGCTTCTACCTATTTATTTCTTTTGTATTTTACTTATCTGTGTTTATTTTGTTCAACAATAATAATAAAATATTAATGTTATAATTATTAATAATAATAATAGCAATAATAATTATAATAGAGATTCGAGTGCCATAATTCGTATTAAATCAATTAATCAGAGAAACAACTCAGAAGCACTGTATGATTGTTATATTTACTTCCAATCCTCCATACTAACTTACAAGGAGCTGTTGGTGGACTCACAACACCTGCAAGCTGTAGAAAGAGGGCACGAATTAACATTATAACAGCCAGCTTATGGCTGCAGTCCTCAATTGAACCAAATTGAGCGGCAGAAAGGCTACGTCTGTATTAGCAACAGTTGCTCAAAGTCTTGGTCATGATGTCTATGAGTTAAATATCAACCATTCGTCAATTCACAGAGGAGCACAGCACTATCGAGCTAAAATTGTTTCACAGCTTAAAGAACAGTTTCAAGGAAATGTCTCTCTTGAGATCCACTGGGATGGTAAACTCCTGAGATACTTCACTGGGCAGGAGGTTGTTGATCGATTGCCAGTAATTGTTGCAGGAGCTGGAGTGAACCAGTTGCTTGGTGTTCCAAAATTGACTTTCAGTAGGCTACTGGTGAAGCTCAGATCTCAGTCGTAGCCCGTTTGATAGGAAATTGGTGCCTTGTAGATCGCATTGCTTCCATGTGTTTTGATACCACTTCCAGTAACACAGGAAATAGAAATGTCGCTTGTGTTCTGCTGGAACAGAAACTCGGGAAGAAGCTTTTGCACCTGGCATTTCGGCACCACATAATGGAGTTAGTTCCAGCTTGCAGCCTTCCACGACAGTTTGCATTGACCTCAGGGCCAGACGTTGCCACCTGTAAACGTTTCCAGATTAACTGGACCAACATTGATCAGACCAGATATGAACCTGAAGCAGCTCATGAAGAGGTAACAAGTCTGCTGAAAGATGACAAGGACAGCCTGTTGGCATTTTCTGAAAGCCAGCTTCACTATTATCAGCCCAGAGATGATTTTTCTTCTGGAGCCATACATCATGCCAGATGGATAATTGATATTAAAGGCAATGTACTCTTTAAAGATGTGGATGTTTCACGGCCAATTTAAAAGAGGAGAAGGGACTCCGGAGCATGTGCATCTTCATTGTTCGAATCTATGTCAAGGCTTGGTTCACTTCTCCAAATCCAATTGCATCTTCAAATCATGATCTCCTTTTCCTTCAGCTCTTGGACCCGTACGAAACAGTGAACAAGTCCATTGCCAATGCCAGAAGAAAGAAATTTGCTGATCACCTTTGGTATCTCAGTAAAGAACTCACTGGCTTTGTCGTTTTTATGCGACTGTGCCTGTTGAATCCAACGAGCAGTGGTAAAGGCAATTAATGAGAAGAAAGGTTTTGAAGAGCCTGTAAAACGGGACAAAATATATAAGGTAATGCCAATACATGCGAATTGAGGACTCGTGACAAAAAAATACGATGCAATTCTTCTGCCGGCTTGGAATTCCGGCTGGATTCCTGAATTGTGACCGGGACTTATGACGTCATCGAAACGATTACAAGGACGCCATCAAGGCTGTTGAACATCTGAGGTTATCAGTGGCGCTGCTGAAAGAGGCGTTGCCCTCATTGAGGAGTAGGCCCGACAGCAACATTATTACGAAGAAAGAAAATCAGAAACAGTATTTACTTCAAGTCGTCCAGGGACACCGTCGACTATTTCCAACTTGCAAAAGAGACTTCTTTCCTGCCAGGTCATTGCCAGAAATATTTTAGACAAGTAGACAATAGGCACTCATCAGTAGACCTGTAATCAAGCTTCCTAGACTCTCTACAGATAATGATTGTTAATTCTTGCTTGCTTGAAGCTTGCTAAAATATATATCTCATTTGCGTACAAAATTCAAGATTTCGCAGAAATTAATGAAAACTAAAGATCTCTTGAGCGACCTCTAAAAATTCAAATAATTTCCTACAACTTGGCAGGAGTTGTTTCTATACTAATTGGAACCAATCTGGGGGGTGAGACCGTAAAAAATAAAACGTTTATTTTTTTCTGTACTGCTAAGAAACACCCTAATGTGTTTTTGTGTTTCTGTTTTTGTTGATAACCTGGTTACATTGTGACAACTACCTAAGATTGATGCCTAAATATGTGGTTTGCTAGAAATGTGTTTTTGTGTTTCTGTTTTTGTTGATAAGCTGGTTACATTGTGACAACTACATAAGATTGATGCCTAAATATGTGGTTTGCTAGAAATGTGTCATTACGGTTACTTTGTCAGTTTGTTTATGAACGGGTCGAGGTCGGCTACCACAGACTGCTGCCTATATTCTTAATATTTACATAATGTCAAATTGTAAAACTGCAACTGTTATCGTTTAACTAATCGCCATCTAATACTGAAACTGATAATTAGGGGGCCCTACTTAGTGGGACAAAGGTCCCTTCTGGTCCCCCTGTTGTAACCACTCGAAATACTTGCATATAATATCATTTGTGTAATACCTGTTTGGCTACAATAAAATGATGGTTATGGTTATACACGGATACCAAATTTAACTGCTTGGTGACAGAAACATATTAAGCCATAACATACATACACATAGGCGTAGCCACATGGAGGCACGAGGAGGCAGTTGCCTCCTCTTGCTTTCTTATGTACTGGAACTTCGATTTAACTGGGTCTAACAAACCCCTCTACAACTGGATGACTCCTGGAGTTGCCTCCTCTTGAATTTAGGTCTGGCTACGCTTCTGTACATACATACTGTGTGACAGCTTTCCTATGATTGTCACGCAGTCTGTCTGCAGGCTCAAACCTGCGATTACTGTAACAGACCATGCCACCACTGTGTCGTAACCATTTGTCAGCTAACTGAAAGGAAACAGAAAGAAGAACTTACACAAGAACGGGAGCTTCCCCTTCGGGTGCTGACAATGCCGACCGAGCACCAAGAGAGCTGCTGGAATTCGTGGCACTAACATCCACGACCGGTCGATAATGAAATTTCTTTATACTGACGGTCAACATGATGATAGAACTTAGCAGCATACAAGCACCTACAAACACATCAATCAATCCATTTATTGCAACCATGGTACAAGTACAAGAAAGTTACAAGTTAAACAAATATACAGGTAGCAAGGGGAGCCTCAAAAGGGAAAAATCCCACTAAAATATTGACATTAATAACAGGCAATAGTAACAATAATCCGAAAATTTCTTTAACAATGTGCAAGATATGCAAGTCCCTGAAATTGAAGCTGAATGGAAATGGACACAATATCTACAACTCTTGTTGCGCCCCGAGTCCGAATGGAGTTGCAGGTTGGTGACCCGAGACTTGGGAATTTATTACCTGTTTCTGTCCGCTCCTAAATTCTTTGACATCATTTTGTTCAGGGCTGAAGTAACATACTTTTAGGCTGTGTAGCCTCATTAACCTTTTTCCAGCCTCAGAAGCCTTACAAATCTGACATTGTTCAGTGGATTATGCTTTGGAAAGAGATTTGCTTATAGACAACCATCGATAGGTGCCAAGTGCATAAAGTAACGGTTCTACAGAAGTTTTCAAAATCAGATAAGACATGCATCATGCAGCAACTCTGGCAGTGCTCTTTACTCAAGTCTCAACGATATCAGCAATTTTGCTTTTATATAGATTTTGCTTTATAAATGCGCCTTACCAACTACAAAATCTGGCACATCAATCAAAACAAAAGACATGGAGAACTCATCAAGGGCTTACCTGCACCATAGAACACAACCTCAAAACTAAAGCCTTCATCAAGTACGAGCCCCGCCAGAGGTGGTCCCAACACCAATCCAAGCCCAATCGACAGACTGATGTAACCGCGGCCGTAGGCGATCAGCTCATCGCTCAGCAGCTCCCCGGTCACCGAGGAAACAAACGTGCTCCAGAATCCGCAGTGCAGGCCGAACATAATGGCGTAGCCGATCTCGCCCGCCTTGTGCTTGAAGAACTCGGGAAACAGTCCGGTGAGAATCACGGCAAGACCGGCAGAACACAACACGTTTGACATCGTATCCAGTTTGGCGGAGTGACTGAACAACTGGAAGACGGCTCGGCTGAGCAGATTTGAAACGCCAATCACGCCAAAGAGCATTATGGCGTCGTCTTGCGTGACGCCCGTTGAACGAGCGTACTCGGGAAGGTGGAAGAATACTATCACGGCTCCAGCGCTCCACAGGAAATTGCTCCACAGTAGTCCGTGAAACGCGACACTCCTGGAAAAGTAAACACCACTGTCCATTAGATGCATTGCTTGCCTGATACACTGATAGGCAACATTTTGCTGACTACTATATTTATCCTGAATGCCTTAAGATACATTGGCTCAACAGGTAGCTTCACTTCCAGTTTCTGTGACTTCTCGCATTTTGATCTGTCTTTTCCAATGGATTGATGCATTGGGCAATAAGATAACGGAGCCATAAAATCATTAGATTAGATGACACTGAAAGCAGAGGAATGAAAAAGAAGAAGAAGAATATTCTTCATTGAATGGGTCAAGACCTATATGGGTTGAAGGTCACTGTAATGATTAGCCAAACTAACTCATGCAGCTGTCATAGAACCAGATGTATGTACATATGTATGTATGTATGCATGAATATACGCCTGCATGTAAGCATGTAGGACCTTGTAGGTATAGAAGTCAACATGGTCACAGAGCCAAAAAACAATCCCTTAGGCATTGACAATTCATATCATTATTATTATGCATTTATTAAGAACACTTACCAAGCATCAACTGATGATGTTGAGCAATATTAGGAGTGAAAGTAAGTAAAGTAAGTAAGTATATTCTTTAGTTAACCAGCTGACAAAGACACTCTGGTGCACATACATGTAGGATAACAATTAATACACATACAACATCCTAACCAAAAAAGTCTTCTTCATAAGGTCATCAACTTTGGGCAATATTCTTATTAATTATTCAAGAGAAAGACTTCCTCTAGGCGGCCTACACAGTAACTATCTCATGGAAGGTTCGAACTGGTACTCTCCACATTACAAGGAAAGTGCTCTAACCAATCAGCTACTATGACCCACTTGCTCTAACCAATCAGCTACCATGACCCACTTACTCTAACCAATCAGCTATTCTGACCCACTTGCTCTAACCAATCAGCTACTGTGACCCACTTGCTCTAACCAATCAGCTACCTTGACCCACTTGCTCTAACCCAGGGGTGGCCAACCTTTTCTGGCGTACGGGCCACTATGATTGTTGGCAAGCACACGACGGGCCGCAAAATGTTTGTCCTCACAGCCTCGAAAGAAATACAAATGTTTGTTTCATATTTGACAAGATGTAGAAAAACAGGTACGACTACATTAGGTCACTAGAACTTAAGGTCACTAAATCTTTTAGTGTTTTGGACATCATTATGCAGTATTGTAGTAGTCGGACAAGTAAGTAGTAAAAAAATTATTTAGTTCGTGCGGGCCGCCAATACCCGCGGGCCACATTTGGCCCGCGGGCATTGCCATCCCTGCTCTAACCAATCAGCTACCATGACCCACTTGCTCTTACCAATCAGCTACCTTGACCCACTTGCTCTAACCAATCAGCTACCATGACCCACTTGCTCTTACCAATAAGCTACCATGACCCACTTGCTCTAACCAATCACTTACCATGACCCACTTGCTCTAACCAATCAGCTACCATGACCCACTTGCTCTTACCAATCAGCTACCATGACCCACTTGCTCTAACCAATCAGCTACCTTGACCCACTTGCTCTAACCAATCAGCTACCATGACCCACTTGCTCTTACCAATCAGCTACCATGACCCACTTGCTCTAACCAATCAGCTACCATGACCCACTTGCTCTAACCAATCAGCTACCATGACCCACTTGCTCTTACCAATCAGCTACCATGACCCACTTGCTCTAACCAATCAGCTACCTTGACCCACTTGCTCTAACCAATCAGCTACCATGACCCACTTGCTCTTACCAATCAGCTACCATGACCCACTTGCTCTAACCAATCAGCTACCTTGACCCACTTGCTCTAACCAAGCTACCATGACCCACTTGCTCTTACCAATCAGCTACCATGACCCACTTGCTCTAACCATCACTTACCATGACCCACTTGCTCTTACCAATCAGCTACCATGACCCAAGTGGTTGACATCCAAGATGCCACTCCGGTTACGAAGACTTGAAAAGAAAGACTTAAAAGTTTCTTGTTGAACTCACTTGAAAAGTGACGGTTCAAATATCTTGAGTAGATCTCTTCTCCTCCGCCCGTCGTAGTGGACCATCTGTCGCATGAGGCAACCGCACATCAAGATATTCAAGCAGAGGGCAACAAGGAGCATTGCAACGCCCTTCCAGGCGTAAATGTCCTCCAGGTAATAGATGGCAGTTGGGAAGAGCATCAGTCCGAAGCTGACACCTGTGGCGGCAAAACTGGTCGCGAGATGGCGCTTTGCATAGAAATAGTTCTCCAGAACCATGATAGATGGTGTTAGCGCGAGACCGAGACCTAAGCCTGAAATAAATCAAAGGCAAGGGATATAATGTAACAGCTGCCAAGAGAATCAAAAGCAGGATAAAAACTTCAACAAGACATTGTCAACAACAACACAATTGTTTCTATTCTGCGTGTATTAGGATATCACAGTTCTCTGGCCACTGCATTCATCAGCTCTTGCCACCTCTTCATGAGGACAAGTACTCGCTTCGCAACAGAGGACATCCTTTCATGCTACCCTTTGTCAAATCTAAATTGTTTAAAAGCAGTTTTGTTAACCAATGCATCTTTGGTTATATTTAGCTGGGCATGCAAAACTTGAACTTTAAATCTGCTCCTGTTATAGTTTATTTAAAAAATTTATGCGATCGTTGTATACAATGCAATGCATATGCGCTTGTTAGATGCAAATAAAGGCTACTTAGAACTTACTTACTTACTTTATATGCCGACAGTAATGTCGAGCAATAGCAACCATTACTCAGATCAAATGCACATGAAACAGTTTCTCTTCTGAAAACCACATCTAGTGTGGCCTGTAAGACAGTTAGAATTATAAGTACCGGGAGTAAGTACCAGTAGTACTGCCAATAGTACTGATAATGCATCAGTACACAGAAACATTCGCATCTCCAATTACCAGACACATAATCTTTAACCAGAGGACAATCTGTTCAATGAATCTGGACAGAACACTGCCCTAAAAGCCAAACGCAGTAACTATGACTGTACAAAGAAGGGAGTTACTGCGTTTTGGCTTTTTAGGGCAGAATATATGTATTTATAAAACTAAAGATCTAAATAAGAAAGACTTTGGTCACGTTTTTGATAAAGGTGTCATGACAACAAATTTTAAATACCTGTGTGAATCCAATTGGTGACATATTAGTAATCAGAAAATACTAAATACCTGTGTTGCCAGGTATTAACCTACCTGCAACAACGCCAATGCTGAGATATAGCTCATGTAGCTCAGTACAGAATATGGCCATCGTAAATCCCGATGCAGACAAGAGACTGCCAACGATGACTGAAGTACGGTAACCAAATCTGTAGGATATGAGAGTGCTGGGAATGCCTACAGTGTAAAACAATAGAATACAATTAAATACCCTACATTTAAATTCACAACTACTGTTGGAAATAAATCATGACCTCATCATAAGGTTATTATTCTTACTAAATGTTTGCCCGTCCTAAGACGGTTGAAATGACCTTCATAACGTATAGGATCCCTTCCACCCTTCCCTCACCTCTTCCCCTATACTTACCACCCCATGTCCTTCCCTCTTTCCTCCCCTTCCCTATCGGTTTGACCGCTCCCTCCCCTACCTCTCCACTTTTTCCTACCTTTGCCCTCCCCTCTACTACCCCATCCCCTTCCCTCTCACCACTTCCCCCCTCTGTTTCTCCTCCCTTACACATCCTCCCACCACATCCCTCCTCTCCCTCCCCCTCCACCTCTTCCTTCCTCCCCTACCCTCCCCCTTCCATCTACCGAATTAAATGAGTAGTTCATGACCATATAGTAGCGTGACCAACCGAAAGGGAAAGGAAACGAGTCAATAGGAACGCCACCAATTAAGCGTAATAGGAAAGTTGACTCCACGACTTCATGACATTTCCCACTTCATGATATTTTTGTTTTATTATATTATCAATTATGCATTTATTAAGTGACACTATCTAATGACCAAGCATCAATAGACGGCACTGAGGAATTGTTAGTTGCTCAAGGTGGCCTACACAGTTACTGTGGCTGACTGGTTAGAGCGGTTGACTTGTAACGCCGAGAGTATGGCTTTGACCCTCGTCCGCGGTGGTTTAACTGTGTAAAGACCTTGAGTAAGTCCTTCGCGCACAATTGAACGCTGCAATATATTTGCATGTGCACCGTCGAGAAGTGTGCACTTCTGAGCTTGGGGCCACCTTAGGAAGAAGGGCGATATCAAAGGCAGTTGTATTGTGCATTGTATTGTATTTTAGGGGGAGGAGGCTCGAACCCGCACTCTCCACATTACAAGGCGAGCGCTCTAACCAATCAGCTACCATGTGTGACAAAAAGATGCAAAATTATGGCAATTGCAATATAACACTCCAGTTTAAACCGTTCTGAATGTGACGTCAGTAGGATGCAACCACAGAGAGGTCACACCATTACGACCTCTACGGCATTCCTGTGCATCAGAACTCCTCTTGGAACAATCATCCTTTGAATACAATACCTTTTCAAATAATTCAGCTCAACACATATTTTCTGCTTATATTAAGTCCCACTTGTTTCAATCAGCTATTACAGCAATTGCAATGTTCACAGATTCCACTTTTAATCCTTCTGAATGTGATTTACAATGAGAACCAGCATATTCATATTATGTGTACATGAAATATTGTTTCGTGCTTGAATTTGCTTGTTGACTTTTATTTTTGAGAGTGTTCAAAAAAGACAAGTCTCTATACATGTTGTTATAAAAAAAATTATCCTGGTAATAAAAATGTAACTTCCTGATTGCTCTAACTGCCAAATATTAAAAAAAGAAATGTAGTAATTTATTAAAATAGTCAGCTGATTAGAAAATTAACTATCCTATAAGATGGAATACTATCTCTGCCTCCCAATTATACATCAGTCTATATATATAATAAAGACTCGTTTTCTTTCGACCCATTTATATATAATGAGAATTAATTATCTATGCTCAGTAAGTGGTTTCAATAATATATCATCAGTTACAATAACATTAGTAATCAGGATAATTATAATTATCGTAGGTCTACTCAAGTACCATAGCAGCCAAGACAGCACTAATTGAAGACTCTGCTTATCACACGTACGTAGAAAACTCTTGAAGTGACAGCCAGGATTTTCAATGGACACTGTATTAGAATATTTACAATGGGCATTGCATTTGCATATTTATATGTGTACATAGAACACATAACATTAAATATTAAGCAGCTTTAAAAGAAAACCTACTCAGAGGAGCTCTCCCCATGTGAGTGCCCCAAGGTTCTTAAGATCAAGTGCCACAATTCTACTTCCCGCTGCAGTTACAAGAAACAGATGCTGTCTAAAACTTAGAATTTGACTCTGCTCTTAAATCTGGTGTTAAAACTGGAACCATGGCATACTTATCATCTGTCTTCTATGGATATGATACAACAATCCTTTTAATACTATCCGTTTCCAAGTGATTCATTTGTTTATTAGGTATCATATATGTCCAAAGATACTATCAGGGTTGCACCAATCCTATCCACATTCACATTCCTATTTTATCGCAGGAATATTTACAAACAGCCTACATACTACCAGAGGGTCAGATAAGACTTGTTCCAATATGGCAGTATCATGTTAAACAGTTTTCATTAAGTAAGTAAGGTCGTTTAGGAAGGTTAAAGATGATAAATAATTACGTAAACAATAAGTAAGTAGCATTTTTTGCATCTGATTCTGATAAGTTTTGATGTCTGGTACAATAATCTCTTAACGCAGCATTATAAATTAATGTCTCTTAATATATAAATATAGGTTACATAGAACACACTAAAGAACTCACATGACATTACATATTACACAGAACATTACACTAATGGTAACAGGTTACCATACTGTGCATTACAGATTAAAAACCAATGCATAACATAGACCAGTAAGTTCACATAATACAATGCTGATAATTATGTACCCAAGCATACACTTATAAAGTTGCCTCTTTCCCACTGATTATTATTATAATCAAACTGATAGATTATGGAAAATGTGGACAAGTGCTGACGCTTAAAAAACTATCGCAACTCCATCTATCATTAACTCTTCGCACTTATAAATAACAGAGGATTACAGAGATTTGAATGTTTACATTTTATCTTACATCCTGCTGTTGAAGCATGTAAAGGACCAACCCAAAGGGTCATTAGACCCTCTTGTTTCAAGGTTGCCTCTTTCCCAGCAATTATGTTACAGGCCGCTTGCTTAACTCACAGCTTAGTATAATTAATGTTTTGTAACTCAGCTAAGTACATATTATTACTAGGGCTGTTACGATTAAATTTAGTATAATATTTAGCTATTTAAGAATTAACAATTAATTAATTAATTAAATGTATTCCCCAAAAAACAGCAAATACAAAATTAGCATTATTCATTGTTTATCTTTAAATAGTCTTATTAATATTAATTGCTAGTTAGTAGAACATTATTTGTTCATATTAGTAGTCTTGTTTACATTTTTCAGTTCAAATGTATTCCATCATTGTTGACAGTGACTGACAGTTTCTCACAAATAACTGTCCAAGTTGTTCTTTAGCACCTTATCGAAATTTAATCGTTAAAATTAATAAACAATCAATCAATTAATTAATTGTTAACTTCCGCAGCTCTAATTATTACAATAACTATAATAATAATAATGATGATAACACAGATGATATGACTTGCTTTGTCACCTCACCCCCAATAGCTGTCATTGCCAGCAATGTTGATCCGACCCAAGCCGTCTGGAATCTGGATTTGCCAAAGTATCCGGTAAAGATCATCTGCCAGACTCCACAGCTGTATCCGATTCCTCCTACGATGATATGGATGAGGAAAGATCCGGCTGTTACAAGCCATCCCCAGCCACCTTCTTTCGAGCTCATTGATGCGATTATGTCAGTCAGTGCGCCTAAAATAAAACAAGTTCTCTTATAGGAAATCAAGTATTTGAAACTAATCTAACAGAAAGAGCTGAGAGTGCACTGGCACACTGAGACAGGTAGAACAGAAACAGCCCAGGGTGCATAAGCACATTGAAACAGGTAGAAAAGAAACAGCCAAGAGTGTATAGTGTATACGCACACTGAAACAGGTAGAACAGAAATAGCCCAGGGTGCATAAGCACATTGAAACAGGTCGAACATAAACAGCCAAGGGTGCATAAGCACATTGAAACAGGTCGAACATAAACAGCCAAGGGTGCATAAGCACATTGAAACAGGTAGAAAAGAAACAGCCAAGAGTGCATAAGCACATTGAAACAGGTCGAACATAAACAGCCAAGGGTGCATAAGCACACTGAAACAGGTAGAAAAGAAACAGCCTAGAGTGCATAAGCACATTGAAACAGGTAGAATAGGAACAGCCCAGGGTGCATAAGCACGCTGAAACAGGTAGAAATCCTTACCAAATATTCACATTTCTGTGTGACTTTACGTATCAACAAATACTGATAATAACAATAATGATGATAATAATATAAAATACTAATAGCAATAATAATGTCGCCTGTTGCATACACATTAGCTGAACAGAGGCCGCACCAGACATTGTTTGTAACCAGAGAACACCAGGGCAGTCATACAAGTAACCAGTGCAGAGGCAATTTATGGCGAGCGCAGGGCAAGAATTCTGGCAGCCTTGTGGCCGGGCAACGACCAGGGCAAAGGCTTTTTTTACAAGGGCATTTGCCCTGGCTTGCCCTGCTGTAAGGCCGCCACTGTAGCTGACTCATTTCTATCTCACACTGCAGGCATTGTATGAGCAGCAGCTGAGCTTGCAGCCCAAAGGAAGGTTGCCAGATATGCAAGCCTCACAGAAAGGTCCCCTACTAGTTCATCCCTTTGGCCCATGAAACACTTGGTCAGTTCAATCAGACCAGGGTTTCTGGAGACCCTATGGAGACTGCTTCCCTGTTCCATTGTGTTGTTGTAACAATCCTATGGTTTGATGTGATCGATTTCTGTGGTATGTTTGAGTTGCCAGACATCTAAAAAGACTAGCCATTCCAGAGATGCACTAGCCTTTGTAGAATAGTTTAAATACCTTCTTGATTTTTTATTTTGGGTAAAAAATTATTATTATTATTATAATCTTACCAGGGCATTTTCATCGGGATGCAAGAAAGTCTAGTGGTCAGTGTGCTGAAGTGTCAGCTGAAAGGTCAGGGGTTCAAACCCCCGACAGGGCCGAGATTTATCAGATCTTCGCTCCACCTGAGTCCCTCCAGCCAAAACAGCTATACTAAGTACACACTGACCACATACACTGTCAGTAAGAAGATGAGATGCCAAGAGAGTGAACAAGCCACTCACCATCATATGCTGAGGTTGAAAAAGTTAACTTGCTACCATTTCATACCCATTACTGTCTCAGGGCAAGATTAATCAGCAAGCCAAAAGCCTTTCTGTTTTCAAAAAACAGTTTAAAATGCACTTGTTACGAAACTACAAGCATTAGTATTTGCTCTGACAGTGTGCAGTGTGCAAAAGCATCCTGGAAGTAGCTTGCTACCAACGACGCTATATAAATCATCATAAGTACAATTACAATTAAGAAACTGCTCTACTTCTTCAGTAGTCTTAAAGTCATCCGTCCCTCCGTTTGGTGATCACAGCAGAAAGGCAGAATGGCAATATTAATAAAGTCAAGAGCAGGGTAAACACTTCAAAGTGAATGACTTCTGCACTGCAAACAATCAGATACTTGGTCTACATAAAATACTTCTAACTGCATCTCAGCAGTGTTTATGCTCTTACAATAATACAATACAAATGAAAATTTATAGCGCGCTTTAACAAGACAAGTCTTGCACGAGAGCGCGTTTCGCTACATTCTTAGTCATAGTGCAAGTGAAAGGACATTCCTTTCAAGAAGTATTACTACTACACTTACTATGTAATGTTACGTTACAACTAGACAGTACTAGTGACGTAAGGATATGGACGACGGATGGCGTTAAAGCGTGATTGACAGGCTCAGGGAGGCCCGTTGTGTGGAAACCGAAGGGAGCATCGCTAGAGGCGTGTCCTTCGGGAGTATACCCAAAGAGAAAAGAGGAGGCGAAGGTTGTGATTGGTTGAACGAGACCGAACGGAACAGAGCATGGCAGCTGCCGCGAGTTGGCCAGTGCTTGCGTGTGTGTAAGTAAGCAGGGCAGAGCCACGGAGACGTGTTTTAAATACCCTCAGATACAGTAGCTCGGGGTCAGACTAGCGAAGTTACTCTAGAGGGTTGGTCGATCTAGCCACCCGAGTGAAGGGAAGTCAGTCTAGCGATGTCAACCGAGAGAGAGCTTTGTAACTAGCTGCACCCGTAGAAGCCGCCAGGACGGGCCAATCTTCGAGAACGAAAGACGGTGAACGGAGAAAAGCGGACGAAACGACTGGTTAAGAGTGCTCGTTTGGTCGATGTAAAATAGCGTCGTTGTAAATGTACGACCTATTCATCCGCTGAGAACGGAGCCAACTCTAACAGTTAATCGTAAAAGGGAACAGGACGAGCAGTGCGAGAAAGACAGTCAGTTCGACGGTTTTGTTTACGAGTGAACGTTAGTCGATGGTGGAAACGAAAGCGGAGGACGAAGGATCAGGGAAAAGGGTGACGCAGGGAAAAACCCTTACTAGTGAGTACCGCCTATTAATCCTTTTGTAGCGCATTAGCTCTGAATTAGTCGGGAGCGCTATAGGATTATAGTTACGTTTACGCTAGATAAGAAATACGGGAATTGACGTAATATTGTACTAAGTCAGGTGAATGGTTGTTTGTGCGTGTGTTTAAGTGAACAGTGTGTTAATTCTTGAATGTGTTAAAGAATAGGCCCACTGTTGTATCTGCGAATTTAACGTGTGTTCTAATAATAATCATTGAAAACTTGCTGTCGTGTTGCGAATATGGAGTTGGAAATGCATGTGGAAACTGATGAGGATGAAGCCGTGAATGTTGTGAATGATAATGAGAGGGCTAGATCCCCTATAATAGGCCACGCGACCCAAACCCAAGGGTCCACTTTAGACTCGATAATGACAAGATTAGAATCCGTCATGGACCAGGTCCAAGGCGAGCGATCGATGATGACAACTTCTATAGCGTCATTGGAGGGACGGCTGAGAGGAATGTCCGAAGAAATGGACTATAGGTTTGAACAAATGGATAGCCGATTTCAGCGCGCGGACCAAAGATTCGAAGCGCGGATATCTAAGTTAGGAGGCGGGCGGAAGATTCCGCCACTCATAGATTCAGAACAGGAAGATGAAGATAAAGCGAATAGGCCTAGGCATGGAAGAGAGGTTGAGAAACGAACCGCAGGCCAAACCTGGTCCCAGGCCGTGAATATAGATGACACCGCGTCTTGCCCTCAGGCCACCGGCGTTGAAACTAGTGTAGGGGTGACAACTTCTAACGCGCCTGATAGAACCGTGAGGAGGAGCGAGCGTTTACGTAGCCGCCCCAGAGTACGGTACGATGATCAAGCCAGGTTAGAAGGACCTCCCCTAGGACCACCACTAGTAGAAGGAGTGAGATGGGAAACCGAAGACAGATATAACGATCGTTTAGTTCATCCAGAATATAGGAGTCTCAGCTTCTCACCAACACGAATTGACTTAGCGCCCAATTCGGAGGATGTCTGTAGGCCCAACCTTAAGGCGACGAGGATTACGCGGGCCGGTGTAACAGCCGACCCACCAATAGTAAGTGAGCAAGTAAGATCTCCCCACCCTAGCAAAGTGGCAGAGATGGGATCTCGGGAACCCAGCTGCTCGCACGGTCCGTCTACAAGAGAGAAGGGGGTTGAGGCATCTGATCTAGACCACGAAGCGGAGGAAACGTGGAGACGGAAGCCCCAATATGTGTCCAGCTATGAACGCCACAGAGAGCAGGATTGGGTTAGGGACGAACCTGACTATGACGTTAGAGCTTGGCAGACCCCAGTAGACGACGGCGAAGGCGAACCCGACAGCAAGGTAAACAGATAAGTTTTTAATTTTGTTTTAAACTGTACAACAGATATGCACTGTCGAACTGAAGCTGGAAGACAGTTTATTCTAAGGGTCCTGAGACAGAGAAAGCACAGTTTCCAAACTTCCGGTTTGTGCGAAGTACGGTGAAATCCCCTCTCGTCGACGATCGGAGTCCTCTAGTATTGAAAACTGAACATGGTGTGACCATGGATGCCATGTATGAGGGAGAGGTTCCAGAGTGAATGTGATACATGAGGAGGCAGATTTTGAAGGCGATACGGGCGCGGATGGGAAGCCAGTGGAGTTGTTGCAATGTAGGCGTGATGTGATCTCTTGGACCAAGATCTTTTATTAGGCGAGCGGCGGTGTGTAGAACTGAGGATAAGGGTTGCAGTGTCGATGAAGGAAGACCGGATAGGGCAGAGTTGCAGTAGTCAAGGCGAGAGATGACGAGAGCTTGAAATATCTATCAATTTTCCGTCTGTCTGTGTCAATGAGCATTTAAGGCAGATATATTAAAGGTGACATTTCGGGGCTAAAAGGTCAGAACCACTAGCTGGACCAGGCTTGGTTTGTATTTTATCTGCAAATGTTGCTTGTGTGCCAGTAGGCATAATTTTTCATTAATTCCAACCACAAATGACATCCTGAATTCCACTGTAATGTCTAAATGTAAATCTCCAAAATTTCTCAGCCCACAATGTTTTAGATGTCAAAAGAGCTGGGGGTCAAAAATTTTACAGATTACCAGAGTACATGAATACAGATCAAAATCTAATGTTGCTATACGTTGCACATGAAACAACTGACAACTCATGGGCAATTTTAGTTTTATGACCCATAGGCCTACTATGTTTTCAGTTACTTTGAAGAAGAGCTACAGGGTTTGAACCCCCAACTCCTCCTTAATGGTAGACTGGCATTTTAGATCTGCAGTGTTGGTAACGTTCTTCCACGACAGTTCTGCATGGTGGCAGCAATTTTAATTTCACATCACAATCCAAGTGGCGTCCAATAGAGGCGCTATATAAATTTCCATCTGTGTAGGCTATTCTTATCTGCTACAATTGTCATTAAAAATAAAAATAAGTTACACGCAAACCGAGGAAACATTTAGGGGCCTAAGTGTTAAGTTATATCATATCTAGTATACATCAAGTTGACTCAATAACCGTGAGTAACACCGACTTGTTATAAGTTTATAACATCAGATTTAATCAAAAATCCAGTTCAACCAAAGTTTCAACAACTTTAAACTTACTCCTCTACACTAAACCGTTTATAAACGCGTAGAATTTTATACGCAATCCTTGCTATCGATCTGCAAATGTCATTTTATGCGATTGAGCAAACTCCAAATTAACTTAACCATGTTGTTGCGGCGCTGCATAAATTAAAACAAACTCTTTAACAAAGAAATATGACGTAATGATCTAAAAATACTCGTCAGTGCGCGTGCACCTACGCCTAGGTGCACAGTGAACTTTATTAGCAACAATACCGAGCGGAGATATTGTCTACTTACGGCGTTATTTTGGCGACATACTTCACCCAGGAACAAAACGGGAATCGAAACTGTAGCCCACCCTCGGCAGGAGATCGTTCCCTCAAAGCTTCGAACACCCTAAAACCTCGAGGGGACGACGAACACACTTCGAACACTGGTGAAGTTCAATGTGCAGTTGTTATCGCCTTGAGACCCAGATAGCTCACTCACGCCGGCTGGCCGTGCATCTCTCTCTCTACAGGGCCGTGTGGTCGAACCGCCTCCTCGCTCGCACCAGCCCAGAAGCTGACGCGCTCTGGCCGGGGCAGCAGGGATGCGTGCACTAGGCTCTAAGTGCTTGCTAGTGCGACCCAGTCGTGGGGCTTTTCGGGGTCGACGAAGTTCGCATGAATGTGTCAGTCTGTAAACAATGTTTCTGGTGAATTGTCCAGTTCAAATCCGATTAAATAAAATGTGAATGTAGGTTTTTTTATGTAGGGACCGTATGACCTCGACCCTGTTTTCAATGAATTGATCGAATGAGATCCTTCACCAACGCTACCCGTTTCAAAAGGGTGCCATGTCATTTAAGGTTTCCCGGTGCTATTTAATTGCTAATTAATGTTACAATAATATATTACATTGTATCCATAAACGACATCTGCTCTCTCCATCGACACAGATGATTATAGATAAGATATAATTAGGCCTTTTGATTAGAAAGACAATGATGTGATGATGATGATGATGATGATGATGACGATGATGATGACGATGGTGGTGGTGGTGGTGGTGATGGTGGTGGTGATGATGATGATGATGATGATGATGATGATGATGATGATGATGATGATGATGATGATGATGATGATGATGATGATGATGATGATGATGATGATGATGACGACGACGACGACGACGACGACGACGACGGTGACGACGACGGATGATGATGATGATGATGGTGATGATGATGATGGTGATGATGGTGGTGATGATGATAATGATGATGTGTCGCTTCCATGATTTAACGTAAGAGTAGTTATGTAATGACGATGCTCACTGATGATAATGATGATGATGATGACAACGACGACGACGATGATGATGAAGACGACGATAGTGATGATGACAATGAGGAGGAGGATAACTTGATGCAAACCGATGATCATGACGCCACGAAATAGGACCACATAGGGCCTACTCCCCCACACACACACAAATAATCGCCTAGAAGACCCTGTTCTAAACTAACTCAACCGATAGCAAAAACTCCGTAGCCTACGACATAATTATGGAGCCGACAGGCCTAAATGGTAACCAGACAGCTTTTCACCAAATTATACGATTGGTGTGTTTCGGCCTGTAGACCTAAATATCTCCGTGGTAACATATTATATGAGCGTAACTTCGTATTATCAATCTTACCTTATCTGTAGACTGGTCATGACGGGCTTTGCATAATTATGCCTCTCAACAGTGAAAGACTAACAAGCAGATTAGTCTTTGTTGAGGCTTAGCATGATACAGGCCTGCGCAGTTGCCATCCCGTTTGGCCCACAGAGGCATAAAACGTTGCCCTTTATGCCTGTGCCTAACAGTCGGATCCCTGTTAACTGCCTTGGGCTGATTACTGTAATTGGTTCTGTTTAGAAGTTGGAGATGGAATTAAATCTCTGCTTCACACCAGTCACTTCCGGATCCTAACTCTGCAGGTCACCAATTATCAGTGCACCCGAACCAAGCACTTGCCTCAGATCAGCCAGATAGAGGTCTGTCTGTGTGTCTCTGTGTGTCTCTGTCTGTCTGTCTTTGTCTGTCTGTCTTTGTGGCTCTCTCCATCTGTCTCTGTCTGTCTGTCTTAGTATGTCTCTTTCTGTCTGTCTGTCTGTCTGATTGACTACCTGTCTGTATGTCTGTCTGTCTGGCTCTGTCTCTCTGTCTGTGCCTGTCTCTATATCTTTCTGTCTGTCTTTATGGCTCTCTCCATCTGTCTCTGTCTGTCTGTCTATGTCTCTTTCTGTCTGTCTGCCTGATTGACTGTCTGTCTTTCTGATTGTCTGATCTGTCTGTCTCTGTCTGTCTCTATCATTTGCTGTCTGTCTAACTGTCTTTGTGGCTCTCTTCATCTGTCTCTGTCTGTCTGTCTATTTTGTCTATCTCTGTCTGTCTGTCTATGTTTGTCTATCTCTGTCTGTCTTCGTAGCATGTACCGCACTGGTGAGTATACGTGCACTTAGAGCTCCGAAAGGTTAAACAATTGACGCGTTTAAAACGAAATGTAAGTTGAGTCGGCAGAAGTTTAGTGAGGCCAAGAGTCCTTTGGGCTTCATCCCAAAGCATGTATTTCGTCACGAGTTATAATTATGTAAATTGTAAGAAGAGAAGTGCAGTCCCTTAAGGCTTAAGGTAACCCAGCGATGCAGCCATTGGTATATATGATGTATCGCTTCAATGTTGTTTTCCTGTTTTTGGTTCATTTAGTTTCTTTTCTGTTTTTTTTACTTTAACATTCACTTGGTCATTGCAAGTATGTTTTCAATTATAATCTTTCTTTAAAGGCCACCATTAATTTTCTAATGTAATCTGTAATTTGGTGTCCCTACTTAGCTGGAATTCTTTATCCCTTTAGGGCCTCCTTTTTTGTAGCCGTGTTGAAATTTATATGTAAACCTGATGATTTTGTTAATTTGGTTGCAAAATAAACATGTTGATTGATTGATTGATTGATTGATTGAATGTTCAGGGAATTAATGAAGTCAATGTTAGCGACTTCACTTTCTTAGCCTCGGCATATGATGGCGGATGGTCAGTCCTCTCCCTCGCCGCCACATCATTCCACCGACAGTGTACGGTCAGTGTACTCATTATAGCTAAGTTGGTTAGGGGACTCGGGTAAAGCATAAACCTTGAAAAAATGTCTGCCCTGGCGGGGATTTGAACTCCCGACGTCTTGGCTGATAGCATGCTAACCACTACACCATCGCACATGTGTTTCTATAGCGACCGTAGTAACTATATGGCCTCTGTCCTGCTCATTGTTTCAAGGAGTTGCTCAAGTGAGATACGTCACCCACAGTAGGGCCCATGTATAAAAGTCTAGCGATAGTAATGTTCTTAGCCTCGTCACATGAGGGTCAGTAACAAGTCAAATAAAGGTTAAACCACGACCCCCGTGATGCGTGAGCCCTCTTGAAAGCCGTGACTCGACCCTTTCTTTGGGGTGCACGTGAAACCTATTGGGAGGGACTCCGAGAGAGGAGATGAGGTCAAACAGCGGGCTCTATGGGCGTGTGTCTCAACATGGTTTGTTTGCAACATAAAAACTACCCAACGGATAATATAATAATTGGTTATTTTACAGATTACTTTTCTACTGGAAAAAATTCTAATAATCAGACATAAAACAGATGATATCTCCACAGCTGCTGTGGCGCGTTGGAGAAGGGTAGGGAAGGGAGTGATTGGAATGTCAGCGCATTCCACTGCCGTTCTGTGTACGCTCCGAGTATGCTCCGTGTGTCCTAAATAGGCTCGCCCAGTGTTCCTGAGTCTGTCGAAATATACTCCGAGCATATTCTGGCAATGGTCATCATCATCGTCGTCGTCGTCGTCATTTAATCATCATCATCATCATCATCATCGTCATCGTCATCGTCAATTCGTCGTTATCATCATAATCATAATCATCATAAGCATCATCATAATCATCACCATCATCATCATCACCGTCGTCGTCATTATCATTTCATCATCATCATCATCATCACCATCGTCGTCGTCATCATCATCATCATCATCATCATCATCATCATCATCATCATCATCATCATCATCATCATCATCATATGCGAATATGCCGAGGCTAAGATAATGAAGTCGCTGACACTTCACAACCATTTCTGTCTCTCATGGGTTAGCTTAAGGGACGGCTCTTCTGCTTCTATGCGAATTAACTTTGGCCTTTGGGGATTTTGACAACGGATTTTGACAACTGAGCTTAGGCAAGGTGAGTGTATCCTCTTCTCTCCGTTAGTTTCGTTGAGACTAAGACGAAGTCCATGAATTCACGAAATCAGGGAATTAATGAAGTCTGAGAATTCATGAAATCGACGACTGTGACTGTAACTGCTGGCACCTGGCGAACGAAAAAATAAACTTATAACACTGAAAAGGAGGAGGAGGACGAGGTGGAGGAGGAGGAGGAGGAGAAGAAAGAAGAGGGAAAAGGAAGAGAAAGCGGAAGAGAATGAGGAGGAAGAAAAGAATAAGGAGAAGGCGATGAGGAGGAGGAGCTGAATTAGGAGAATGAGGAGGAAAAGGAGGAAGAGTAAGCGAAGGGGAGAAGGAGGAGCACAATGATGAGGAAGAGAAGAATGAGGAGGATGGTGAGGAGGAGATGATGATGATGAGGAGGAGATGGTGCCATGGCGGAGAAGGATGAGAAGGAGGATGCGATGAAGAGGTCGGAATGAGGAGAATGAGAAAAATAGACAGGAGACTGAGGATTAGAAGAATGAGTAGGAGAAGGAGAGAAGAAGGAGAGGGACATAGCGAGGAGCAGCATGACGAGTAGGAGGAATAAGAGGAATAGGAGGTGGAAAAGGCGGAGATGGAGTAGAAGAACGATTTGGAGAAGAAGGAGCAGGACGAAGGATACAGAAGGAGGCAGAGAAGCAATGGTCCCGAACACGGAGGCTTTCGGGTATTCTAGGTCGCTGGTCCAGAGCCATATATTTCACTTCTGTGAGTTGTGTCAGCTCTGACAACAGGAAACAGATACGATCAGGTTAGATGAGGTTAGAGTAAAAAAAAGAACCAATAGTAAAAACAAAGTTTTTTACTATATCCATCTAGTATCCTATAACGTGTACTCTGAAAATAGTCCGCGTTCATTTTACAACATAGCACGCTTAACGAGGCAGCGCACCCATTATTGTTGCAGCCAATCACAACGCTGGCCAATCACAACGGTGCGTATCGGAAAAGGGGATTCCCCGATTCGAAAAGTTGAGTCCCCGATTCTATAAGCTAGCCTCTTTTTGGGGAGCTGAAATTTTGATAGAATGAAGTGTGTGCGCGGGCGAGTCTGTCTGCCAAGTTTCACGACGATTGAATGATTGTAAGTGATCGAACTAGTCGTCGCAAGATTTGACTTTTTAGCCTGTGACTCAAGCAAGCAAGCAATCAATCAATCAAGCAAGCAAGCAAGCAAGATTCCCGCAAGTTAAACTAGATGGATAAAAAGGGTTTCTCTGACCTGCTGGATTTCCACCAGGCTGCTGCCAAGGTTAGAGAGAGACAGACAGAGACACAGACAGAGAGACAGAGACAGAGCTAGAGACAGAGAGAAAGATAAAGACAGACAGACAGACAGATACAGGGTAGAGACACAGAAAGAGAGAGACAGACAGAAAGAGACAGAGACAGAGATAGAGACAGAGACGGAGACAGAGAGACAGAGACAGACAGAAAGATAGATACAGAGAGACAGGCGGATACAGAGAGAGATAGCGAGAGAGATAGCGAGAGATAGCGAGAGAGAGACAGGCAGACAGACAGAGAGACAGACAGACAGAGACAGAGAGAGAGTGAGAGACAGAGACAAAGACAGACAGAAGATAGAGAGACAGAGTGAGAGACAGAGTGAGAGACAGAGACAAAGACAGAGACAGAGAGAATGAGAGAAAGAGATAGTCAGAGAGTGTCCACAAGGGCACTATAATACAATTGCGATGTTTCCAGCATCGATTCGAATTCTTCCTTTGTTTTGCTGTCGTGAGGAGGAGGAAGGAAGATCGCGGCTTCCGTTTTCCAGTTGGCACTTTGAACAAAAGTCGCCGTCACTTCGAAATGAAAAATTTAATTCCACTCTAGCGCATCATAAATGGGTCTACGATGATTGACGAGTGACTGACAATCCTCTACAAGAGCCTTTCGAGTGGGGAGAGAGACAGAAAAAGAGACATACATACATGCACACATACATACAGACTGGCAGACGGACAGACAGACAGAGAGAGAGAAAGAGAAAGAGAATAAGATCAAAAATAGGATGGAAGAGAAAGGAAGAAATGGAGACGCAGACAGTTGGTAGACTAGGAGAAAGAGAGACGGGGAGACAGACAGAGAACAGAGAACAGACAGACACACACAAAGACAGAGGCAGAGACAGACCGAGAGAGACAGAGACATGCAAAGAGACGCATACATACACACAGAGAGACACAGGCAGAGACATACAGAGACACATACACACAGACATATAGAGAAAGATACCAGTAGACATACAGAGAGGGACATATACACATAGATAGGTCGATATCATCATTGACGGTTGTATAGGATGGAAAGGAGTCAGTCCCCTCCTTCACTCGACCGGACACCTGAAGGCAGAGGGGCACCGATGGGGCACCCGGTTGGGCGGTGGGGCACCCGATGAGGCGGTGGAGAACCCGATGGGGCGGTGGGGAACCCGTTGGGGCGGTGGGACATTCGGTGGGGAGGTGGGGCACCCGGTGGGGCGGTGGGGCATCCGGTGGGGTGTAATGGTCGTCTGCGCTCGGCTTTCAGTGGAGCGGAACGATCGATGCGGCCATCTACCGGTCATTGTGAGAGACGACAAAGAGCGCGAGACTGGAACGCGCTTTGCTGATCGATCTCAACGAAGACGCAGAGGGGAGACAGAGACAGAGACAGAGAGACAGACAGAGCGAGAGAGAGAGAGAAACAGACTGACAGACAGAGACAGAAAGTGAGAGACAGAGAGATACAGAGAAAGAGATAGACAGACAGACAGGCAGGGGAGAGAGAAAGACAGGCAGGCAGGGAGGCAGACAGACAGACAGACACTCAGACAGAGACAGACAGACAGAAACAGAAAGTGAGAGACATAGAGAGACAGAGGAAGAGCGACAGACAGACAGAGAGAGAAAGACAGGTAGGCAGGGAGGCAGGCAGACAGACAGAGAAAGAAAGAAGAAAAGAAAGGAGAACGGGGAATGAAGGGGTGGGAGGGGTAAGAAGAAGGAAGGTGCCACCTTTTTCATTTCTCTCTCGTTCCTTCCTCTTATCCAGCTCTGTCTCTGTGTATCTCTCTGTCAACCTCTCTGTCTCATTCTGTCTCTCTAGCCTTCTCTAACTCCACGAGTGCCTCTGTTTCTTTTCTATACCTTGTTTGTTGTGTCTTACTGTTCGTATCTGTGCCCCTCCCTTTCATTCCTGCCTCCCTCTCTAACTCTCTGCCATCTCTCTCTCTCTCTCTCTCTCTCTCTCTCTCTCTCTCTCTCTCTCTCTCTCTCTCTCTCTCTCTTCTCTCTCTCTCTCTTCTTCTCTCTTCTTCTCTCTTCTTCTTCTTCTTCTCTTTAATATTTCCCTCCTCCTCATCGACTCCCTCTCATTCTTGAAACATTTTATACGATACTACCAATAAACACAGACCTAAACTCCGACCGTAAACACTTACCCTGAACAACACCATCGCCAGTTCGAAGATGTCATTTGTAATCAGCCGAGCGACTAACATTAATTGCATCATTAACAACAATTACACGCAACATTAAAGAGAACAATAATTCCAAGATTATAACAGGTCATATCCCAAGCCATCAACTATCAATCAACAATAATTCGTGAACTCTTCACCATCCCATTCTATATACCCGATGATCAGTGATCCCGTCCTAGACAAAAAAGAACCGGAACGTCGGCTTCAGGAATAACCGGAACGCCGCCTTCAAGCGCCATGTTGATGATAGAAGAAACCGATACGGCGTTGCGGTCGCCAAAAAAGAACCGGAACGCCGTTTCTGTGCGTTCCGGTTCCAACAGAACCATGCCGATCATACTTTTCCATCATCCTTTCCCTTCTCCAGTCGCCTGTCGATCTCACATCTCTTCCGCTTGTCCTCTCATCTGCAGTTTTCCACTAGCCACTAAAAACCGAACTCTTCAAGCCATCCTATCCTCATTCTACTCCTGCGCCACCATAAGACCACCATCATCAACCATTTCCACCAAGCTGTCTCCTCGGCTTGACCTACCCGAATTCTGACCTGGCGCCGGAACGGACTAAACAACCTGGCTACTTAGGACTTGATTGATATAGCGCCGGTCATTGACGTGGCTTTTGTGTAGCGATGAGAAATTTTCAAGATTTACATTACATATAAGAAATCCCACTCTGTCCAATCCACTACTCTGCATTCCAATCTTCTCATCCTAGACGAAACGTGCCTTAGCATTTCCTCTGCTTCCTTAAATCCCTGGTAACCGGACTTCATTCTTCACTTAGCATCTCTGGATAACTCCTATATATAGGCTATGACACGACGCAGTGCTCGTGAATAAGCTGGTGATGATCGTTAATAAGTTGGTGGTGATCGTTAATAAGCTGGCGATGATCGTTAATAAGTTGGTGGTGATCGTGAATAAGCTGGTGGTGATCGTGAATAAGCTGGCGATGATCGTTAATAAGCTGGTGATGATCGTTAATAAGCTGGCGATGATCGTTAATAAGCTGGCGATGATCGTTAATAAGCTGGTGGTGATCGTGAATAAGCTGGTGATGATCGTGAATAAGCTGGTGATGATCGTTAATAAGCTGGCGATGATCGTTAATAAGCTGGTGATGATCGTTAATAAGTTGGTGGTGATCGTGAATAAGCTGGTGGTGATCGTGAATAAGCTGGCGATGATCGCTAATAAGCTGGCGATGATCGTTAATAAGCTGGTGATGATTGTGAATAAGCTGGTGATGATTGTGAATAAGCTGGTGATGATTGTGAATAAGCTGGTGATGATTGTGAATAAGCTGGTGATGGTCGTTATTAAATCAAATCAAATCTGGCGATGATAGTGAAGAAGCTGGTGATGATAGTGAATAAGCTGGTGATAATCGTTCATATGGTATCGTATCGTATTTAAGTATTTGTAAAGCGCCTCTCATAAGCTCATAAGCTGGTGATGGTCGTCATTAAATAAAATAAATAGTGAATAATCTGGAGGTGATCGTGAATAAGCTGGTGATGGTCGTTAATAAGCCGGTGCCCTGAGCATAGCCTAAAGATACACTCTATAGTGCTTTAGAAATTTTGGAGTTAGCGATGGCGAACACGAGAGGTTTCAACCATGGCATAAACGTACCTCATTCGAAGCTGTTGTCCTTCAACCTCCTTTTCTTGTGATGTCGTAATCATATTCCAAGGGAAGGTAGAACTTTCCCAGTACGAAGAAGAGAGGAGTGCTTCAGGGCTATTCAAATGGGCGGCGGCACATTTAAGCAGACTTAATAATTACAAGGATGCTCTGCTGTGGGACTGACATTGTGTTTGTGTGGGTGTGTGTTTGTGTTTGTGTGTGTTTATGTTTGTGTGTGTGCTTGTGTGTAGCTGTGTGTGTTTGTGTGTGTGTGCGCTTTGTGCTTGTGTTCGTAGCTGGATGCGCGTGTGTGCGTGTGCGTGTGTGTGTGTGTGTGTGTGTGTGTGGGTGTGTGTGGGTGTGGGTGTGGGTGTCTGTGACTACGCCTATGCATGCGTACGAAGTCGCTTATTATTATTGCATAAGGACAATTCATGCATGCCGATCCATACCAACGCTTGCGCCTCGTGTATTGTCTTGGACTGTATTGTATTGTGTTGCATTGACTCCCATTGTTTCTAGGTCTTATTATATTATGTGCGATGGGAGTTGACGTGTGGAAGTGATTGCCTCTTGCCTTCCTCCAACAGCGGATGACTCCCTGCAGGCCACAGCACACTGTGAAGACCATTTGCTTTTGATCCCCACAGGTGCCAACTGTACTTGTTGTTCATTGATTTTGACCATCGTAAAAGCTACTTGCTAATCATTTTCTTTGTTGCTCTTAAGCACCAAATATACTTCTTGATCATTCGTTTTTCAATTCCTTCATAAAACATTTGTACTTGTTGACAATTGTTTTAAGAGCCCCGCAAGAACCAACTTTAATTGATCATTTGTTTTTTAATTCCCTCAAGACAAGAACCAACTGCACTTGTTGATCATTTGATTTTTTCGCATTCCCTCAAGAGCCAACTGTACTTGCTAATAAGTTCCTTTGATCCTCTTAATATCCAAATGTACTTCTTCGTCATTTCTTTAAGATCTCTGTACAATGTTGATCATTAAAGTTTTCTTCAAGATTCTTTGAAGAGCCAACTGTACTTGTTGATAATTAGTTTGAGATCATTTGATCATATGTTTTTGATCCTCGCAAGTACAAACTGTACGTGTTGATCATTTGTTTTTATTCCCGCAAGAACCAACTGTATTTGTAAATCATTGGCTTTGATTCACGCAATTTGCCGTAGACTCGTATTCACATCAGATTAAAGACCCTACAAACTTCCAAGACCACGGGCTCCTGCGTATCTAAGGAGACCCGTAGGTCCCGTACACAAGCGTAGACTTTTTATGACGTAATTAGGCCTATATAACAGGAGCATGTAATTATTTGAATACTGTACATTGGTCCCTCTATGATATTATAATTATGACCTTTTAAGATCGTTTGCGTGCTTATAATCTCGTTCTTTTATTAAGCATTCTGCTCCACAGCTTGTTAATTATCATTTGATGACCTGTCTGTCGTTTTATTTATTACATGTTTAAACTGTTGTGACGGCATTTGCCTAAATATAAAACTACACAGTTGAACTCAAATTAATAATTTTTGTATACATAGGCCTATTCAATCGGTCCTGAACTCGGCAGCTGGGCTCATTGCATGCCTGCCTTCCTCGATCCTCTTATATTTCAACTTACATGATTGATGAAGTGCATTGGCTTCCCGTTGCTTTTCGAATCCGGTACAAGATCTTGGTCATGGTTTCCAGAACTCAGCAAGACTCCCAAGTACCTTTGTGATCTGATGTGCAGTGGCGGCGCCAGAGGGGATAGGGGGCTTAGCTCCCCCCTAACTGCGGCTCAGCCCCCAAAAAAGTGGAAAATCACTGCAAATCACAGGATAAGGGGCAAAAGGGAAGGGCTTGGAGCTTTAGTCCCCCCCAACCTGAAATCCTGGCGCCTCCACTGCTGATGTGCAAGCCGACCTCTGCTGTTTCTCTTCATCCTCTCCGCTCTCTAGACCGTCTTGAACTCTTTGTCCCACGAGTAAGGACTGCTATGGCCCAACATTGCGCCTTTGCCATTGCGGGTCCTTCGTCTTGGAATGACCTTCCTCCTTTTATATGCTCTCAGATTTTGGCTAGGATATCTCAGTCATCTGCCTGCTTCTTTAAGACTTTGTTATTCCCTCGGAGCTGTCACGCTGATAGCGCCTCTGAATAGCTTATACTGTAAGAGGCGCTTTACACATTTTCAAATACAATACAGTAAGAACTTACACATTATAACAAGTCCAATAAATAAATTGAGATTTTTCGCTTGAGTTAAGGTAAAAGTAGGGGAAACATGTGTATTTTGGACCAGCGTGTAAATTGAAACACTCATAGTATAGCGAAACAAAGCAGTAGGGAACCAGCGGAAGCCACGAGCGCATGCGCAGTAACTTTATTTATGTGTGTTTTAGGGGAGATGGCAATAAGAGTTTTCGTTTTTTTTAAATTAATTTTTACATGAAATTGTGTAGCGTGATGTACTGAAGCCGTATCTGTTTCATGCTATAGCTATGCGTAATTCTCAAAATATGTAGCTAAATCGATATAGGCAAGTGAAAGTGCAATATAAAGTCTTATTATTGGTCAGCTTTGGCCTTTGCAATTCTCGAGTCACATACCTCTAGGTCGAATATTTGCATGCTACTCACATTCGTGTAAAATGGACCACATGGAATATGTTGAAATTGCACCACTTGATGTCGTGTAAAATTATCTATACTGGCTCAATTTACACGACACTCGTGTATATTGGACCAGTTTTAAACTTAATATATTTACCGGCTCAATTTACACGACACTCGTGTATATTGGACCAGTTTTTAAAAATTATATTTTCAAATTTCTACGTTTTCTATAAGACCTACAATTATTGCATCATTGTATAAGTTTCTTACATAATTATTATTCTAGGGTCCTCGTATAATTATGTTAGCGCTAAATTTGCTTGGCATTCCGCCAATTCTTTGAACCTTTAAAAGCAAAAATGCGTTAGGGGGTGCAAATTAGGCCTACACATGTTTCCCCAAGTATATTATTGAAAATTAACAATAGACCGACACGACAAATTATACCTTCAAAACCTATAATACGTGACCGAAACTCGAACTTCAACAACAACAGCAGTTTCACCAAAGGCAAAACACTTAAACCAGAAGCGTATGAGACGCGATACAGACAGCAAAGCCATCCAAATCCATTAAGTAGGCTATTATACGGATTGTAGAAATTCACGAAATCACGGAAGCCGTGAATTCCGTGATTTTCGGTATTTGCCGTGAATTTCCCCAAATGCTGTGAATTGTCGTGATTTGAGGCAAATTTTTTTCCCTTTACGTAACATTTTTGCATACGAGAACTTGGCGCTACATGTATTGTATACATAGGACTAAGCTTATTGACAGTCAATGATTGCAGAAACTGTGTGTTGAACGTTGACTCTGACAATTAGCGTGACATCACAGACGACGGCGCTTCGCTGCTTTGATCTGTAATTAATATGATCACATTGATCAGATCAATACAAACGTTATATGAAGCAGGTCGTTTACACTGATATTTACTGTATACATAGCGAAAGCGTCGTTTCTATCTTATTTGCGTTGTTATTTGATCCGATCTCAGCAAATAAAAGCGTGATTTCATGCCATGAATTTGCCGTGATTTTAGCCCATTTTTAGAAAATGCTAGGCCTACCTTGAATGTCGAACTTTATTGCCATGATAATGAGTCACATTTTTCGAAAATGGAATTTTGAACTTTATTGCCATGATAATGAGTCACATTTTTAGAAAATGGAATTTTGAACTTTATTGCCGTGATAATGAGTCACATATTTAGAAAATGCTCACGTGAATTTTGAACTGTTTTTGCGATGAATTTCTACTATCCCTAATAATTAGGAGTCAGCTGTATCGGTTATCCTATACATGTACAAGAAATCTGCTATCGGAGCCTTGGCTTGCTAACATACAAACAGGGTGTTATCAGACTCAACCTAAATGCCAAGCTCACTTAAACTATAATGATCCGAGCTTTAAAAGAGCTCGTTTCTCGTCAGATGGACAAAGTTGTAACATCTTATAAGAACGGTCACACATTGTATACGCCTAACACACCTTCTAGAATATGATCACAACTAAAACAGGCTTAAGTGGTTAGATACAGCAATAGGCCTATACATATTTAGAAACATTATATATATATATGGTATAAATATATACCATATATAAATAAATATAATAGACTCATATATTTGCATATATAATTCATGCACTTACATATATTCATGATAACAATTATGGTGAAGACGGAACAACGAATCGTGAATTGTTATGAATTGGAGGCGTGAGTCCATTCTCCGCAGTTTCATTTTATTTCATTACAACTGTCTTCCAACGGGTTTAACAAAAATGTGGAAAATGCACTCACGCGTCCAACTCATAACTCAACACGGTGTGTATACGTGGGGGTCGGGAGTCCGCCTCTCGTATTCAGGTGTATTGTTCAGGGAGCTTCAACGAGCCCCACTCCCGCTATCCCTCTCCAACTCATAACAATATTATTATAAGCATCTGCATGGAAAACGGTTGTAGTCAAACACATAATATATAGTCTATGATAAGTGTAATATTGCATAAATATATATATATATATATATGTATATTTATACTATGTATTATATATATATGTACATGCTATGTATTATATATGTATATATATATACCTACTATGTATTATATATGTATAAATATATATATATATATATATATATATATATATATATGTATTATGGGTGGATAAGCGTGCGTTTGTATATATGCGACGTTTGAGTATTGACGTTGGATATGGATGAATGGTCTTACGCATAGTTGATGAGGCCGGCGTTTTCCGTTCTGTCTGCTCGTTCGTCTCTTGATGCGTCGACTTCTCTCTAATAAATGGAATCGTGGTGCCATCGCTGGCATTGTTCTGCGACGATCTGCGACCGATGTTCCGGGCGACGGTTCCATGCATGAAAGACAGTCGCAGACAATGCGATGGGAACAGGTCCGCCGCGAAACAATGGAACGCCGTTCCATCGTCGATCGCTGCAGTCAATGCGTCGCTATCGACCTCCTGGACATCGGACGCATCCTCTCTCTAACATACCAGCGTGCACCCACGTATACCTATGACACCCACACCCACCCCAATCGCTTACGTATGTGTGGGTGTATGGCTGCGTATATGCCTGACTGTCTATACCATGCCAACACCCACCCATTTGCTTATCCAATCTCTTAGTTAGTTAACTCCCATGGTCTGTTATTATAGCGCGGACAATAATTATTGACAATGTGAAGCACCATAAAGTTTTCCGGTGCTTTATTAACTGTCGTCATTGCAATTACAATTAAAATGTTTTAGCCAGTGGAATGATTTAAGAACGGGAGTGATAATTTTTTATGGTGATGCTTGGGTGTCGTTTTGGATGAGTTGTGGACGCCTAAAGTGGATTCGAAGTTGTGGAAAGAGAAATTACAGTAATGAATCTTTGAGTGGACAATGGAGGCAGCGATAGCGGATGCAGTTTTAAGTGAAGCATGGGTCGAATGAGGCAGAGGTCACAAATACGCATGAAGCAGGAGCGCGAGATGTTGGAGATGTAAGTTGGAGATATGTGTATCAAATCATTCAAAGGTAATACCAAGATTGCGGACAGGGGCATCAGAGATGAAGGTATACAAATCTGGAGAGTTAGTGGATAGGTGTATTGAAGGGTCAGTAATTTTCTTGATCTGATCTGAGAGGTCTAGGATAATAAATTACGACAGTGCCAGCCCCAAGCCTAAACAAAGGAGGAGGGCAACGCTGGTCATCTTTACTACGATGCAGTGTCGTCAAACGGAAACTACATGTATACCTCACTATACGTTCACTCGCTTTAGCCGAATGGCCATCGCATTTGACACGACGCTTAGAAAAGTTTCTACTGACACGTGAGAAGCAAGCATGCATGGACAGGGCCGGATTAAGACTTTCGGGAGCCCTCTAAGCCAAGGGCCGGATTAAGACATCCGGGGCCCCAACCGGAAAGCCATTCAAAAATTTTTTCCCAGATTTGCAGAGAAACCATTGTTTATTACTTTGAAAAATTTCTAATGACTTTTTTTTCCGTCTTTTTTTCAAAAGAAAATTGTCAAATAGGACCTTTGCACCATCTGATTTTTTTATATTTCCTGACAGTTGGGGCCCTCAAAACGTTTGTACCATCTGATTTTTATATTTCCTGACAGTTGGGGCCCTCAAAACGTTTGTACCATCTGATTTTTATATTTCCTGACAGTTGGGGCCCTCAAAACGTTGTGGGGCCCTAAGCCATGGCTTATTTCCCGTTATAGGTTAATCCGGCTCTGTGCATGGAGGCCTCCTCGTAAGTGCGTTCGTGTAGGTGTGTGTCCCGCGCGCGTGTGTTTTGATGGTGCATGAACTGCGGAAGAAGGGCAATATCAAATACCGTTGTATCGTATTGTATTTGGTCTTCCGAGGTACGATCCAGGGATGTTGCAAGTATAAGTACAAGTTCTAAGGTCTCAAGCAGTGATATTTCAGTTCTAAAAATAATTCCCAATTTTAATTCTAATTCAGTTATGAGGATCGAATTTCAGTTCTAATTCTATTCTCCTTCTGAAAATAATTCCAATTTCAATTCTAATTCAAGTTCTAAAAATAATTTCAGTTCTAATTCAAGTTCTAAAATAATTTCCGTTCTAACTACCATTCTAATTCTGAATAAGTATGTTTCTATTTCAGCTCTCGAATCACAGTGCAAAAACACACTTCATTCAGCTGCTAGTCAGTTCCCGCTTGTTACATAGACTAAACTTAAAATGTTTTTGTTAAGTTTCTGTTTTTTTATATAGATAGGCCTATAATTCATAGGCATCTTTATGAATCCGCTGCAGATGCTCTATCAAATTGCTGGAATTCTTGCCAGCCAGCGTTGTCCCACAAACAGCACTAGTGACTTTATCCTGCACCGTGTACATTGATTAACCGAATTTTCAGCATACACATAAAACTCCCAAACTGGACTATCTTTTTTCTTTTTTCGGTAAACGTGTAGTTTAGTGTCGTAAATTATTCACCCATTGTAGCATTGTTAATTTTCTTCAATCCAACTTCTACTTTGGCAACAATCATTTTCATCAATCCAGCTTCTATTTAGGCAAGAATTCGTTTCATCAATCCAGCTTCTATTTAAGCAGGAATTATTTTTCATCAATACAACTTCTATTTAGGCTAAGCAAGATTATTTTCATCAACCCCACTTTTATTTAAGCCAAAAAATTTGATCAATCCGACTTCTATTTAGCGAGACTTCTTTTCGTCAATCCAACTTGTATAATTTACGACGCTAAGCTACACGTTTACCTTTTTATACTCGCTAACTTGCGCGATAAACTCATTGTCGTGTAAATTAAACTTAACAAACACTAAGTCAACTTAAACTTTGTCAAAGTAGACCACGGGAAGACCGGAAGTTGAACAAAGATCATGCATACCAAAGATATCACAGCCTATGATTACCGATCTTGACGGCTCTCGGACATTAATATGACGGATGTCTCACTTATACAGACGATGTACCTTGTACTTGAGACTCTCAAGTACAAGTACGAGTACACGTACTTAAACTCTGTACTCGAGTCGTATACTCAATTTTGTCTATTAGAAGGAACCTTGGTAGAAACGCATGCAGTAACCGATCTCAGAGGAACTAAGAGGGTCTCTCGTCTGATCCTCTACTTTCCAATCGTCGACATAAACGACGACCCGCCTCGGACCTCCTTCTGGCCACCCTTTGGACAACCCCTCTGACTCGACGCAGCGCTCGGGAATAATCTGGTGCCCTGCGCTTGGCTTTCGAGTGGCGCTTTAGAAGTTGGAGATTATGATTACGATTACAATTACTGATCTTGACGATTTGGTTCCGTCAGGGCCGCATTAAGGGGGGGGAGGTGCTAAGGGTGCTACAGCACCCGGGCCCGCAGTTTTGAGGGGCCCGCATTTTCGGAAGTGAAGAAATTTTTTAATGTGCTTGTTATTAGCTTAATGGAATAATGGTAAATCTAGCGAAAATGCTGTAACATAAATAAATACGAAGTAGCCTAATAATTAATTTAATAATTACTTATAGTTATTTAACGTAAATAAAAACGAAATCACAATTGATTTAATTACTTATATTTATTTTCCTGACACTAATCATTCTGTGTACAAATAGTAATGTAACGTTAATTGTGTATTGTGTCTTTAGGCAGTTAATACACACTAGTAGGCCCTAAGCATGTTATAAATATGTGCGTGGTGGACCGGCGGTTGTCAGAGGGGGCCTTTGGAAGGTAATCACATTATCACAGCACCCGGGGCCGCACTAGCCTTAATGCGGCCCTGGGTTCCGTCGAATGATTTATGCTTTTGAAATTGGGGTTTGCTTAGAAGCGAAGATTGGTGTATGCCTTGTTCAGTACGATAGCGGCGCTATAGCTAAGTGTCTAATAGGATAAAACTGACTGTGGATCTGCATTATAGTGGAGTAACCAGAATCATAGGATGTTATGCGTTTCATCGATGTATTGTTTTTAGTCAGGTACTCAAAAGTAACATACTTTATATCACCTCCGTGTTACATTGCAACGTATAATTAAATTTGTATGACGCTAGAACAACTTTATGGGAAACAAAACAACGCAAGTTTTTCTTTCAAATTAATTTACTGAAAAACTAGCTTTTACACACAACTTTCTGTATAATAGAAAATTACCAGTAACAGTTTTTCTTTCACATTAGGTTACTGCAAAACTTGTTTGAAAATGAATTACTGTGATATTAAATGCATTACTTGCAGTTACAGTACATTACGTAGGATCACAGTCATTATTTACAGTGTCCCGTGTCCAATCGACCTGCCATAAATTGCGTCACGTCCTATACAAGAAAGTCGATTCTGCCTTTGACTGTTGAGAAATGCCTCAAAAGTAATATTACACAGGAGCCATTCGTGACACTGACATGACCTAGATTCGGGCGACCTGCGCCAGATTTAAATGACCCTTTGCCTCGCAAAGTTTTAGGTCACTATAGGACGCATTGCTTAACTACACGCTGTCTGCAAAAATTGTATCAATAGAAATAATCTCAGACAAAACTGAGCTGTCAGAAAATTCAGTAATATGCACGGAAACCTAGCATATATGTTCCAAATACTAAACCAGAATCCTTCCACATTCAGCACAGGATAATATTTATAATAATAGAATTGATATTAGAATTCAATATATTTGTATATCAACAAAAAGATGGTGAATAAGTGAAACCATACAGAGGTAAGAAAATGCAACAATAAAATTGTAAACAGATGTGGCAGCAAAACGATAGACACGTGTAACGGCAAACATACAATGCAGTAAAACATTGGTAAAAATTAATGGTAAACACGTCAAACGATAAATAAGTCAGGTGGTAAACATGCGCTTAGACACTAGGCACGTCTATAAGTAAACTTGTAAAGAAAAACATTTGCTGAATACGTATTTGTTGCATCACCGTGGACGTTCCTAGATGTGACTCAACTCAAGCGTCTAAAACTCATCCAGAACTCACCAGGCCGAGCTGTCACCAGGACACCAAGCATCATCATAACATTCTCGTTCTTAAATCAATCCACTAGCTGAAATTCCTGAGCGTATCCACTTCAAAGTCATATTTCTAACATACAATTTCATATACAATACTCCAAGTCAGAGTAGCCTACCTTTGAGGACTCTTCACCATCCAACCTCCCCGCTCTACCCGATCTTCCTCCTATCTAACTCTCTTCCTTTCTAAAGTTCTTCAACCGATCCATCTCCCACACTGCACCTCAACTCTGGAACGAACTTCCGATAAATTCCGCGTATTCTGATCAGTTACTCCACCAATACCGCCACTCACTCACCATCATCTGCCTCAGACTCCTCTACACATCACCCCACAGGTTTCCATTCCAAACTGAAGTCTCACCTCTTCAAGAATTCCTACTCTAATCCATCCGCCTTCGATGATTTCTCGTCCTCAACGAAACCTGCCTTAATAGCTGATCGGTCCTCACTCTCTGGTCTCTCTAGATGCCGGTGTCACGAAATAGAGTATCCCCCATTAGAATAATATCCCCTTAGCGAAATGAAGTTTCCGGCCGGATGAATCTGAACGTGAAGGACTATCCCCCCTCGTGCGAAAGTATCCCCATGAGTCGTACGAAATCATCCCCCATTCAAAAAGTATCCCCCTGCAACTTAATTACAAATTGTGCTATTTAAGTCAATTTAGAACCATATATTTGGTAAAAAACGGTTAATACTTAAACTGAATCATAAACGAAAAACGAACGTAGTCCTTTCAACAACAACAACAAATAAAACACGGAAAAACGGGACAAAAGAAACTAGAAAATAATTTCACTCTGTTACATCTTGTACTGCATTTTGAAAGTAAAAACTGTACTGAAACAATTTAATTTTAATCAGCAAACAACTCAACTAGGCCTACGTAACATTAATCTACAACAATTATTTCATTTTTATATGTTTTAATAAGAAATTGAGAAATTAAAAATATTGAAATCTTTCCTAATTTAAATTGTAAACATAAGTCCACATAAGCTAGTCCATGCTGACTAACATAAACTATATAATTATTAAAAACTAAACTTTTGAGTATAGAGTGTAGTCTAGCTTACTTTATTAAACCTGGAAGGCCTACTTACAATTTTTACTTATATAAAACTTCATATGGAGTAATATAAGTCAGTTTAGAAATTCAAATAACTTTTATAAATTGTATTTCTGGTACTGTGCTATTTATTGCTCAAATGATGACATTAAATACTGACGTAATTACCTGAATCCTTGAAAGAACGGAGACAACGTAGGGGATTTCAGACAAAATGCAATTAAGACAGTGTCATGAAAAGGGATTAAGGTGCTAATTAGGTGAATTGGTAGCGCGCGCTTGATATCGGTCGTTTCGTATCTATAGGTACACCAGCAAAGCCATTGAAGCCATTTGAGGCAACGAACCAACTTCAGAGGCTCTTGTGTTCTGTGTTCTCTTGTAATCTCACGTTAATTAAGCAATGCCTCAGAGTAAGTCCATTCGCATAATTACTTGCGTGAAGGTCTTGATGCGATGGAAGTGTATAAAAGGAGAAAAACAAATATCAACAGTCATTTGTCTTCCTTCTTTTAAACAACACGAACTTCGGTGTCCAGACCAGAAGAAAATGTGGAGGATGATAGAAATGACTCACTCTGCCCCCTTCGTTACGTCACTGCTCGGGACCTCTGGAAGCAATGCCCTCACGCCACTGGAAGAGTGCCTCAGGTATTGTTGTAGGCCTATCTATCAATTTATATAGTGCCTCTCGCAGTGCACACCGATCAGTGGCGCTCAGATGGGAATGGTCCGCAGTGCAATGCCATAGTGGTGTCACTGAGTGAAAAGATTTATACGCAGAAGGGAAACAAGCTGACTTGAACAACTTTTGCACAAACGTGCCAAAGCAGCAAATATTAAGAATGAATTTAAAAAGCATTATTAACTAATGAAATGTGGTGTGTACTGCTTGTTGTCAGTTCTATAATCAATACGTCAAAAATTATTCGTCCTCATAGAGCCGTTAAGCAGTTGAACTGAATTTATGATCTGAAAGAGCGCATTCACTTTAGTGGAAAAGTGCTTCAAAGTGAACATTTAAAAATGGACTTTTGAACTTGAAGGCTCACTTAGAGTCACGTATACGTACTTGCTTTAAATATTTCTGGCTTTGGATTTTGATTAAAATATATATATTCATAAATTATACGCATTGAAAAAAATAATACCTGATACCTGTGCATTTTTATCCCCCGGGGGATAATTTCACACGATGGGATATAGAAATGGTTTATCCCCCGGATACTCTATACAGGTATAGTCCATCCGGGGGGGGGGGATAAATTCATTCATCCTCCCGGATAGTTCTTGGACGGATACTCTATTTCGTGATACCTGCCTCGGACCTCTACTGGACATCGATATCAGTTCAAGTTCAGTTTACTCATAGTTTCATTAACAATTTAGAATCGCTGCTGATTTTAAATCGCATTTTATTCGGAGTGTCAGGTTCAAAATAACATTAAATATTTACACATGCCAGTTAAATCGCCTCCTATGTAAGTCATTCTACAAATCAATCAATCAATCAATCAATCAATAAATCGGTCAGTTTAAGCAGTGCAAATGTGATCAGTTCAGTGTTATGCAATTCAATGAAATATAATGCAAAGTTATGTAATGCAATAAAAAATAGTCTAATGCAGTGCTATGCAATGTAATGCATTCCAAAGCAACACAATACAGTCACGACGTCAATGTAATTTAATGCAATTAAATGCAATACAAGAAATACAATGAGATGCAATGAGAATCAATGTCATTCATTCCAGCTCAATGCAACACAATGCCAGACGACGCAATGCTATTCAATCCATTGTCATTCAGGTCAGTGCTATACAATTCAATCTGCTGTAATGCATTGCACTCAATGCAATCTGAATCATCTGGAAAGTGCTGAATAAGATAGACACCCAGAAGTATTTAGACTATTATTAACGGTGACTGACCGGAAAAGAAGTAGGTCAAGGAGCGGAACATCAAAAGCTGTCTATGAAAGACTCGCTTCTGTTCAATTGTTACGCAAGAGGACATTAAGTACACGTCGATATTTCCGTAATAAAAACTATTGATCGGAAGTGATTGAAATTCTAAGCCAAACAGTCTGTGATGAACAATGTGAGATGAACAGAATCAAACAATGAAAGTTGCCTGTTCATTGGCCTGTAGATTGTGGCCAGATTGTGTATTCTTTGAGAACACCAATAGCCCACAGCTTGGTCAAATCAAAGGCGAGGACATTTGATCCCGGCTTTAAAAACTTGGAGGTCACCTACATGTAAATACACCATTGTCAGACCCGGTTACATGTGAGGTCGTTATATCTCGGCAAAGCTTCCTTGAGATCTCAAATTTCTACCTGTCACGGCTTTTGGCATTTGTTCATCTAAAATGTTAAGTGTAGTCAGAGCCCAGGTCCCTTGTTATCGTGGTAGACCCCGAAAGAGGGGCTATAACACTTCAAAAGGCCCCGAGAGCGACCTTAAGATTTGCAAAGGGCCCAAGTGGTGCCTCAACGCCTGAGAATGGCCCAGGAGAGATACCAACATCGGGAATGGGTAAAGTGGGGCCTTGAACACCAGTTAAGGCCCACCAGCGTCCTTCAGATAACTCCGCACTAATGAGTACACCGACCGTACACTGTCGGTGGGAAGATTAGGCGGCGAGGCAGAAGACGACCGTCCTTATATGCCAAGGCCAAGAAAATGAAGTCGCTGACACTTCAAAACCAAGGCACGACTGATCTTAACGCCAAGTTACGTAAAATACAAATACATGTCATAGTACATAATGAACAAGAAATACGAACCTCAATTGTTAATTAGAATGTTGTACTCTGTTTAATTTAGATGCTTGTACACCAAAGTGCAGTTATGTAACTGGCACAAAAAAGAAATTACATACTTACATGCTAATGATAGTTATCATTAAAGTTTGATCCGAACCAGAAGTTATGTTCAATGATTGCAGATTAAATTCATCAATATTTTCAGTTAATGATCGAAACGACTTTCCACAGCCACAACAATGCAACACAATACATTGTAATGTAATTGAACATTTATATAGCGCCCTTCAAGATATCTGCTCACAGGCGCTCTCTGCGCTAAATATATGATGCTAAACGTCATTACGAACGAATATAGTATACATCAGTTAGCGAAACATTACTATTGCATTCGGCATATGATCGGACTTCTGATAGCAACGATTAACAGATGTTTTAAAAATTACACAATTGCGACGTTATTTTTAATAGGGACTGTTCACAATATTAACTTTATGTTGCTAGACTACTGTAGTCAAAACTAAAACATTACTATTAGTATTGAAATTGTTAAAGTTTTTAGAAAGTTTATAACAGCAACCTAGATCTCTTTTTCGATCACAATGTGTTACAGTAAACCTACATGACATAGTACATGTATATTGTATAATACTTTTGTTTGATTGATTGATATCTTTATTGTATCAGCAGCAGGAAACAAATTACAGAATAAACACTTTTATACAACTGAACAGCAAAGCTACTGCACAAGTGGAGTCAAAAGAAAGATATAGCTTATAGGCATTGACTCCATCTTTTCCATATAGTCAGTAGCACAATTTCACTGAGTTGACACTTCAAAGTAAATTGACTATATATGTGCTTCTCAATCACATGACCAAACGGTGTTCAAGCACATGATATATTATATATAAGAAAGTCAGAAGAGTTAGAGAAAAGAAAGAATAGGAAGCAGGGATAGTAAGAGGGAGGAATGAGTGGGAGACAAGTGTAGTGGAAGGGAGAGAAGAGTGAAAGACCAACTAGTAGAAGGAACGGAGAGAAGACGAACAAAAAGCCAGTCTAGTTTAATTAGGTTAAATAGCAAATTATTTTTACTTCTGCCTACATATTGTGCAACATACAATCAAGTAATATATAGAGCGAACAGGAAGTTTTATTCGTATAATAATAATAGCCTTCGAAATATCGATGATCACTGAGCAAATAGAACAGACATAAGAAGCAACATGAATGCTATAGGGACGCATGTGGCTTGGCCTTCTCACGTAGAGAAAAAATATTCGCATTTACAATTATTGTACGGCAAGACAAAGCGGGTAGACGTTCATTTGATAAGCAGATTGAGACAGTGGACCTCGTACATGTATACAGGCAAAGTTATATTTAGAAATTTATTTAGGGCATATACAGGGCTGTTAAAGGCTTGGTTTTTTTGTTTTGTTTTTGTTTTTTTAAACAAAACAAAAACAAAAAACTGCAAATTTGTTTTTTTTTTGTTTTTTTTTACAATTTTCAAAATTATAAATGCCAAAAATGTCTTCTCTTCAACTCTCTTGGCAATTGTTGTATGGTCTTTGTTAACTTCGTTTTATGACATTCTACGGTTCTACTGTTCTAGTTAATTTCATTTATATGCATCTGATTAATTTGAAAGGTATTATGCCATTTTTATGAGTTTTATGATCCGAAACAGGAAAATCTCAAGAACAAAAAACCAAAAAACCAAATAAAACCAAAAACCAAAAAACCAACTTTTCATTTTGAAAAATGTTTGGTTTTTTGCACCCCTGGGCATATATGGCTCCAATCGTAGACTATACTCTGGGTTCGTAGGTTCATAATATGTACGTAGTCTACGTACTTATGTATGTATGTATGAATGTATGCATATATACACCTCGCTATTTATATAGCGCACTTTTAGTCTCTCAGATGCGCAAAGTCAGATGACATGGCATGACGAAAAAAGGTTAAATAGGATATATTGACACTGAACGGTGGCAGTTCTCTCTCCATGGTAACCGTTCCGCTTGGAGTAGAATTAACCTCGACCCAATGCAGGAGAGAATTTGTGTGTGTGCATGTGTGCGTGTGTGAGAGAGAGACAGACAGACAGACAGATAGACAGACAGAGACAGACAGACAGTAGAATTAACCTCGACCCAATGCAGAGAGAGAGAGTGTGTGTGTGTGTGTGTGTGCGAGAGAGAGAGAGAGAGAGACAGAGAGAGAGAGAGACAGAGAGAGAGAGAGAGAGAGAGACAGACAGAGACAGACAGACAGACAGACAGACAGGCAGACTGAGAGAGATAGATGATAGATAGATAGATAGATAGATAGATAGATAGATAGATAGATAGATAGATAGATAGATATAGATAGATAGATAGATAGATAGATAGATAGATAGATAGATAGATAGATAGATAGATAGATAGAGATAGATAGATAGATAGATAGATAGATAGACAGATAGATAGACAGACAGACAGACAGACAGACAGACAGACAGACAGACAGACAGATAGATAGATAGATAGATAGATAGATAGATAGATAGATAGATAGATAGATAGATAGATAGATAGATAGATAGATAGATAGATAGATAGATAGATAGATAGATAGATAGATAGATAGATAGACAGATAGATAGATAGAAGACAGACAGATAGATAGACAGACAGACAGATAGTCACAGACAAACCAGATAGTTTGTGACGTCGTGACGTGATGTCCTATGATATAATATGACTATTATGTAGTGACGTGTGTTTTGATGTAACAGGCACTTTGAAAATATGATACAATGTGATGTAGACGTATTGTAATCCATTCGAAAGTTATTAATCATTCTACAGTCATCTGCAATGTAATGTAGAGCAAAGTACTTCGAATTAATGAGATATAATCTAATGTAATGTATGCCATCGTCTGTCTATAAACAAGGCGTTCATAGAAGGTGAGGTCCTTTCCAAACTGACCTTTCCCTGACCTTGAACCGGGTAGGATGCCTGACCATTGAACCGGGAATCCTCTCCTTATTTCCGACAGTGTTACCTGCACTGGATGTTGTCCGTATGGGTCAAACCGGATGTTGGGGTCGAGTTCACGCGCATGCGTTCTAAATATGAAGCAGGTGCGAGTTATTCATGGTTCCTGGTGACCCTGTGAGGTCATTTGGAACCGCAAGTGCCATTCCTCTTGAGGGCGCGTACTGTCCACGCATCATCAGTCGACTTCCGGTTTCGCTGTTCGAGGGCGGCAGGTAGAGGCTGATCATGTCCCTGAGGTCCTCTGGCCCAGCCGGGTACCCTCGCTGGGCCTTGAGACCCCCACCGGTGGGTGTCGGGGTACCCTGCGACTGTGGGTGTTGCTGTGACTCCTGCTTCACGGATATCGACGGGTGCAGGCCGTAGTAACTCTCTCCGGTATGGAGCGAGTGAGAGGGGTAACTGTAGGACGGATGGAGTCCGTAGGAGCTGGCGGACAGTCCGGTGGAACCCCCATAGAAGTAGGCACTGGCTTCCGCGTCCTGTTGGTAGGCAGCCATCGGATCGGAGTGGTGGAGAGCGTATCCGTTCTGGAAATATCCGCCTCCGACGTGTCCTCTAGCGTGGTTGTAGATGTCCCTGGCTGACGGGGGCATGGCGCCGACAATGGACCCCGGAAGGATGGATCCGGGGAGCGTCGGGAACTTATCCTTGCGGGCGAGGGTCTTGGTCTTGCGGCGGGGTCGGTACTTGTAGTCGGGGTGTTCCTTGAGGTGGACTGCCCTCAGGTGCTTCGCTTCGTCGATGAAGGGACGTCGCTCGGCCTCCGTCAACAGCTTCCACTCGGTGCCCAGACGCTTCGAGATCTCAGAGTTGTGCATCTTCGGGTTTTCCTGCGCCATCTTTCTCCTCTGTCCTCTCGACCAGACCATGAAGGCATTCATCGGGCGCTTCACCCTTCCACTGTCTCCCTTCGTGCCGGACTTCTGCCCACCCGACGTCCTCACCCCTGTCGCGGTCCCTGTCCCGCTCGATGCTGGACCACTCCCTCCTCTTCCTACTCCTCCTCCAACTCGCTCGTCGGATCCCTGACTGGAGGTGTATAGCTCGGCGGATGTTGAGCGTACGTTCTGCGAGAGGTTGCACGGATACATGGAGTGATGCGACGCGTAGCCAGACTGGGATAGCTGGCCTTGTGATGGAGCTGATGCTGACGGCGGTGTCACCCCTGTTTCGCTTCCCATCCCTAGGGCAGACGCCAGCGGGGGCATTCCAGGGCCGTTGCTATAGTGATGCGGTGGAAGAGAGGCTGACTGCTGCGACAGGTGACAATGCTGGTGTTCCAGGAGACCCTGATTCCTCGCAGAGTCTGCTTCATCGTTCATCTGCTGTTGCTGCAACAAGTGCTGCTGTTGCTGATGGTGGTGATGGAGTTGATGATGATGCGAATCGTACTCCGTTCCGCATCCGTCACGCATGAACTGCGTCGACCACATTCTGACGAAGTCCGAACTTCAAATCAGTCAACCAGAACGATTATCCTCTTCTCTGTCTGTCTCTAGGTCCCTCTTTGTCTATCCGTTTGTCGTTCTCTATTCCGTTTTCTCAGTGCCTCGCTCTTTCCGTCTTGGACGAGTACTTAGTCTTGGTGGCACAATTCCCCTCATCGAGACTCTGCTACTATTCGTGCTCTGACAATACCAGTCCCAAGCCTGGATAAAGGAGGAGGGCGACGCTAATGATCTATGTTATTAGACAGCGTCGTTAAACTGAAACTACAACTCCCTTCATCGAGGTCATGTACAGTAGCCAATCGCTCAGCCGAACCAGTTTAGGCGACGAGCATACAATGCCTTGGCATAGGTAAAACACGACAATTGAAAGACCTTGTCAGTTCGTTCGCCACCGAAGTAGAAACGCCTTTTAACCGACCTTAGAGACCCGATCTAAAGAAGAACTAGCGATGAATAGTAAGCACGTGCTTTTATTCCGATCACCTGCAGCAGTTGAACCGCGATATTCGGCAGCAATTAGTGTTCGGTTCCCGCGCTCCAGCAGGTGTCCGCTGGCTCACCACAGCAAATCTGCGTCTTTCGTTTGGAATCGGACAATCCCATTGGTCGAACACGACAGAGAGAGGCGGGGCTTAGCTCGGCGCCAAACGCCAACGATAATCGATCGACTAAGAAACGATCTGTACGAGAGAGTAACTGCTCCGTCGGCCGCGGCAACAGGTATTGGTAGGGAGTGTCTCCTCTCGTGGTGCCATGGAATGCCGATCGAGCATATCAGGAAACCATAAATATCGATGCCATTGTTACTCGGTCGGCCAATTCGTCAACGTCGCGTTTTTGTAACGATTCTTTTTGCCGAATACAGCCCTACTCTACGCTATCTGACCTGAACTTGATTGCTTTACGTTACCTGACCCCTGACCCGACCTTCATTTGTCTATTTATGTCTAACCATGCATGCATGGTCGGACAATGCCTATACCTGGAATCAAAAGCCACACTTTGGACTCAGATTCTGTAGGTCTATATCTCGTTGGGAAGATGAATGCTAGGCAGACTAGTTTTGGAAGATTACGTAAGAGAACTTCGGTTTTCTTCATGTTAAGATTATTACTGTGGTCTTGAGGAATCCGGTTTAATAGTGCGTTGGATACACTTAGATATATTATCTGACGACAATTAAGCAGCTGAGTGAGCCAGACATGAAGGTTGACCGAATTGTATTGCACTGTATTGTATGTAGGCATTTATACAGCGCCGCTAGCAGTAATGACGGCTTACGGTTTGATGTTGGTGTGCCATGAGTTGATTGAAGCCTTGTGTGCAAGACACAGACGAGAAAGAAGTTACTAATTACAGTTACAATAAATATGCATAATTATAGTGATTAGTTGATGAGAGGAACAGCACTGGAACAGAGTACAGTAGAATATAAATCAATTAAGCAGTGAACCCTAAATGGCGTCGGAAAGGATAAACCTAAACTTTGACGTTTTATTATAATATTATAAGATGTTTAAAATATATCTATAATTCATAGTCACACAGATGGGTGATACTGTGATAGTCGATGGAATACCAGGTCATCTGCGCCAACTCAGTCCGCCATCACTCAAGGCTCGGTGAATGAAAACGAAAGCAAGCGTATACATGGAGGTGAAAAGCTGTATACCGTTACTGAATTGCAGTCATCGTTGTTGCATTTCTTATTAAAGCGCTGCTTGAATGCTCTGAAATTAAGGAATAAATGAATCTATCTATCTATCTATGGAATTTATATAGCGCCCCTTCAAGATAACTACTCAGAGGCGCTCCCGACCCTGCAGACCCGGTCAAAGAGGAAAGTCTTAGGTAGTCTAAAAAGATTCAGAGAGGTCTCGCGGGAGAGAACGAAGGTCAGAGGGAGGCTATTCAAAAAAGAAGGACCAACGATCGAGAAAGCACGACGCTATCTCTATCAGACGTTCCTTCGACCTCTTGACGAGGTATCCAGTGGCGGCGCCAGGATTTCTAGTTTGGGGGGGCTAAAGCTCAAAAAATGTTGACGACCAGGGGTGGGGTAGTAAGAAGAATTTTCGAATTTTTATTTTCGAGGGGGTAGTAACGAGTGTTTTTAAGAATTTTTCGAGGGGGTAGTAACACGAGTTTTCCACAACAATAAATCATATCATAAATCCTGGGGGGAATAATCCCATTACCCCAAACTTTCACACTTTCCAAGATACGTCCAGATTAAACACTGGTTATTCCCATTGGAAATTCGAATCCGATAACTTTTTGTTGTTGCTTAAAACCTTTCCTTTTAGGGGGGCTGAACCGCAGTTAGGGGGGGCTAAGCACCCCATAGCCCCCCCCCTGGCGCCGCCACTGGAGGTATCTAGTGTTTCTCGCAACACCTTAAACAGACCTTTGGCTGCATGTCACACGCGTTGGCCCTCCAATGGTGACTCTTCTAGCTTAGTGTGCATTGTGTTGCTAACGGATGTAATATTTTCGTTCGTAATGACACGTGACAACATAATAGTCTAGCGCAGAGAACGCCTCTGAGTAGATATCTTGGACTTGAAGAGGCGCTATATAAATTCTCAGAATGAATGAATGAATGAATGAATTTAGGCCTATATTAAATTTTGATCCAATCAGTGATAAAATTTCGAAACAAAAGAGAGCGTTCACGACAAGAGAGTAGGGGGTCTATATAGAACGTTATCAGAAACAAAGATTAAAATGGATTAGATCATGGAACATGTGGTTTGCATGGACAAGGGCAGAGGAGTCAACCCAGTGATTATCTGCATGGAACCATGAAACGAAAAGCAGAATGAGGAGACCACGGAGGAATTGACCGGTGACCACTGTGTTTCAGAGAAAGACTGTTAAGCGCTTCGAGCAAAACTTACTTTTACCTCGATGCCGCGCTTCAAAGCTGCTACTTAAATATAGCCAGGGGCGGAGACTTAGGGGGGCAGCGGGGGATGGTCCCCCGAAACTTGATGTGGGGGACGGAGCTGCTTATATCCCCCCAATATTTCTGAAATATTTCATGAATATAATAATAATAGCTACGAGTGACAGCTGGTTCTTATCAGCACCCAAATAAAAAGCAATTTTGTTCAGATGACATCATAAAATGCTACCATTACATGTGGAAATTCAAAACCCCTCCCCAAACTCAAACACGACTCAAACTACATGTTAGCTACGAGTGACAGCTGGTTCTTATCAGCAATCAAATAATAAAGCAATTTTGTTCAGATGACAGCTTAAAATGCTACCATTACAGTGTAGAAACTCGTAAAATTTTAGATGGGGAGGGGCACATCCCTCCCCAAACCCCTCCCCTCTGCTCGGCGCTGCGCGCCTCGCCAATCGTCCTTCGACCGCTCCTTCACCGGTCCCCCCAAACCCAAGACCAAGTCTCCGCCTATGAATATAGCCACGTATACTATAGTAAATAACTCTGTGACTCCATTCAGCGTGTGCTTATCCGATCAATTCACTGAAAACTGATTTGGGTAGGGGTCATTTGGTAACCATATAGAAACCCTTACATTTACAGCAACACTTAATCGTTCATTTATTGTCAACTGCATGCTTCCATTTCACCGCAAACAGGAAGATCCGTTCCACGCTCTCCAGAAAAAAGACAAAAGGCCGCTATTTTTTGCCCCTACCGGATCTCTGCCGCGCATGGAAGGGAATATATAACCCCCGGTCCCGTTGAGGTTTAGAGGGGGAGGGTCTGGAGACAAACAGTTGAACGATGATGAATCGATGCGACGATTAAAGCTGTTGCGCATTTCAGCCGACAAATGATCATCTGTAACAGTTGACTTAGAAATATGGAGACCGACAGACAATGGATGGACGCGCATAATGTACGCGCATACAAAACAATGTGTGAACGTGTCCCTATGTTATACGTGTGTGCGTGGGGCATGTGTCTGTCTGCTTGTCTGTGTGTATATTTATGCATGATACATGTATATATACATATATAATGTATGCATATATATATATATAGATGTATTTATATGCATGTAATAGATCGACGTAACATAAGTAATTATGTGTGCATATGTGTGGTCGTGTGCATATGTTTTTATGTAGCATATGTCATGATGCATAAGTTGAAGATTTGTATTTTATATACATGTGTATAAGTAGGCAACTATATCATTGATATATATACACACACACACAAATATATACATCATGCTTTTGTAAGGTACTTAAAAGACTCCATATATAAAATACATCCATCCATCCATCCATCCATCCATCCATCCATCCATCCATCCATCCATCCATCCATCCATCCATCCATCCATCCATCCATCCATCCATCCATCCATACATACATACATACATACATACATACATACATACATACATACATACATACATACATACATACATACACATACATGCATACATACATACATACATACATACATACATACATACATCCATCCATCCATCCATACATACATACATACATACATACATACATACATACATACATACATACATACATACATACATACATACATACATACATACATACATACATACATACATACATACATACATACATACATACACATACATGCATACATACATACATACATACATACATACATACATACATACATACATACATACATACATACATACATATTATACATACATGCATACATACATACATGCATACATACATACATACATACATACATAAGCTTACATACATATTCACGCACATAATATCTACAGATGCACACAAACTTTGTGTATATATACAGGCACATATGCAAATATGTATACATACATAGGCTTATGCACCTGATTCAAACTATATATCTGCATGTGTGTAAGTATAGAATAGATACGTGTGTGTGTGTGTGTGTTTGTTTGTTTGTGTATCTATTTCTGTCTTTCGACGTCCCATTCAACGGGACTTTATCGTATTCAGTCGGCTGCAAATGGGGGTGGTTGGGTGGGGGCCAGAGGGGTCGACTGTCTGTTTGCTCATCCGCTGTCTAATGAGCCGATGTTTGTTGTCATCCCTCGGATTATAGGATATTTGGCGCCAATATTGGTCTCGTCATTCAGTCGGTGTGCCTAGCGACACCTGTCCGCCGGTCATTGCTGGCATTTACCATTTTTTACCTTGTTTTACCTTATGCTAATGGTCGCCATCGTTTGAAGCCGGACTTCATGGCTTCCGCCGGGATCTCTCTTGTCTACTCGCAGACCGTGGCTCTGGTCGGTGGTGATTGTTACGAACGAATGGCAGCGTGTTTGAATAGGGATGGAGCATTTGAGGAATAGAGTAGAAAGAGAGACAAACAGACAAACAGACAGACAGACAAACAGACAGACAGACAAACAGACAGACAGACAACCGATAAACAAATAGACAGACTGCTATAGATAGAAGACACATAAATAGACAGACACACAGACAGAGACAGAGATGCGGAGAGAGGCAGAGGCACACCGATAAACAAATAGACAGACTGCTATAGATAGAGAGACACATAAATAGACACACATACCGACTGAGAGATAGAGACACATAGATAGTCACACAGACAGATATATCTGCAGACAGAGACAGAGACAACAGACACATACACAGAGACAGACATAGTCTGACAGTCGTAGACAGACAGACGCACAGAAGCAGATAGACAGAGATATACAAAGGCAGACATATACACACAGACTATAAGTCAGACACGCAGAAAAAGATAAGCAGCCACAGACAGTGAGAAAGAGGCAGACAGTCTCTTTGTCTCAGTAGGGTGGAGAGGTGGTTGAATGGTAACACGCTAGCACGACGATCAGAAGGACGCGGGTTCGATGCTCGGTAGTCCCATAAGGTTGACTCAGCCTTTCACTCCCTAGGGGCGACTGTAAATTGAAAGTAGGACTAGGACAGATGGGCGCCGCCATACAGTTAAATTCAACTCCTGTTAAAATTGTTATCATCTGTTACTACAATATCATGTAATCTGACTGCGTACTTGTCAGTTTGAATTAATAAACGAATATTGTTATATTATAAAAAAAGGCAACAACGAGAGATGACGAGATTCAGAAACAGAGTAATAGAGAAAACAAGGAGGAGAGATTCAACGGATGGGGTAAGAAGGACGACACACGCACTAAAGCCCAGGCATGCAAATATGCCTCAACCCAACCAATGCAGATTCACGGGCGTCGTACAACAATGGCAAGCATGCACATCACGAATGCATCGTCATTTGCAGATAACAAAGGTGGTGGTGGTGGTTGGTAGTGGTAGTGGTAGTAGTGGTAGTGGTAGTGGTAGTGGTAGTGGTAGTGGTAGTGGTAGTGGTAGTGGTAGTGGTAGTGGTAGTGGTAGTGGTAGTGTAGTGGTAGTGGTAGTGGTAAGTGGTAGTGGTAGTGGTAGTGGTAGTGGTAGTGGTAGTGGTAGTGGTAGTGGTAGTGGTTGGTAGTGGTAGTGGTAGTGGTAGTGGTAGTGGTAGTGGTAGTAGTAGTAGGCCTATATGTCTACATTCTGTTTCACAACTGTTAATATGTCATATGGACATAACATCACTTGGACTAACCCTAAGGGGAGCAATGGACCGTTCAGGGACTATTCGTCAAGTGGACGTTTCGTCAACGGACGATTCGTCAACGGACTGTTCGTCCAAGAGAAATAGTAAACTTTTTCCAGTGGAACCAGAAGATATTATATATTTATGTTCTCGCTTGGGGGAGATTATGTAAGCCATTTTCTTGCACATATATCACGCTCTCTCAATTTAAATTGGAAGTTGGATTAATGAAAATAATTATTTGGCTAAATAGAATTGGGATTGATAAAAGACATTCTTTGCTTAACTAGAAGTTTGATTGATGAAAGAAAATATGTGCTTAAATAGAAGTTGGATTGATGAAATAAATTATGTGCTTAAATAGAAGTTGGATTGATGAAACTAATTCTTTGCTTAAATAGCAAGAATTATTTTTATCAATCCGACTTCTAGTTTCGCAAAGAAGCTATTTTCATCTATCCAACTTTTACTTTTAAAATTATTTTCATCAATCCAACTTCTATTTAAGGAAGAGTTATTATCATCAATCCAACATCAATTGTATGTATTTTCGCACCTGCCGTCAAGCTATTGGCTAGCAATCCTTCTATTGGTCAACGAGAATTCATTATCGATTCCGTTTGACGAACAGTCCGTTGACGAACAGTCCGTTGACGAATCGTCCTCTTGACGAACAGTCCGTTGACGAATCTTCCGTTGACGAAACGTCCGCATACCCAATGGACTAGACAACGACCGAGGACAATGGACAGTATGTCATTTATTCGTACCCATCGCCGCCAAATGGCTGGCTTCAGGAACTGATGATAGTAGTAGATTTCGTTTAGTAAGATACTAAGTTGACATTACCGCAACTTGTTTACATGGGATAATGAAAGTAATGAAATTAAAAACTATAAGTTTATGCCTATAGTCAGATTGAGAGTTAAATCTATGATGATGATGATGATGATGATGATGATGATGATGATGATGATGATGATGATGATGATGATGATGACGACGACGACGACGATGATACGACGATGATGACGACGACGACGACGACGACGACGACGACGACGACGACGACGACGACGACGACGACGACGACGACGACGACGATGATGATGATGATGAATGTTTTGACGGCTCTAAGACCAAGATGTCGCTAAACAACGGTCACGTTGAACCAGACTAACGTTGTCATGATGCAAAAACTACTTCAGTACAGGGAAAAAAGTGGTTGTTACCTACCGTCTATATTACTCTTACAAGTGGTTGTGCCCGGATACCACCTTCACAATACAAAGTGACGCTTTTGCTTTGTATGTTCTTGTTCTTGCGACACTTCAGAGCCATCTCTCGCCCGCTTTCATCATCATCATCATCATCATCATCATCATCATCATCATCATCATCATCATCATCATCATCATCATCATCATCATCATCATCATCATCATCATCATCATCATCATCATCATCATCATCATCATCATCACCATCACCATCATCATCATCATCACCATCACCATCATCATCATCATCATCATCATCATCATCATCATCATCATCATCATCATCATCATCATCATCATCATCATCATCATCATGCAATTCTCGTGACACAGGTTCTTCTACTTGTAACCCCACTACAAGTTAATGTTCGACGACTTAAAGAGTTTCTCCGATCCTCCACCTTCCAAATTGCCTCGTCCTTAACATAACCCACCTCAGCAGCTCTAATGCCCCCTCTGTCTGTCTCTGTCTCTGTCTGTCTGTCCGTCTCTGTTTCTCTGTCTCTGTCTCTGTTTTGTCTCTGTCTCTCTGTTTATGTTTCTCCCTCTCCCTTTCTTTCTCTCTATCTCTTACCACCCATCCGCTCTTCAATGTCCCCTTCACATTACCCATTCCTCTAGATCCATCTCTGTCTCTGTCTCTGTCTGTCTGTCTCTCTCTGTTTCACTCTCTTCACTCTCTATCTACCTCCCCTATCTCTTTCTGCTTCTATCTTTCTTTGTGTTTCTCTCTCCCTCTCTTTCACCCATCCGCTCTTCAATGTCCCCTCCACAATATTCCACCTCAACTCTCTCCCTCTCCCTCTCCCTCTCCCTCTCCCTCTCCCTCTCCCTCTCCCTCTCCTCTCCTCTCCCTCTCCTCTCCCTCTCCCTCTCCCTCTCCCTCTCCCTCTCCCTCTGTATCATTCAGTAGCTGTGTCTAACTGTCGGACGAGGTCTCTAAAATCCACAGCGCCACTTGAAGTATCTATTGTCGATGGTTAGCCGCCCATTCAACCCCTTCAGAGGCGACTGACGGCGCAGGCGAAGGGTGAGGCAGACGGGGGAAGCTCCAGTCGATAATCCGCCCGTCAAAGCGACGCCCCTAGGCCTCTCTTCACCCCAGTTCCCACGCCACACCGTAGCAACGGGCCCCGTGGACCGATCGAACCCCTGGACAGAGGAGGGATGGGGGACGATTAAGGGGTGGGGCTCATCGCTAGCTGATACTTTGTCTCCCTCGTCTCTATGTCTCTGTCTCTGTATACGTATGTCTGTTTGTCTGTCTGTCTGTCGATCTGTGTATCTGTCTTCCTATCTGTCTCTCTATCTGCATATCTGTCTATCTTCATGTCTATCTATCTGCTTGTCTGTCTGTCTGTCTGACTGTCTATCAGCTATCTGTCTGTATATCTGCCTATGTGTCTGTCTATGTGTCTCTTTGCCTACCTGTCTGACTGCCTAACTGTCTATCTGTCTGCTTGTCTCTATGTTTATCTGCCTTTCTGTATGTCTGCCTAGCTGTCTTTCTGTCTGTTTGTCTATATGCTCATACGTATCTGTCTATCTATCTTCCTATCTAACTTTCTGTTGCCTATCTGTCTGTCTCCGCACGTTAAACGAGTCAATGGAAACCTATAATCAGCTACGCATCATCGTATGTGATAATGATAAGCTATGGGACGACGTCGTATTCTCTATTATACACAGTAATTAAGTGTCTGTATGTGCGTGAGCATACGTGTGTGTGTGTGTGTATGTGTTTGTATGTGTGTGTGTGTTTGTGTGTGTGTATGCGTGTTTGTTTGTGTATTGTCGCTTGTCTTCATGCGTTACTTTGCTTGTCTGTGTGTGCGTGCGTGAGCGTCTGTGTGTGTGTGTGTGGGTGTGTGTGTGTCAGGGTGTGTTTGAACGCGCGCGTATCATATGATGTAAGATATGACACCATTTCATATTTTCAGTACTATGTGGTTAGGTATAGTATGTACTTATTGAAGTTATTGTATGTATGCATGTATGTATGCATACATGAATGCATCTATGTATGCGAGCTTGGGTACGCGCGTGTGACTAAGTATGCAGGTATGGGGCCGTCCATAAAGTACGTCACGCTATTTTTGACCATTTTTACCCCCTCCCCTGTCACAAACTGTCACAAAACTCGGACCCCCCTAAAGTACGTCACACTTTCAACATAGAAATAATAATACTTCCGAAAGCAAGGCTAATACATAAACAAGGCTTCGCAACAGCATTTTTACTAGCGCTCTTAGCGAGAGGAATCGTGAAAAACACATTCAGGAGATATGCATTTCATGCTATTTTGACATAAAACTAATTAAAATGTTTCAGAAAATTTTTGAAAATTATTTTTAAAGCTATGAAATTCTACTAAAAAAATAAAAAATAAATTATAAATAAAATAAAAATAAATAAATGTGTGACGTCACACATGGCCTGACCCCCTCCCCTGTCACAAACTGTCACACTTTCTTAAACCCCCTCCCCCTGGAGCGTGACGTACTTTATGGACGGCCCCTATGTCTGCATGCATCTAGCTATGTTTGTTATGTACCTATACGCATTTATGTACATACGCATGTGTTTATAAATACTTGATGTAGACCCAGTGCTTTTTTCAGCCGGAGCAATCCGGAACGGCGTTCCGGGACATTTTTCCAGCTATTAAAAATAATTTAGTTAATTTCAATTTTTAATTAAAAAATTACTTAAAATTACTTAAATACTTTAATTTCTGTGATTTCAGTGTTTATTGATATTGATATAGGAATAGAAATATTAGCATATAATAGGCTATGCCCCTATAATTGTTCTGAATTTGTTGAGTTCCGGAACCTTTTTTCTGGAAAAAAGCATTGTGTAGACCTATATAATTATGTGAGTATGCATATACATGTTTTTAATAACTTTTTTATAGATATGTACAATTGTACATACACCAGAACAGAAAGCAAAATCGGCATGGAGTCTAAAAACCCTTGACTAATATCCAAAGGCACATACAATGAGTAAGAGAAAGAAACAGGCAGGCATATACACACGCACACACGCACACACGCACACACCACACACACACACGCACGCACAGAGACATAAAAAGCCAGACAAAAACACAGAGACAGATAGAGGTAAGAAGTTGATTTGCTGAGTAGTGTCGAAAATACGTAAATTTTTTCTTCGCGGCAGAATTCTTCTTCTTACAAAGTCGACAATCCTATTTCTTCAACGTAACCTCGGCTTTGTTTCTTAGCATTCGCTAGATGGCAATGAAAACCAGAGAGAGGTAACTAATCGATTAGGTTCTAATCGATTAGCTAAACATCGATTAGTTTTCGCCTGATCCTAATTATAATTCAAATTGATTAGCAATTTTCAGCTAATTCGAATTAATTAGATTTTTGAAATTATGTTAAGAATGAATTAACAACTGCAGTGTCAGACCACTTGATTCATTCACTCATTCATTCATTCATTCATTCATTCTGGAGATTTATATAGCGCTCCTTCAAGAAATCTACTCAGGAGCGCTCCGAGCGATTCCGTAAATGAAGTCAATTTCTTAAATGGAAAATGAAGGTTTCGTCAATTCAATGAGAGTTGCAGCTCCACGATATCTTATGCGAACAAGGAGAACAATGCCAGCTAAAGAGACTACTAGTAATTTGCTGGTGTAACTTGCTGTGCTTTGATTAAAATTTGACAAATTCACGAAGCAAATAATATATGCATGAACAGTCGAAATCTAACTCAAATTACTAGCTGCTTGCTTATTTTAATTCTAATCGATAACCAATTTAACTTATCCCGCCCATCTCTGAAGCAAACACAGTCGTTGAACTAACTGTCTAATTATGCAATTGCTTAGATCAGATCTACATACATATATACATTCATGTATAGCCTACGTATTATACATATAAATATACATAACATACATACATGCATACATACATACATTTCTACATGCTTGCGGCTTCAGTTAAGTTAAAGGCTTAAATGCTTAATGCGCTGTGCAAGACGCAAGTCTACCAAATGAATGATGTTTGGGGATTTCTTCTGAATCATTTCAGTGTGACATCATTTGCGTGTTTTTATCCTCTTGACAGAAGATCATATTCAGAAGATTTAGCTGGTTACATCAGTTGAACAACTATGCATATCTTCATAGCCGATTGGACGCAATCACATTACGAAATATGAGAGCGTTATAGACAGAAAGAGAGAAAGAGACAGAGAGAGCGAGAAAGACAGAACGAAAAGAGACGGAGAGAGAGAGAGAGAGAGAGAGAGAGAGAGAGAGAGAGAGAGAGAGAGAGAGAGAGACAGAGAGACAGAGAGACAGAGAGACAGAGAGAGAGACAGAGACAGAGAGAGAGAGTGTGTGTGAGAGGATGGGTTGATGGATGGATGGATGGATGGATGGATGGATGGATGGATGGATGGATGGATGGATGAATGCATGGATGGATGGATGGATGGACGGACGGACAGACCGACGAACGGATGGACGGGTAGGCGGGCATGCAGACAGACAGACAGACACAGACACAGAAGAGATAGAGAGACATATAGTGACGGATTCAGGACTTGAAATTGATTGGGGCTAGTTTTGATACGCAACGAGGAAAACCAAGGAGGAATAAAGGAGCGGGGTATACCCAGGGTTAATAGCTGAATGGTTAGGTATACTTCGCATCATTTATCCAACTATTTAGCCCTATTCTTGGCAACTACATTCACGGGATCCATAGCAGCTCCACAGTAACCATGCCAATGCTTCATTGTTTTACTGTGTATTGTTTTGCCATCTGATGTATTATTCTTAGGGCTGGGCATTTAACGCGTTATTAACGCGATTAATGCTTAAATTAATTAACGCGATTTAATTTTTAACGCAGTTAACGCTATTTTCACTGCGCCCAATTATTTTTAAAGATGCACTAAAACAATTCTTGATAAAACCTCTCAGTTCAAACTTTAAAGTAAAAAGTAAAAACAAGTAGTAAAAGCATGTTTGCTATTTGTTTATTGACTGCAAGCATTTTATCTAGCGTAGGGTGGGTAACCCTAATGTGGGCAGGTTCCTAACATGGGCACCCCCTTGAATCTCAAAATATAGACGACATACGGTGGTGCCTTCTAGGAAATATTATTAACTATAAGTATTGCTGTTATAAAACAGCAACGTATGTCGGCGGAAAATTGCGCTTCGAAAGTAAGAAGTAAATGTTTTTAGCATGCCAGTTTTCTATAATGTTCGATATACGGTTCAGTAGCTGTGGGCGCGTTGTTTTTTAATGTATTTTCAATCGGTTTTTTGCAGATGTTTGGTGAAGTGTAGCTTTTTCGCCCCATGTGAGCGATAATGAGGGAGAAAGTAAGCACACTTTAAAAAAAATTTTCCTAGGGGGGTATTGCGTAGAGCCTAATTTGGGCACCATTGGGTGTTCCTAATTTGGGCAGTGTATGAGGCCAAATTTACTACTATATTACACGTTAATATTGGGTAAAGCTTATTCTTAATTTGGGCAGTGCCCATTCTAGGTAACTTTGTATGCCCAAATTGAGGCCATATTTACTACTATAATTATTACACGTTAAATATTTAGTGTTCAAATTAGGGCACCATGTCCTAATATGGGCACTTTGAGGGGTGTGTCATTTTTTCTGCACAACTAATATTGCTTTGCAATCTATTGTATGTATTCAATATATTTTCATTACCTACTGTTTCAGCTAACCAAACAACACCAAACAATAAGTATACGTGTCAAAATCAATATGATACGAGCCTTTAATCCTTAAGGTGCCCAAACAAGGGAACTATACCCTATATTCAACGTAGCAACTCAGAGTCGTTAGAGAAGTTTTACTTGTTATCTATTGTGACATGCATTAAAAATGAATCGCGTTATTAAAAATTTTAATCGTGCGATTAATTTCGATTAAAATTTATAATCGTTGCCCACCCCTAATTATTCTTGTTCTTAATGACATTTAAGAGCATATATATATACGCTTGCGCAGATTTGTTTTGTTGTATGAATGGCACTACAATTACAAAACAATGGTGGCCAGCTGTAGCCTGAAAGTTGGGCCATGTAACGTGGCTGTCTGGGATAGAGAGGATGGCCAGATACATGGATAGCCTAAGGAGGACACAGAAAGAGGGAAAGGAGGATAAGGAAGGACGCTTTGAATGTTTCATTACGGACTCCGATGTCAGAGGTCTCCTAAGTAACCAAGAAACGAAGTCACATCGGGAAGCTCTATGAAATCAACTGAAGCTTTTTTAAAGTATTTATTTTAAGCGATCAGTTGCACCTTCTTGATTACGCAGTGTAATTCTCCGAGGAGCCAACTCTCCGCAGAAAATCCTCATAACTAATAACATACGCATAGAATTTCTCACCAGTCGTTTACCGAGTCCCAGAATGTTAAAACCCTGAAAAAGAAGTATAGCATCGCATTTCCCATTTCACATAATTACTTGCATGATTTTTTCGTATTCGTGCATAATCCCGCTTAAAAGTTGGCTAACGTATGACCTGGATCCTGCTCATTTTCCACGAATTGTTGGGGTAGATATCCCACACCACCACCGCTCGTTTGAATGAGTTTCACGCCAGTCCTTGCAGAGAACCTTAATACCTGTACGTTTAAGCCGTCGCTGCAATGGCCCACAGTTACGGCATAGGTCTCAAGGAAAAATCCCAATGGCTATTATAGAGCAGTACTCCATTTAATATTTTTCTTGGCCACGCCGTTGTTCATCAATCTGGTTTGAGTGAAGATTGCCTGATAAGAAAACCTTGAAGAACAAAATGAAAAAGAATCTTTAAAAGTTTCTGAAAGTCAGACATCAACCCTAAGAAAAGAGAAAGGTTATAGCAAACTTTGATAAGCCATAGCATATCGCAGACAATGTTTGAACGACTAAAACGATCCATATTTTTTGTCAACGTAGTTTCGACCTCGCCGCTTCAAAACATTGAAATCGACAATTGATAGCTTTAAGTAAAACCGTTGCAGGAAACCTTGTAACCCATGACCCCCATACTATAGCACAATCCGTTTTAGTTACTCTCAGCTAACAACTGTCAACTAATTTGACAGACCGTTCTTTCGTCTTATCTTCCATTTCCTGGTATGCGTGGGCCTCTACCACCCTGTAAGGTCGTCTACCCCACCCCGTGGAGTAGTTTGCAACCCCGTGGAGTCGTGTACAACCCCGTGGAGTTGTCTACCATCCCGTTGGGTTAAAGACAGGACGACCATCAGCTGTCTGCTTAGGGTTCAGTCCATCGTGCTCGACCCCTGTGCTCTTCGGCGAGATCCGTGAGGATCGTCCAGACCGTTCCATCGTGTTCCAGTCCATTTCTTGGTCCTCCATCTTCTTCACCTTTTCCAGAAGTCGTCTCCAGATGTCTCCCCGACTGTTTCTCTGCCGCAGAACATCCTCTTCTTCCTCCTCGTCTTCTAGGTTCGGGTTTTCGAAGCTCTCGAATCCTCGGGCCCCCGTAAAGTCCACATTTCTGTTGCGTGGAGTGTCCCTCTGTGTCAGCAAGGAAGACCAGAGGAATGGACCGTCATCCAAGCGACGGCCTCTCGAAGGGAAAGCTTGATCGATGCTTGTCAGGATAATTAGGGATGCCAGAAGGAGTGGCAGGCTCGGCGCTGAGATTCGGTGGAGAACCATCAGACCTAGAAGACAGTTATGCAAAACGACTCTCACTAGATGGCGTTTTGTTTGCTGGATAAATTATCACTGCACACATTTAAGTTGATCCAGCCATCTACGAATCAATCTAAATGAATCATTCTACCAATCTATCTTTTTACCAATCTATCATTCTATCAATCTATCAGTCTATCGAGCAATCATACTATCTTTCTATCATTATATCGTTGGATAAGAAATTTTATAGGAAAAATCAGGTATAGCAGAAGATTAGGCCAAAAAAATTCAGTTTAAAAAGGTCAGATAAACACCAGGTTGGATAAGAAAAAGTCTCGATAAGAAAAGACTATACATAAGAAACGATTGGATAAGACGGAGGTTGGACTGGGAAAGATTGGATGAAAAGATGAGATAGTGGTATATAAGATGAGATCATATCACATCAAATTTATATTCTATCATTCTACCGATCTATAATTTTACCAATCTATCATTCTATCAGTCTATCTATCTGTGTATCCATCAGTAGGTGATATATTTCGTATTAATTCTATAGAGGCCTAATTTGTAATTTATCATGTGTCAGCATCGTCATCGCCATCGTCATTGTCATGATAACATTCATCTTGACTATATCATCGCCACAGTCATTACAATAGTATTTTAACAATGGATAGTATTATCATTATCGTCATCTTCAGCATCGACATCACTGCACAGTGCACATGTAGTATAGCATTCATCTGTTAATAACAAATGGTAATCTATTATAATAGTTGCAGGCCTACCTGTTGACTAAACCCTCAGTTTTCTGCGACGACAAAGGCTGCAACAGTGATGAAGACGACGACAACAACGACTACCAACCGATAAAGCAGAATGTACTCGTAATGATTAAGTCACATCAGTCGTTGCGAACGCTTTGCATCTTCAACCGACCACCAAGAGACGTTCTATGAGCCAGTCGCTGAATCTTTAAATACCAGCTGAAGCAAAACGACGAATCGACCTAAGCCATGCCCTTCTCAGCCCACCCTACCCCACCACATCAGCGTAGGAGGCTATTGTGGTCAGTCAACCGTTGTCTGGTCACTGTTCAAACATCATTTGGGGCGATATAGTCGCCAAGTGACGAATAACTCTTCTTCCTTCGGACAAATTAAAGCTCCAATATTTCCCCTGTTGGCCCTCGCTACCCTGTGCCTATAGCTTCACCTCTGCGGCTCTGCCCGAGGAAAGATTCGAGGGTGCGGGGCTGGTATTGCGGGGGCGGAAAAGGAGAGGAGGGGAAGTTGCGTGGGTGGATGGGTGGAAAGAGAGGATGGATAACGGTTGTATTGGATAATTGTCAGAGACGGTGAAAAGAGTGGCCTTTTCATACGAAACGTCAACGATTAGTTTTCTAGCTCATACCGGCGCTATATAAATTTCTAACTACAGTTGCAGCTGCTGTGATTAAGTGAAACGTAGGCCTATACTAGGCATTTATTAGACTGTAACTGTAGACTCTGTAGTGCAGCCTAAAGCATCCTTGAATGCACCGAGTAACATTATTATTATCATCTTTTTATGCCCCAAGGTATTATAGTTACGACAAAAAATAATACAGCCAATAATCTCAATGGTATACGTGTATTGCAATGAGTTGGTATTTTATGCAAATTTAAGCAATATTTTATATTATGCAGAAATGTCATACACAAGAAAGTTTCCATGTGAAAAGATTCTTGAAGAAAATTCTTAATATAAATGAGATTCTTAATCTAGTTATTCAGATTTTAAACAGCTTCGGTTGCAATAGTAATATATGTAATCACTTTACGTGAAAGTCTTATTCCATTTGGAAACAGTATTATATGCAAACAATAGTCTGTTTGTAGTCGTTCAGAATATAATAATAATCTGCGTTACAGAGTCTACAGTAACAGTCTAATAAATGCAAACAATCAAAACGTCGTCGTTTTTTTAAATCAGGGGTGTCAAACCTTTTTAAAAGGCGGGCCAGTGGCAATATTCTCCAGCAAGTGGCGGGCCAGGTTGCCGAAGGCGCCTGAGTAAAGTGGGGTTGGGATCTGAGAGGGGCTCGGTGAGCCCGTCCTAAGAAATTTTTGCAAAACTAAATCTTAAATGGTGCATTTTCAGCATTTAAACCGTCAAATTAGACGTAAAACTTTCTTAAACTTGATCATCAAAATCAGTCACGAACATCACAATAAGCCTTATATATGACAAATTTGAACTTTTGTTCTCAAATTGCGTAGTCGTTAGGCATGGCTCCGCGGGCCAGAAAAGTTTCGACCAGTTCTTTGACACTCCTGGAACTTTAAGTCATGAACTTTTATATGCATTAATGTATAGAAATGCAATGCTCTGTTCTGTACTGACGTCACAGTCTGTTTCTATGGTGTCCCGTCCTTAGCGCGCAAGACAAATGCACGCCGACAATAGCGCGCATACATCGAGTCGTACAGACATACAAAACTAAAAGAACTCTTTTTTTAATTAATAAGAAAATAGCGCGCAAAACGGAAAAAATGTATTTTTATCGTTTTAGCCCATTAAATTATTCCACCAATGTAGCATTATTATTTTTCATTAATCCAACTTCTATTTAAGCAAGAATTCTTTCATCAGTAGAACTTTTATTTAAGCTAGAATTCTTTTAATCAATCCAACTTCTATTTAAGCAAGAATTCTTTCATCAATCCAACTTCTATTGAAGCAAGAATTATTTTCATCTATCCAACTTCTCCTTAAGTAAGCCTTATTTTCATCAATCCAACATCCATTTAGCAAGATTTGTTTTCATCAATCCAACTTCTATTCCACCGAATAGCATATAGGCCTAATATTCGACGCTAAAACCCGTTTTAAAAAATTGGCGAAAATTTAGAACGCTAAGACTATTATAAATTACCTTGATGCATGTGTGTGCTCACTCGAAGAGGGCAACTTAATATAACTTGTGCAATAATTATTCATTGACAAACGGTATATTAAGTTACCGTCTTTACACGTGAGCACACACATTAATAGCGTATTTATTTTACATGTAATTAATAATACACAAACTTAATCAATCGAAGTGGGAAATGGTTAGTTTATCATTCAAAGAGATAATAATAGTGCAATCTTTGCTGCGCACTTTCGACGGCCCGCTTTTAACGGTCATTTTTGCAGCGCGCAATTGACAACACGCTTTTGTCTTGCGCGCTAAGGACGGGGTGCCCTGTTTCTATACATAATATCGATACATATAAGACATATACGCCTGCGACTATGCGTTGTCACGGTAGCAGTGACGTCACAGTTCATTTCTATACATAATATAGATATAATTACATATGAGACATAGACGCCTATGGTTATACGTTGTCATGGTAGTGTGCAGTGACGTCACAGTTCATTTCTATACATAATATAGATATAATTACATATAAGACATAGACGCCTATGGTTATACGTTGTCATGGTAGTGTGCAGTGACGTCACAGTTCATTTCTATACATAATATAGATATAATTACATATAAGACATAGACGCCTATGGTTATACGTTGTCATGGTAGTGTGCAGTGACGTCACAGTTCATTTCTATACATAATATAGATATAATTACATATAAGACATAGACGCCTATGGTTATACGTTGTCATGGTAGTGTGCAGTGACGTCACAGTTCATTTCTATACATAATATAGATATAATTACATATAAGACATAGACGCCTATGGTTATACGTTGTCATGGTAGTGTGCAGTGACGTCACAGTTCATTTCTATACATAATATAGATATAATTACATATAAGACATAGACGCCTATGGTTATACGTTGTCATGGTAGTGTGCAGTGACGTCACAGTTCATTTCTATACATAATATAGATATAATTACATATAAGACATAGACGCCTATGGTTATACGTTGTCATGGTAGTGTGCAGTGACGTCACAGTTTATTTCTATACATAATATAGATATAATTACATATAAGACATAGACGCCTATGGTTATGCGTTGTCATGGTAGTGTGCAGTCACGTCACAGTATATTTCTAATACATAATATAGATATAATGATATAATATGCATATGCATATAAGACATATTGTATTGTATTTGTTAAATTATATAGCGCCGTTCACAGCTGTGGCCATTCAGTAGCGCTCCCAGTGCGAGAACCCCTATAGAGGAAGAAGGATTTGAGGTGGGAGAAGGCCGTTGGAAGAGACCCAGAAATAATGGTAGCACGTAGAGAGGAGGGAAGGGCGTTCCATAGGGAGGGTCCAATAGTGGCAAAAGATCTAGTCTGGGTCATAGTGGTCCTAACTCGTGGAGCAAAAAATGCCTTAGATGAGAAACTGAAGAGAGAGGGGAGCGAATGTGATCCCTAAGATATTTATGAGCAATGCCCAATTTGGACTTCAGGACTAGAACAAGAACTTTAAACTGAATCCGGGCTGTGAGAGGAAGCCAGTGCAATTGATTGATCATAAACGAGGAGATATGGGAGAATTTAGGACGGCGAGCAATCAATATGGCTAAAGTGTACTGTACGTGCATTTTATGGCTATGCGTCGTCATGGTAGTGTGCAGTGACGTCACATATATTTCTATACATAATTGCTCAACCATATTGTTTCCACGGTAGTGTGCAGTGACGTCACAATCTATACATGCGTCATTTATAACAAATATTTATGCACCTATGACACATAGACCATTGTCTCTAGATATACGCAGTGCATAGAAGCCTGCGTAATAGCTCAGTTATGCGTTACCATGGTAGTGGACTGACGTCACAATCTGTTTAAGAAAAATTAAGTATGCTTTCTATTCTACTGGCATGCTTTCTGTTATCTAAGCATAATCTATAATATGACGCCTGCATAATTGCTTTAGTCTACGATCTAAGCCATATTGTCGTTTGTACATAGCCTTCACTACCATGGCAACCTTTGCTACACAGAACAATGAAGACGCTATTTGGCTTATGTTTAACGAGAAAGGAGACGAAGGCGAACATAAGCGTTTGGAGCTAATAAAACTTAAAGCTGCTTTAATAAAGCAATGGAAAGAATTAATCCTGAGATGGATTCGGTCAAAACCTTTATCAGCCCATAATTATTGGGTGATATTTGTATTAATAATTAGGCCTATCGAAGTGCTAAGACGAAAGCAAATAATTAGTTCATCTTACTTCTGATTAATTATTAATAAGCAATTTAGTCCATGACACTTTTCAGCAGTGTGTAAAACTTTTAATTATTAACGTAAAACTTTAAAAAAATTGCATTTCAAACATGACTGTCATTTATAGGCCTATAAATAAAACATTATGTATATTTTAGGCCTACTGTCAAATTCACATACCATATAAAATTCGCTATAAAATATGAATAATTATTATTTGCGCTTTCACATAGAAAATCTAAAACGACTTTTCGTACCAATAATTACGTAACGCTGGGGTGGGTGGGTCTATGGAAACTTTACGAAGCGTTACAGGGTGGGAGGGTCCAACATCATCATCCTCGCCTTTAATTGACGATGTACTTTAATTGGACTGAAAAACTCTCAATATTTCTCTTAAATCGTTAGGCCTACCTCAATAAATGTTAATACTTGCTTGGAAGATATTTTCTTGGAAGATATTTGAAAGTCAGATGTTATATGTATTCAGAAGCATTAGCTTTATGTAATGTGTTTTTGCAAAGACTGAAACTTACTTCTAAGCTTATTATATGTATAGCCTATTATTATTTAAGCGTGAGTCGGCTTAGAATATCGCCATTTAGGCCTATGTTGTGTGCAGGTGGAAAGCGCCCAATCTTCCTTGTCACTGCAGGGATTCGGTTTGTAGGATCTGCCAAACTCACCGTAATCCATTTTCATCGTAATGAGCTGCGCAGAAGGCAGCTTGATCAATCTTGCACAGCGCCGGAAACGAGGAAAGCACTGGAGAGGAAGAGCTTAGCTTTTATAGCAACACCGTTTGTTTGACCGTCCGGCTTCTAAGGCGTCTGTATTGAAATACAGTTCCCTATTATAACCATAAAAAAAATAATAATAATAATTAAAAATAATAACAATTATTATTATTATAATTATCGTCATCATCATCATTATTATTATTATTATTATTATTATTATTATTATTATTATTATTATTATTATTATTATTATTATTATTATTATTATTATTATTATTATTATTATTTTTTATTTTTTATTTTTTACCCGAGGTAGTACTAATCCCTCAGGCTATCAAAACTATTATCCAGAGAAGAAAGGAAGATGGTTTTCTGGAACGGTTTATCCCTCGGCAAGATCCGGCTGCATAAAAGAACCACGAAAAGCGATCGCGTTAAAGCGCTGTATAGCTACTGACAAGCGCTGGAAGAGGTAGCTAGTTTCCTTTAAATCTCCGGTGGTTAGAGTTATGCGTTTCCCCAGCTCTTTGATGAAGTCCATGCCGGTGGTGTTTATAGGGCCCATGGTTTCGAACGCAACTGGCACGAAAAGGTGGGTTGACATCAGCTGACTATATTTTGCATTCTTTCTATTGGCCGCGTGCTCCGCCGCCGCGCCCGCCGTCGCCGCCGTTGAGTGCAGATATGAGGGTGCTACGGTGTCCGTCACTGTGACGTCCCATAGAAGGCTGCGTCCGCCTCACCAGGGAATAAGCGTCAGACCATCCGGGCGCTTTCCATCCGTTCTTGACATTCCAGGAGGTTCTTTGATATTAGGGACGCCGGCACGCGAGAGGCCGCGGCTGATGAGGTCGTTCAAGATTGCGTGTCTGGCGAGCCTACCCGGTCCGAGTCCGCATGACAGCCCGTGCGATCCATCCGCAGCAACCATCGCCCCGCATGGACAGATGTGCGGTTCGCAGGTCGTCGCTCCCAAGCGCAGGCACACCGCGATTCTGATTGCCTCATCGTCCATCCGCAATCCTCAGGACGACAGCGGCAGCGCAAGCAGCCAGTCACCTGCATGCGCCGCAGCCGCCGCCCCGAGTCTGGCCTGATGATATGCGTCTTCGCATCCAGCAAAAAGTGACATCGCTTCTCTGCGGATGAGGGGACCGTCCCACTGCGACTGTTTCTTCGATCCCTCTCCCTCCGGTAGCGAGCCCTGACTCTCCTCCTTCCACCTAAGCGCCAGCATCTCCACCACCTCGTCGTTATCTGAGTGACTTGCTCCTAGCATGGAGGACTGGAGCGTGCGGGTGCCTGCAGCAGACGCCAAAAAGGCAGGTAGTGCAAGCGAGGCAGCCCGTCGAATACCAAGTCCCCCGAGCTTGATTGGCAGTGACGCCTGGATCCATTGGTTGTCAGTCATGTCGATGTTCAGTATGGATCCTAGACCGTCCCTCAGCAAAGCGTCGTATTTGTCGATCAGTGTGTGGTCCATGCATGGGCAGCATCTTAAGGTGTGTAGGAGTTTCTGGGAGCTCATCGAGCTCCTCAGCAAGATGAGAGCGTCATGTTTTGCGACTTTTGACAGTCTGTCGATTGCGGTTGCTAATTCTGCGCACCGAATTTCCAGGCATGAGGTGAGTGCTTCCTCGGTGGACAGAGGGGCGCCCAGTAGGCATGCCGCGTCAGGCTCGATTTTGGAAAATTCTCGGAAGATTGCCGGAGGCTCTTGTCCTCTTGAGTTGACGATGAGCTCACATTTGGCGTGATTGAGCCGCAGGCCCAATAGTCCGCTCTCGCGTTCCAATACCGCCACGTCCTCAGCCACGGTGTCTGTCTTGCCACCCAAGGATATGTCATCAAGGTAGCCCAGCACCAGCATAATATTATTATTATTATTATTATTATTATTATTATTATTATTATTATTATTATTATTATTATTATTATTATTATTATTATTATTATTATTATTATAAAGACAAATTTATTTCTTCATAAAGCCAACAAACTTATGTACAGACTGATTAAAAGTAACTGTTTTCAATATTTTTATAGGCCGTCGTTCAGTCCTGGGCTACTGTTGTTGCAATCTGAGGTGCCTAAAACAGATAGAGAGTTTCCAATTTGTAGGGCGACTGATAAGCGTTGTAGAAGATGACTAGTCTCACGCTGGTCGCCTGTCGCTGCTGAGATCTTGCGTCCTAGTTCTTGGACAAACTGCAGTGATTCTGTGTTCCAGCTTCCTGCAGTTTCGACTGCAACAGGGACGAAATGATGTGATTGTGTGATAGCAGCATACTTGGTTTCCTTGTTGCGAGCTGCCTTATTATTATTATTATTATTATTATTATTATTATTATTATTATTATTATTATTATTATTATTATTATTATTATTATTATTATTATTATTATGTATTATTACTATTATTATTATTATTATTATTATCATCATTATTATTATTATTATTATTATTATTATTATTATTATTATTATTATTATTATTATTATTATTATTATTATTATTATTATTATTATTATTATTATTATTATTATTATTAGTGTTATAACATGCCGATCGATTGAAATCTTTCAACAAATAGAGTAGAATTTCAGTTTCAAAGATTCCCAGCCTTAGTCATGTTCTAAGCGTTTGGCCAAACATCTCCGACGATCTTTAGGCGCCGTAAATTTTAGCCGCGGTATTTTCGCTGAATAAATTAGGCCGATTAATATATTACTACCCTGTAGCCAGAGGGTCACAGGTTCGAATCTACCTAAAGCCACCGCGTAGCGACACTGGACAAGTTGTTCGCCCACAATTGTCTGTGAGGAAGGCAACGGGAAACCACCTCACTCATCTCATCCCCAGGTGGCGTAAAAGCCAATGGACCTGCCTTCGGGCAGAGAACTCATCATCATCATCATCATCATCATCATCATCATCATCATCATCATCATCATCATCATCATCATCATCATCATCATCATCATCATCATCATCATCATCATCATCATCATCATCATCATCATCATCATCATCATCATCATCATCATCATCATCATCATCATCATCATCATCATCATCATCATCATCATCATCATCATCATCATCATCATCATCATCATCATCATCATCATCATCATCATCATCATCATCATCATCATCATCATCATCATATAATCTATCAGCAACTCAATATATATATGATAATTATATACTACAAAGTATAGGCCTATATAGGCCTATGCCGTTCTTTCGGACGGCGGTATAAGTATAGGCCTATTATTACGCATTTATTAAGTGCTTCTATATAATGACCAAGCAAGAGTCGATGGCGCTGAGTAATTGTGAGTGAATGACTTGCTATAGGTCTCTACACAGAAACCGTCTCAGAGTGTCGAACCAGTTCTACCTGTAGAGCAAGACGGGCGCTCAACCAGTCAGCCACCGTTTGTTGGTTTCATGAAGTGGTAAACGGTTATAGAGAGTGCGAATTACATGGAACAGTTTCCCTACGGTCTTTATCTGAAAAACGGTTGAGGGCATACCATTGCCGTCCTCACAAGCCTTAAGGGCCCTACTAAGGACGCTTACTTTACGATACACTGTGTAGACCTAATTTAATTCCGATACACGGTAGTATTGAAGATGTCCATCGCACAACCAAACTCGCCTACAATCGACGTTGTTTGACGCCTTCTGCGGCGTTGATGCAACAGTTTTCATCCAATTAGTCCGTCAGTCAGTCTCTGTCTTATATTCAATCATTAATGCATGAATGAAATAAATTATTAATTCATAAAATTCTTTCTTTTCTTGTTCGTTCGTTCATTTATTCATCCATCCGTCCATCTAGTCTTTGCTTCTTCTTTCTTTCTTTTGCAATTGTTCGTTCGTTCTAATGAAAATTCGCGAGAGTGGATTAAGGAGGGCCTACTTTGCAACTACTAAAACTACGGTGACTATAATTAGGCCTACTATTACTACTGCTGCTACTGTTACTACTGCTGTTGCCGCTGCTGTTGCTGCTGCTATTGTTGTTGCTGCTGCTGCTGCTGCTGCTGCTGCTGCTGCTGCTGCTGCTGCTACTACTACTACTACTACTACTACTACTACTACTACTACTACTACTAATAATAATAATAATAATAATAATAATAATAATAATAATAATATTATTATTATTATTAATAATATTATTATTATACTAATAATACTGCAACCACCAGTCGCGTTGTTATCAATAGGCCTAAAAACTTATAGTTCTTTCAAAGGTCAGAATCGTTTAGCGGCGCATACAATAATTAGCTCGTAACCAATTATTAATTATTAATATAATTATTACATTGACTACACTAATTGATCTAAAGTTTATAAGATATATCGCAATGTTTACATGCTTAAGACGCATTTCCGGTGAATGGCCATTTATTGATGACGCTATAGTTACCATGGTGATTCCTTCGAGCGCTGGATTCTGTGCTATATTTGATACTTGCGAGGATTGCCTTGATAGTAGATAGTTGCGTAGTTTGATAGTAAGAGTGATATTAGATTGATCTTTGCGAGAATATTAGATATATATCGGAAAAAGTATGATAATTATATACTACAAAGAATAGGCTATATATAATATGCCGTTCTTCTATTATTACGTATTTATTAAGCGCTTCTATCAAATGACCAAGCATGAGTCGATGGCGCTGAGCAATTGTACGTGAATGACTTGCTAAGGGTCCCTACATAGTAACCGTCTCAGAGGTTTTAATCTCGAACCAGTTCTACCTGTATAGCAAGTCGAGCGCTGAACCAATCGGCAACCCGTGCAAATTACATGGCACAGTGTCCCTACGGTCGCTATCTGCAGACGGTTGATTGCATTCCTATGCCACCCTCACAATGACCCTACTAAGGACGCTTACCTTACGATACGCTAATGAATCAGATAATTTACTAACTCATAAATTCTTTCTTTTCTCGTTCGTTCGTTCAGCTACTAATACACCCATGACTACAATTAGACCTACTATTGCTACTGCTGTTGCTACTGCTGCTGCTGCTGCTGCTACTACCACCACCACCACCACCACCACCACCACCGACACCACCACCACCACCACCACCACCACCACCACCACCACCACAACCACCACCACCACTACTACTACTACTAGCCTACTAACTACTACTACTGCCCTTATTAGAGTGTGTTAGATATTAATCGGATTATTTCAGACAATTTCTTAGTTATTACTGCTTCTTCTTCGTTCGTCGTTATATTGTAGTGCCGGCTGATTACTACATGCTAATAGTCTGAGATTGATTGTAAGGCAGGGAACTAGCTACGATAGGTATTGTATTGTATTGTATCTAATAATTTATATAACGCTTCTTTCTTATACACCATTCAGAGATGCTCAGGATGCTTATATATGAGTATTGATCCTGCACACTGTCCAACACCTATCCTTCAAATACCAGGGAGTGCCCACATGTAGGCAGTACGTATTTCTACGTGACCCTACCCTCGATGCGTGTGTGCCAATGAATTCTTTTTCTACCTTATTTGCTACTTATTCCATGAACCAATGAAATGCAGCTTTCTTATTCCTTGCTATACCGTAGTCTTGAATATATTGACATGTGAATTATTTATCTCTTAGCTGTATCTATCTTCTCCCTTAGTATGCCTCATTTAATTAATAATGATAATTATAATTATACTCTATATGATGGTTGAGATGCAAATTACTTTGGTGTAAAATGTAGACTTTACTAGGGGAGCCTAAGAAAGACTAGGAGGGTTGAACCCCCCGGCAATTCTCACCCTGGGTAACCCCTCCTCCTCTTAGGCCTTTCTCAAAATCTATTTCTTCTCTCGTGGCCTTGTGCACTGGGAGTGCCTCTGAACGGTACACCCTACTAGAGGCGCTTTATAAATGTTTGAATACAGTACGATATACAATACACTAAAGAACTATAAGAAACTTCGGTACTTGTCGGTTAATTCACCGGATTTAATTTTTTCATGTACCTTGTCGGTTAATGCACCGGATTTAATTCTTGCGTCTATACCTTGCCTGTTCATGCACCGGAATAAATTTCTACGCGTTTCTTTCCTTTTAAGTACCGTTTCTCGTCATCAGAAAGCATGGACGACACCAACCCTAACCCTGACCCTAACCGACCCTCACGGCGCTTAACACCTCAACGTAACCTATTTGGACTATAAAACTTGAAGTCGTGAGGGTCGTTTAGGTCAGGGTTAGGTTAGTGTCGTCATTATATTAACGTGAGGGTCCGTTAGGGTCAGGTTAGGGTCGTCATTGATATTAACGCGAGGGTCGTTTAGGTCAGGTTAGGGGTTAGTGTCGTCATTATACTAACGTGAGGGTCGGTTAGGGTCAGGGTTAAGGTCGTCATTATATTAACGCGAGGGTCGTTTAGGTCAGGTTAGGGTTAGTGTCGTCATTATATTAACGTGAGGGTCGGTTAAAGCTGCTTTAATAAAGCAATGGAAAGAATTAATCCTGAGATGGATTCGGTCAAAACCTTTATCAGCCCATAATTATTGGGTGATATTTGTATTAATAATTAGGCCTATCGAAGTGCTAAGACGAAAGCAAATAATTAGTTCATCTTACTTCTGATTAATTATTAATAAGCAATTTAGTCCATGACACTTTTCAGCAGTGTGTAAAACTTTTAATTATTAACGTAAAACTTAAAAAAAATTGCATTTCAAACATTATTATTATTATTATTATTATTATTATTATTATTATTATTATTATTATTATTAGTGTTATAACATGCCGATCGATTGAAATCTTTCAACAAATAGAGTAGAATTTCAGTTTCAAAGATTCCCAGCCTTAGTCATGTTCTAAGCGTTTGGCCAAACATCTCCGACGATCTTTAGGCGCCGTAAATTTTAGCCGCGGTATTTTCGCTGAATAAATTAGGCCGATTAATATATTACTACCCTGTAGCCAGAGGGTCACAGGTTCGAATCTACCTAAAGCCACCGCGTAGCGACACTGGACAAGTTGTTCGCCCACAATTGTCTGTGAGGAAGGCAACGGGAAACCACCTCACTCATCTCATCCCCGGGTGGCGTAAAAGCCAATGGACCTGCCTTCGGGTAGAGAACTCATCATCATCATCATCATCATCATCATCATCATCATCATCATCATCATCATCATCATCATCATCATCATCATCATCATCATCATCATCATCATCATCATCATCATCGTCATCGTCATCGTCATCATCATCGTCATCGTCATCGTCATCGTCATCATCATCATCATCATCATCATCATCATCATCATCATCATCATCATCATCATCATCATCATCATCATCATCATCATCATCATCATCATCATCATCATCATCATCATCATCATCATCATCATCATCATCATCATCATCATATAATCTATCAGCAACTCAATATATATATGATAATTATATACTACAAAGTATAGGCCTATATAGGCCTATGCCGTTCTTTCGGACGGCGGTATAAGTATAGGCCTATTATTACGCATTTATTAAGTGCTTCTATATAATGACCAAGCAAGAGTCGATGGCGCTGAGTAATTGTGAGTGAATGACTTGCTATAGGTCTCTACACAGAAACCGTCTCAGAGTGTCGAACCAGTTCTACCTGTAGAGCAAGACGGGCGCTCAACCAGTCAGCCACCGTTTGTTGGTTTCATGAAGTGGTAAACGGTTATAGAGAGTGCGAATTACATGGAACAGTTTCCCTACGGTCTTTATCTGAAAAACGGTTGAGGGCATACCATTGCCGTCCTCACAAGCCTTAAGGGCCCTACTAAGGACGCTTACTTTACGATACACTGTGTAGACCTAATTTAATTCCGATACACGGTAGTATTGAAGATGTCCATCGCACAACCAAACTCGCCTACAATCGACGTTGTTTGACGCCTTCTGCGGCGTTGATGCAACAGTTTTCATCCAATTAGTCCGTCAGTCAGTCTCTGTCTTATATTCAATCATTAATGCATGAATGAAATAAATTATTAATTCATAAAATTCTTTCTTTTCTTGTTCGTTCGTTCATTTATTCATCCATCCGTCCATCTAGTCTTTGCTTCTTCTTTCTTTCTTTTGCAATTGTTCGTTCGTTCTAATGAAAATTCGCGAGAGTGGATTAAGGAGGGCCTACTTTGCAACTACTAAAACTACGGTGACTATAATTAGGCCTACTATTACTACTGCTGCTACTGTTACTACTGCTGTTGCCGCTGCTGTTGCTGCTGCTATTGTTGTTGCTGCTGCTGCTGCTGCTGCTGCTGCTGCTGCTGCTGCTGCTGCTACTACTACTACTACTACTACTACTACTACTACTACTACTACTACTACAACTAATAATGATAATAATAATAATAATAATAATAATATATATTATTATTATTAATAATATTATTAATACTAATAATACTGCAACCACCAGTCGCGTTGTTATCAATAGGCCTAAAAACTTATAGTTCTTTCAAAGGTCAGAATCGTTTAGCGGCGCATACAATAATTAGCTCGTAACCAATTATTAATTATTAATATAATTATTACATTGACTACACTAATTGATCTAAAGTTTATAAGATATATCGCAATGTTTACATGCTTAAGACGCATTTCCGGTGAATGGCCATTTATTGATGACGCTATAGTTACCATGGTGATTCCTTCGAGCGCTGGATTCTGTGCTATATTTGATACTTGCGAGGATTGCCTTGATAGTAGATAGTTGCGTAGTTTGATAGTAAGAGTGATATTAGATTGATCTTTGCGAGAATATTAGATATATATCGGAAAAAGTATGATAATTATATACTACAAAGAATAGGCTATATATAATATGCCGTTCTTCTATTATTACGTATTTATTAAGCGCTTCTATCAAATGACCAAGCATGAGTCGATGGCGCTGAGCAATTGTACGTGAATGACTTGCTAAGGGTCCCTACATAGTAACCGTCTCAGAGGTTTTAATCTCGAACCAGTTCTACCTGTATAGCAAGTCGAGCGCTGAACCAATCGGCAACCCGTGCAAATTACATGGCACAGTGTCCCTACGGTCGCTATCTGCAGACGGTTGATTGCATTCCTATGCCACCCTCACAATGACCCTACTAAGGACGCTTACCTTACGATACGCTAATGAATCAGATAATTTACTAACTCATAAATTCTTTCTTTTCTCGTTCGTTCGTTCAGCTACTAATACACCCATGACTACAATTAGACCTACTATTGCTACTGCTGTTGCTACTGCTGCTGCTGCTACTGCTGCTGCCACCACCACCACCACTACTGCTACCACCACCACCACCACCACCACCACCACCACCGACACCACCACCACCACCACCACCACCACCACCACCACCACCACCACCACCACCACCACCACCACCACTACTACTACTAGCCTACTAACTACTACTACTGCCCTTATTAGAGTGTGTTAGATATTAATCGGATTATTTCAGACAATTTCTTAGTTATTACTGCTTCTTCTTCGTTCGTCGTTATATTGTAGTGCCGGCTGATTACTACATGCTAATAGTCTGAGATTGATTGTAAGGCAGGGAACTAGCTACGATAGGTATTGTATTGTATTGTATCTAATAATTTATATAACGCTTCTTTCTTATACACCATTCAGAGATGCTCAGGATGCTTATATATGAGTATTGATCCTGCACACTGTCCAACACCTATCCTTCAAATACCAGGGAGTGCCCACATGTAGGCAGTACGTATTTCTACGTGACCCTACCCTCGATGCGTGTGTGCCAATGAATTCTTTTTCTACCTTATTTGCTACTTATTCCATGAACCAATGAAATGCAGCTTTCTTATTCCTTGCTATACCGTAGTCTTGAATATATTGACATGTGAATTATTTATCTCTTAGCTGTATCTATCTTCTCCCTTAGTATGCCTCATTTAATTAATAATGATAATTATAATTATACTCTATATGATGGTTGAGATGCAAATTACTTTGGTGTAAAATGTAGACTTTACTAGGGGAGCCTAAGAAAGACTAGGAGGGTTGAACCCCCCGGCAATTCTCACCCTGGGTAACCCCTCCTCCTCTTAGGCCTTTCTCAAAATCTATTTCTTCTCTCGTGGCCTTGTGCACTGGGAGTGCCTCTGAACGGTACACCCTACTAGAGGCGCTTTATAAATGTTTGAATACAGTACGATATACAATACACTAAAGAACTATAAGAAACTTCGGTACTTGTCGGTTAATTCACTGGATTTAATTTTTTCATGTACCTTGTCGGTTAATGCACCGGATTTAATTCTTGCGTCTATACCTTGCCTGTTCATGCACCGGAATAAATTTCTACGCGTTTCTTTCCTTTTAAGCACCGTTTCGTCATCAGAAAGCATGGACGACACTAACCCTAACCCTGACCCTAACCGACCCTCACGGCGCTTAACACCTCAACGTAACCTATTTGGACTATAAAACTTGAAGTCGTGAGGGTCGTTTAGGGTCAGGGTTAGGTTAGTGTCGTCATTATATTAACGTGAGGGTCCGTTAGGGTCAGGGTTAGGGTCGTCATTATATTAACGCGAGGGTCGTTTAGGGTCAGGGTTAGGGTTAGTGTCGTCATTATACTAACGTGAGGGTCGGTTAGGGTCAGGGTTAAGGTCGTCATTATATTAACGCGAGGGTCGTTTAGGGTCAGGGTTAGGGTTAGTGTCGTCATTATATTAACGTGAGGGTCGGTTAGGGTTAGGGTTAGTGTCGTCATTATATTAACGTGAGGGTCGTTTAGGGTCAGGGTTAGGGTTAGTGTCGTCATTATATTAACGGTCGTTTAGGGTCAGGGTTAGGGTTAGTGTCGTCATTATATTAACGTGAGGGTCGGATAGGGTCAGGGTTAGGGTCGTCAGCTTAATTGTGCTTGAAAGTACAGACATCTATTTTACGTGGGCAAGTCAATACCATTGCAAGTATTCATACCATTGCAAATATTAAATCCGGTGAATTAATTTTACGTGGGCAAGTCATTACCATTGAAAAAATTAATTCGGGTGAATTAACCGACAAGACGTACCGAAACTTCACCCTGAGTTAGGATGTCAAGGGTCGTGACAACTGTACCCGTTTTCGCGGTTTGAAACGCTTGTTTTCACATTGTTCGAAAACCGCTAAAATTGTTGTCTATGTTTGTGCTGCATTATTCGAGGACACAGAATAACAAGACGGTGCAGATTTTATGACCAATTTAAAAAGAAGCTATCACAGCTGGAAAGGAAACAAAATTTAAAAAATAATAACTTTTGTTTATGCATCACAATGATAAATGGTATCGGGTTATTTTGGCCCCACTGGTAGTCAGTGGGTGCAAAAAGTCCTGGCTGTTCTAGGGTTAAATAGTTAATTAGTAAGGGTTTTATTCGTTTGGTTTGCTGGTTGGAACAGCTTTGTGACTGTTCCAGCGAGGGATTAGTTTATCGTCTCTGGATTGAACTTTATTTATAGATTGTTTCTTCTAACGAACGATGTTCGTGAGAAGGTTCTTTCGCCTGAGGTCACGGCGCGTGGTGCCCTCAGTTGACTCGGAGAGAGAGCCCGTCGATGACGCAGTGATGCCGACTGCCACTCGTCTGTCTGATTCCGACGCCGGCGGAAGATCCAGGCGTGTAGGATGCTGCGGTGCTCTAATGCGTCGAAAGCCACCTAAAGCCAAGCCAAGGGCAGAACGTCCGTCTGACCGCGAGAATGTCTCCCACTCGCCTGCCGCTTCCTTCGACCGTCAGTCGCATGATTCATCCAACATGAGCGGCATTTTGCGTCATTCTCTGAGGCTGTCACCCGCAACCACCGACCTCAGACAGCAACCGGACAATCTAGAAAGTGATGCCAGTACAGAGCTGCCTTCTTCCACCGCTGCGCCTTATAATGACGGCGTAGAAGTTGATCAGGACGAAGCAGCACCTGAGGCTGAAGTTTTGGATGGAGAGACGGTCAAGGAGGAGGAGGAAGCGTCAAAAGCCGAGTCTTCACCGAACAGAGAGGAAACTGCGGATGACGTCCTGGCTGAACTGATGGAGGCTTTTGACGAGGGTGCCCGTCGGAACGAGACCGCAGTCCGTCTCAGGAGAGCGGAGTTTCACAGCAATCTGTTCGATCCTGAAGACCTCGGAACCATTGCCACAGCGTCCCAGCAGGACTGGTTGGCAAAGAGGGAAGTGGAGGATGCGGAGGAAGTGATGCAGGTGCCGACGCCACGTATCTCCTGGGCAACAGTTGTCATCGTCGAATGTGTTCCAGAGAGAGAAGACAAAGCAACCAAACCAGGACGAAAAATCCGACGCTCTCCATCACCACCGCCGCCACCACCCCCGCCACCCCCGCCACCGCCATCACGGCCAGAGGAGGAGGAGGAGGAGGAGGAGGAGGAGAAAGTCTCGACCTTCTGTTGCTGCTGCTTTCTCTTTGGAAGGAAGTCCCGGCAATAGCTGAGTCACCACACATCACACACACACACAGTCATAAGTCGCAACATTAGCAAACATTCATCAGTCGCAAATAAACCAGCACACATTTATTATTCGCAGCAAACATTTTAAACCCGCAACTACAAATCGCACATTTTCATCAGCCGCTTCCATTAATTTGGAAGCGCAACACCTTCAACATTGCAATCCACTTCGAAGTGCACCCACACCATCACTAACTTACCGTTTCCTTCCACTTCGAAGTGCATCTCATCGTCATAGCCTACTTTTCATCAGCTTCGCCTAAGAAGCGAAACAATTCATAGTCTCTTCCACTCGGGAGAGCAACACGTTCGTGGCACTTCGCCTCTGAAGTGCAAAAACACGTTCATTAGCTTCAACTAGGAAGCGAAACAATTCATAGTCGCTTCACCTCTCCGGAGCGCAACATAATCGCGCACTTCGCCTCTGAAGTGCAAAAACACGTTACACATTCAAAATACTTTTCCACTTCGAAGTGCAAAAACACCATAACACTCTCATCAATTCCCTTCCGCTTCGAAGTGCAACCCAACAACACACATACATAATTCATCATTCAATTCTACTCATGGCGAAAACGACTGATTATTACCCAATGACAGAGACAAGCATCTGATTTCTGACCCACAGATTATTACCCAATGACGGAGACATGCACCTGATAAATGAACCACAGATTATTACCCAATGACGGAGACATGCACCTGATAAATGAACCACAGATTATTACCCAATGACGGAGACATGCACCTGATAAATGACCCACAGATTATTACCCAATGACGGAGACATGCACCTGATAAATGACCCACAGATTATTACCCAATGACGGAGACATGCACCTGATAAATGAACCACAGATTATAACCCAATGACGGAGACAAGCATCTGATAATACTATGACACACTGATCATTACCCATTGACGTCGACCTCCATCTGATATTACCTACTTCATGGCAGCACACGACTGATGTTTCGCATTTCCGGGCATCACACGACTGATGTTACGCACTTCCGATCTGATATTGTTGTAACGGTCAATGGCAAAGAGACAGACAGAACAATAACCTCACGAAAAGATCGGCGTCAAGAGAAGAGACAGAACTATAAAGACGAAGAAACAGTCGAACCAGAGAGATACGAACATATAACAAAGAAACAGTCGAATTCAACCAGAAAGAGATAGACAGAAAGCATTAAGCGGCGAAACAATTGTCATCAACCGCAGATAGAATAAGCAAGGGGACGAAACAGTCGAATTCAACCAGAGAGATTTGAACTAAAACACAGCGAAACAGTCGGCATAAACCACCAGAGAGAGAGAGAGAGAGAGAGAGAGAGAGAGAGAGAAAAAAAATAACGATAACCAAAGAAAATAATCGACATTAAACAGAGAGTGAGAAAAAACATCGAGCGGCGAAAAAATTCGCATCAACCACAGAGAGAAAAAGCGAGGTCACGAAACAGTGGGCGCCAAAGAGAGAGAATATTATAACCTGATGAATCCAATTGCTGCTGCTTCGAATTTCGAAGGAGGAAAGTGGTCGTTAAACAGCGAGTCAGAATGATTACCTGATACTCGGTCTTGGCAAAACGATTGGATCTTTCATCAGGCCACATACTTCATCACATACAAAGGACGCATGTCTGAGACACGGTCTTCACAAAACACTGGGATCTTTGGAGCGAGGGCGACAACATTCATCAGACAGACGGAAATGTTAACTGGAGCTCGGCCTTTCTAAACTGTATGTATTTTTGTATTCCAATCTTTAACTACGTCTTATAGCTACAAAGCCGTTACTTCCATGAAGTCTTAATAATGTATTTGAGTTAATTTTCCTATAGCCTTTCATCACAAGTTTTCTTTCTCTTCTCTCGTTATTGATTCTGTGTCTGATAGGTTGCTGAGACGGCGATATTTGACAGGATTTTGTTGTAGATCTTTCAAAAATATATTAATATGCAGGACATGATTTCTGAGGCCATCGAAAATAATGAATACTCAGTAGGGGTGTTCTTCGATCTCGCTAAAGCGTTTGATACGGTCAATCATGATATCCTGCTAAAAAAAACTAGAAAACTATGGGATTAGGGGGACACAGCTTAAATGGTTCGCCAGCTACTTTGAGAACCGTGCACAGAGAGTCCTCTGTAATGGTACCCTCTCCGAGCTGGGATTGATCAAATATGGAGTTCCGCAAGGCTCCAATCTTGGGCTACTCCTATTCCTGCTCTATATTAACGATTTGGCCAGTGTCTCCCCAACTTTGTTTTTCATATTATTTGCTGACGATACCAACGTTTTTTATTCCAAATGTTCCTGGTAGACGCTTATTCAAACTGTTAATTTTGAGCTTTCTAGTATAGCTGCTTGGTTCCAAGCAAATAAACTCACGCTTAGTTTAGATAAAACTAACTTTATTTTATTTAAATCTCACAGGAAAATTAACCCCAGCGGTGATTTATCTTTGTTTATTAATGGTACTCCTATCACTCAAGTTGAGTCAACGAAGTTTTTAGGTGTACATATAGATCAGCACATGACCTGGAAGGTGCATATTAATAAAATTGCAGCCAAAATCGCAAAGAATGTAGGTATTCTAACCCGTATCACATATAAACTTCCAAAGGAAATTAGAATAAACTTATACTATGCCCTCATCTACCTCTACCTCATTTACTGCAACTTGATTTGGGCATCGACGTACGAATCAAGGCTGCATAAACTAGTTCTCTTACAGAAGAGGACTGTTCGTATAATTGCGGGTATTCGAAAATGGGAGCAGACTGGCCCATCCTTTAGCGAGTTCAAACTCTTGAAAATACACCAGATAAAAGATCGTCAAATTGGTGAATTCTTCTTTCGCCTTGAGCATGGCCTCCTCCCACCTGCATTTAAGCATTTCCTCCCACATGCCTCAGACATTCACACGCACTTCACTAGGAATTTAGCAGCATATCGTCCTGTCAAAGCTCATTCAAACACTCAACGCTTTACTATTAAAGTATTAAATCATACGGCACTATAGTATGGAACGCTTTACCAATAGAAATCCGTCCCTCTAGTACTCTGCAGGTTTAAAAAAAAGATTACGTGCATTTCTTCTTTTCTCAATTTAAACAGCTATACCATCACTAGAAGTGCATATTACCGCGTTTATTTAAGGATTTAGTTAAGTTTCTAGTTACGATCGTGTTATCACTTGTTTCTAGATAAAGCAACTATTGTTGTCTCTAGTCACCTCCTGGTTCAGTTTCTGTTTTTTATTGGCTAACTTGGAATTTTTGTTTGTAATTTGCTATCTGGGTGACCCTACCTAGCGGGATATCCATCTCTTTTGGGCCTCCCTTTGTCGCCAATGCGTTTTGTTGATTTACATTTTCTGGCATTATTGTAATGTTTTTGGTTTTGGTTGCAATAAAACAACTTGATTGATTGATTCATTGATAGTTAATATAATTATATATCAACATACGCAAGGTTTCTTTATTCATCATTATTCATTTGGTATACTCCATCAGAGACACAGAACTGATGGTCTTCGCAATAAGCAGAAATCGAAAGAAGCAAACGACAGATCCTCGAGTATTTCGTCGACAGTATTACAGGCAGAATCGACAAGAGGGACACGAGTAGTCGCCAGGTATCGAACAAAGACCGAGCGGACAAGCGTCGGGTCTCCACGGCACACCAACAGGTAGAAAAATTTAGCGTGAAATGCCTACGAAAACGACAAGCGGAAACAGCGAGGTCTGAATCGGAGAAAGAGCGCCGATGAAACAGGTCGCGGCGTTGACAGCGATAGCGATGATCTCGAAGACCATCTGAAGAATCGTGCGCAACGCGATGAAAGCACCGCAGATCTTAACGATGACGAACAAAGGCGTGGCTCAGACGACGCCAATTCCGACGTCAGAGGTCATAATTGTGCCATCAGTGACGACATAGCTGAGGCAGACGATGCCAGGAACTTTGACAAGCGTAGACTGGCCTATGAGGACCCGCCGCCAAGTGACGACGACGTTCAGGAGTAGGAGGACTTCAACTAGGTCGAGGAGAGCAATCTGGAGAAGCGCAGGCTGGACAGAAGAACGAGAATCCTGATTACGAGTTCAAAGACAGCGTCAGAGAGGATGACGTGCAGAAATCGCAGCGCGCCGCTTCACTATCGCAGGAAGAATACAAGCTTCTTTCCAAGGAACTGGTCGAGATATTGATTAAGGAAATCAACGACAGACTCCAGGGCAAGCCTGGAAACCCGGAACTCAAGTCAGGAGACCGTCCAGCATTGGCAAGCAACAGGAAAATGACAAGACGGAAGATCAGGAGATGCGTAAACTTCAAAACGACTCCGGTTCTTCCGTTGCCGCCGACCAAAAGAAAAGCCTCCCCAGTAAGTTGAGGAAGAAGCGCCGTGCCTTCCACTACAGCGAACCGACGGACGAGATCAAGCGAAGGTCCGATAAACTAGAAGATGATTTCGACAAATTGGAAGCAGAGAGAAAGCTGACGGAGGAAAGGCTTAAGCAGAGTAAGAAACGGAGTTCCGGTGATGACGACGCAGAGGAGAAGGCGGACGACCTATACATGACTAAACAGATCGTCGCCATAATCATCGAACACGCGGTCAGGCAAATGAGGACTTTGCTTCATCCGGCAGTTCAGCGAAGCAGTTGCAGACCCCATCGGAGCAGCCAGACCCTAAATCACTTGGTCAGGGCGCTGTACTGGGGCCTCCGCCTGTGGTTCCGATACAGACACCCCCACAGACGACACCCTCACCTACTGGGACGTGGAACCGATCCCCAAAGCGGAGATGGCGAAGGGTTTGGTGAATATGTCGGGCGAATATTTTGCCGATGGCTTTCGCTTCCAGCAAGTGACCTATCCTTCCCTCGAAGTCCACCCAAAGTCCACCCACGTCGGGTCACCTCCGAGGACAGCGACGCCAAAGATGGATCGAAGACGGTATTTATTAATTACTCAATTAATCAGTCGAAATTTATATAGCGCCCCTTCAAGATCAACTACGCAGAGGCGCTCGTGATTATATGGTGTCGATGTATGCATAGACACAGAGGCTGGAGCTCCAATGGAATATCTAGACTCAGCACTCGGCGATGTTTTTAGCCCTTACATTTGACTCTAACTCAGCAATAAATGAGTACACATGAACTTACGCTGTCTGTGAAAAGATCGGTTGGCGGGAAAAGAATGACCCGTGAACATAAATATGATAATTTCCAAATAGGTCCTATATAGAACAGTCCCACATAGCAATATACAGGGCCTACATGTTCGTAAATGTGATGTGTTAAATTCCCAGTAAAGTTACAGAGAAACTCGAGATCACCACAAGTAGGGTCTATAGGGCCTAATTATAATTAATTATGCAATAATACAAAGCCTTTAAAAGCCACAAAGCACAAACGCCTATCCCGCGCAATGTATATGCTCGCTAATTCGTTAAAGTGTTCCTTTAGGGAGCGGTTGCTCCCCGTTTTTCTCTACTCCTATCCCTCCCCCAGGGATGGGCAAATTACTTGGGAAATGTAATTGAATTACAAATTACAAATTACTTTGGGACATGAAATGTAATTTCAAATCACAAAATACATGGGAAATGTAATTGAATTACAAAATAACAAATTACAAATTGCTCAATTTCAAGTAATTTCAATTACGTAAGTTTCAATTACTGCCCATCCCTGCCCTCCGCTCCGCCTGCCTCCTCCGCTTCCCTCCAACCTCTGCCTTTTTCTATTCCTGGTATTCGCTAGACAGCCTGCGGGTAGAAAGTCCTTTGTTCTCATTCGCCAGGTGGCGTTATATGTCCTTTATTTCAAGCGTAACTTTATACATATTAATATTTAATTCGCCAGGCAACGCCACCTTTGGCCCACGTATACACCTGTCTTATAAGTGAATTAGGGCCTACTACATAGGTTACTTTCGACGTTCAGGTATTCAAATTGGCGCGAGCCGTTGACGATTTCTCGTCGTCTGCAGCCAAAACGCAAACGGGTGAGCGGGTGTTCGATACCGTGGAATCGGCCGCCATGTTCTGCCGAGTCATCCGTCATCTTGTCGAGCAAGGCAAGCTCCGCAATAGTCCTACAAGGACCTGGTGCTGAACAACACCTGTTTGAAATACCCGGCTCCCTACCGCAATCGCGTCCGAAGGGGTCTCTTTCGAATTGCGACACCCGCTCCTTGTCAGTTTACAAACGGTAGGATATACACACTCTATCTATTCCAGTTGTTATCCACCCAACAGGGTCCAAATGGACACTCTATTTCCGATACTTTTGTTAATTATCAATAACGTATAATAAAAATTAAATAGATAAAAAGTATAAAATATTTTTTCCGGAAGTGCTGTTTACAGCGCGCCTTCGCTTGCACGATCATGGCATTCTTTGTCTGATTCAGGCCGTGTTGAATGCGGTGGTAAAATGATGACGCTACCACCGGTCGACCTCTTGACAGGTGGTATCACCGACTCCAGATGTGACGAGCTGACCTACATGGCGACCTACCCTTCCGTCTTCAACGTCTACCGGGGTCAGGTGACGACGAGGATACCCATGTCGGTCATCTTCGGATACGGGGGTTACGCCTGGGGCGGAATCGGAACAGGAATCCAACCTCCGGCGGAATATCCCGACGAGAGACAATACCTGCTGCTTCTGCTGCCCTCCAATTGGAGGATAGTCCCGCACATAATTGTCACATCACACAGTCACCAATCGCAACATTAGCAAACATTCATCAGTCGCAAATAAACCAGCACACATTTATTATTCGCAGCAAACATTTAAAACCCGCAACTACAAATCACACATTTTCATCAGCCGCTTCCATGCATTTGGAAGTGCAACACCTTCATCATTGCAATCCACTTCGAAGTGCACCCAGACCATCACTAATTTACCGTTCCCTTCCACTTCGAAGTGCAAATCACTGTCATACTTTTCATCAGCTTCACCTAAGAGGCGAAACAATTCATAGTCTCTTCCACTCGGGAGAGCAACACGTTCGCAAAACATGTTCATTAGCTTCACCTAAGAGGCGAAACACTTTCATAGTCGCTTCACCTTCAGGAGCGCAACATAATCACGCATTTCGCCTCTGAAGTGCAAAAACACGTTACACATTCATAATACTTTTCCACTTCGAAGTGCAAAAACACCATCACACTTTCATCAGTTCCCTTCCACTTCGAAGTGCAATCCAACAACACACATACATAATTCATCATTCACTTCCTCTTCCCAGCTCATCCACGCCACCTTTCCACAAAGCCACCGTACCGGGCAGATCGATCAGACGCTCTGCATTACCACCGCCGACACCACCATCAGAGCAGCCTGAGGTGATCCGCTAGATCGTCTCGACCTCCTGCTGTTCCTCGATTCCATTTGATACACAGATACAACACACTTCAAGGAGACAGGCTAGTGAAAACTGATAAACAGATACATAGGCGCCGACTTTTAGTAAACGATACTGGGGCAAAAATTTCATTCCAATGAAACCATGATCGGATGTTCCCATCGCCTATCCTGTCTTCCCTCTGTTCTTCTGTTTCTTCTGTTCTGTAATGTTAGGATGCACACTAAACTAATGACTAGTTTTTCCTCTTTGGTCTCTCGTTCGTTAAAGACGTTTCTTTTCTCCCGGGGTTTTCGTGCTGAGAGCGCTTCTGAATAGTTATTCTGAGAGAGGCGCTATATAAATCTTTACATACAATACAATGCAATACACTGGTATATGGACTTTGAGATGGATTCATATAAGAAATACTCTGTCTCCCTCTCTCCGTCTCTATCTCTCTTTGTCCTCTGTGTGGCTCTGTGTATGTCTTTGTCTTGCAGAGTCTCTCTCTCTGTATACATAATATGCATGCAGGGCTAAGACATGTGTAACTGTGATCACCGTTCGAACAGTACCAAACGCACGATCGATTCATAAATGTTCGATTACATTACATTTCGTAAGGCTATACGAGACGGTCTTTCGGTTGGTCTGCAGTCCGTTTGGTACGGTTCGGTAGAGGAGCGAGAGGAGAGAGAGAAACAGGAACGAAGAGAGAATTTCTCCAGAAGGCACATGTTGTTGCCATAGTAAGGTGCGCACAGATGCTCTGCGAGTAGTAGGTTAGTTTGTAACAAAGAGGAATGTGTCATTCGACTAACTTCTAAACTTTTTTTACAGAGTTCTTCAACGAAACGGAGATGATGAAGGTCAGACTTAGAGGTGAATGGCTCGTCGCTGCTGACTTCATTTTCTCAGCATCGGCATATATGGAAGTTGCTTCAGTCAAACAATGGACACTTAATCGACCCGTCCGGCGTGAAGATGCATTGTAATGTGCAAAATAAAACAGCTAATATTCTGTTATGATTAATATTTGAACTAGAGAACGTTTGAAATTGTTTCAGGAACGGATAATCCTTAACACGTACAGCTAATGACATTTAGGCAAAACTCTAATCTTGCTGAAATATGGTTTCGAAATTACAGCAAGACAGCTAATAAACTATGAAGTTGATATTGCCAATTACAACGACAATGTACTTAACATCAATAAAATTGAATTGAATTTGTTTGTTGCACAGAACAGGTTTTAGGTTACAATCATGAAAACAGCAAGTACAGTGCAACAGGCGCCAAGAAAATCTCTTAGCTTATACTAAGATTGACCCCCTCTTTCTTGATTATTATACATAGATGTATTTGATACTTTATTTGGACTTAAATAGGACTTAAATAATAGTAAAAGTAGTAACAATAATAATAACAATAACAGCAGTACAGCGCCAAAATAATACCAATATCAATGATGACTTAATAATAAACTTATTAAAATTAGAAGATCGGTGAAGTAATGCTAACATATTGCATGCAAAGTATGGTATAGTTGAAGACAGTAAAACAGACGCTTCCATTTTACATAATAGGCTTCTCATTAGCCTTCTGGTGCTAAAAGTCAAGATCGGGTCAAACCTGGCCACATATGATTCACGCGCACAGAGGCGCATGGGACGTATGATGTAACCGATGTAGCAACCGGGGAAGGGGAATTCAGGCCGAAACCTGTTTAGACATCAGACAGTTTATGCCTGTGAGTTTTCTCCAGCATATCTGAATAGCACAGGTGAACATATTCTGTAGGACTGAGACAGTCTATCCTATGAGAGATCAACAATGTAGGCCAATAACAGATGCATCGTTTCAAGGCGTACAGTAGAGTATAGATGAACTTGCCACCGGTCACATGTAACGTTGAATCATTTCTCGCAGGCGATCCTAATTTGCACCAGAGAATTCGTCGATCTAACAATTAAACAAAACCATATTATCTACAGGAGCTGTTTACGTATTAACATTACTGTAATGTTCAAATAAGGTTCATAGCTTTGGCCAGAATAACCCTTGCAGCTGCCTTTGTTTCCTCATGCATACCCGTGGCTAAATTGCTATTACGTAATTCGTGTAATGGACTTGACACTCTAAAACGTTTTATAAGAAGGTTATCCCCATAATTTTCAATCACAAACCGGCCACGGTAACACTGTGAATGATTGTCAATTAACTTTAAAGTGGAAAACGCATGAGTGATTGTGTGTGAAGATGAGAAAGAGCATTAGAAACCAAGACACAATAAAGCGATTACATGAAGAGCATTCGTGGGGAAAGAAACGAAGCTGCCGAAATGGTGGATTACTACGAAGTGCTCAGCAATTTTGGAGAGTTGAAATTACAATCTGCAGCATGGGTATAGGCCTAAGCCGCTAAGCGCCATCGTTTCTTGGTTCATAAGGTAGGCTATGCATGCACTTACGTACAATTATGTGAAAGTACATGTATGTATGTACGTATGGTATATATGCATGCATGTATGGTATATGTATGTATGTATGTATGTATGTATGTATGTATGTATGTATGTATGTATGTATGTATGTATGTATGTATGTATGTATGTATGTATGTATGTATGTATGTATGTATGTATGTATGTATGGTATGTATGTATGTATGTATGTATGTATGTATGTATGTATGTATGTATGTATGTATGTATGTATGTATGTATGTATGTATGTATGTATGTATGTATGTATGTATGTATGTATGTATGCACGGTATGTATACATGTATGTATGTATGTATGTATGTATGTATGTATGTATGTATGTATGTATGTATGTATGTATGTATGTATGTATGTATGTATGTATGTATGTATGTATGTATGTATGTATGTATGTATGTATGTATGTATGTATGTATGTATGTATGTATGTATGTATGTATGTATGTATGTATGTATGTATGTATGTATGTATGTATGTATGTATGTATGTATGTATGTATGTATGTATGTATGTATGTATGTATGTATGTATGTATGTATGTATGTATGTATGTATGTATGCCTGTATGTATGTATGTATGTATGTATGTATGTATGTATGTATGCATGTATGTATGTATGTATGCATGTATGTATGTATGTATTATTTATATATCCTTCGCATTCTTCTTCGCATTCTTCTAGAGAGATGCGTTAGCTATGAGTTTAAATGATTGGCAGAGGTTATCTGTTGTCCCCAACAGGGCAGAGTTTGAAACTTCGACAAATGAAGCCCATTGAATGGGGTGCGTTTCTAACCCCAACTTCGTCGACATCAATTTTCACGAAAATCACCGACTCAAACTCTTTGTCATCAGACATTTTCTGAAAAAGTCACGCAAATAATTTCATTAAACGATTATGTCCACATTCTGCTAACGATAGCCTATGTCCATTATTTTAACTCCGATAATTAAGCTGGTCTCCTTGACGTGGCTTTTGTGTGGCACTGAGAAATTTCGCAGATTTACTTTACATGATATACATTGATATTCCACCTGGAAAGCTTTGGAATGTTTTCAACTCTCCTACATAGACTGTCTTTCGCTCCAAACTGAAGACTTTACTCCTCCAGTCTGCTGTATGGCTCTTATAATGTCTGCTCGGCTTTAATGTGCAATCATGTAACCTACTTTGTGAGGAGGGCATACCAAAAACAGTTGTATGCATGATAATTGTCCTTAATAGTGGGCCCACAAGTAATGTTAGGATGCACACTTTTACATTAATTTAAGTCACATTAATAAAGACACATAAAAGTGAAGTTGATAATTTCAGTTGTATAATTATAAGCGGCTTTCTAAAACATAGTCCGAACATAAAAAAAACAATATTGATAACTGTTTTATAAGTAATTAAGGCAAAAATCCTTTAAAAACAAGTAGGCAATTCGTGTGTGCCGGGGTTTAAAGAAACACTCACGATAGGCTAAGCGTCACCAATCCATGCAGCCGGGATCAAACATACAATATAATGTATACTCTAATCTTAAAATTTGTATAGCACCGTCTTAACTTGTTTCCAGCCTTATTCCTTCGTTTATATAGAGCATTTATATAGCGCCTCTTCAAGAAACTACTCAGAAGTGCTCCCGACTCCAGCACGGCTTATCGTGATTCTCCACTTCTCCGCGTTCTAAC